>VXBL01006716.1:130961-215413 GCA_013400195.1 Aramus guarauna
TTTTTTTTTTTTTTCCTCTTTTGGAGCCCTTTGAACGGTGGTTAATAATACACGTGCCTTCTCCTCTGAGAAGTCAAGGATCACTGACAGACAAATTAACCAGGGTTATCAAAAGAAAACATTTTATTTTGCTTTGCAATTTAAAACAACAGCATAATTCATCTATAGTGCTTACCTTCTATTAAATTGTTTCAACATCAAAGGGCTTTTACTGAGGATAAGTTTTATTTTGTTTTGCATGGTCCACACTTCATTTTGGTTCTTGAATTCTGCATATGCTGTCTCCTATGATGACATTTTTGTAAAAAACTTGTGCATATTCCTGCTGTTTCTCACATACGTCCTCCTGTGCAGGCTTTGGATTGGGGAAATGAAGCCATTTAATGCCTTGGTAAAGGGTTTTTTTCTGTATTGGGATAAATAAGTCTTTAGAAAACATTTGCAAAGTTATGGCACCTATTAAGCATATAATGTTTCTATGATATCAATTGGAAAGAATATCCATGAATAAAAAATGAACTACTTGAATTACTTTTCATTCTCTGCTTTCTTAGTCTTGCCTGTTGCTTTTACACTCTTTTTTAGCTAGACATGGTGGGGGAATTTTCCATTCAAAAGAGGGAACACGGCCCTGTTATTCTCAGTTGCTTTGTTTCATCTGCAGTACACACAGTAACGTGATAGGGAAGTTGGGAATTACAATTTCAGATCTGTGCATGCAGACAGTTTGTCTTTAAAATGTCTTTTTTTTTTTTTTTTTTTTTTCCCCTGCCCTCATTGCTATTGCTTGGGTCTTTTGCCATGTTATCTCTTTCTTTTTATCTCTTTTTATTATTTCATTTTATGGCATGTTGTACATAGTCTGTGAACACAAAGTAAATCAGAGGCTATTACAGCATATTCTTGATGAGATGAGGTCTCCTGGCTCTCGTTTCTGTAAATCTTAAATAATCCAGAGCACTTTAGGTGTAAGCATAGTTTTAATAATAAAACTTATGCTGTGTTAAATTCCTGGAGATCTTTGTAACAGCAGCCCTCATCAGGATTATTAACCTAGGATTATTAACTTTCGGATGTTCACTAAGGCCAAGTCTTGTGCACTTCTCTTCAGTATTTTTACTGATTTAATAAAATAGCGTAATTTTATCTTTTTACACGTGGACTTATCTCTAGTGTGCAGAGTAGTGATGATTTACTGTCTTAATTTCAAAATTTCCAAATTTTATGTGAAGTACAGTGGCCAGTGTTCACGGAAGCTGGTAGAACTTCCCCAGAGGAAGGCTAGTTTGGTAACAACAAAGGAATGAGGATTATAACGAGAGTCACTGGTTTGGAGAAATGAGTAGGTGTTAATACTAGGCAAAGAATAACTAAGTGTGTAATGGACAGATAGTGAGAGGTACCCTCCAGCACTGACTTGTGTTCATATCAATTTTGTTCCCTTATTCTGTGATCATAAAACTAGATTCTAATTTAGTGCAGATTTTTATCTTCCACTTCCTTATTAGCATGGAGATGGTCACAGCCTGTGGTAGTAATGAGCCCACGTACTGTACAAAGTCAGGGAAGACTGCAGTTCATTGCTGCTGTACTCAGCCCCATTTAATGAAGTTTTTTGAGAGCAGGCAACAGTAGTGTGTGCGTTTTATGATGATGACAGAGTCTGTGAGGTTTTAAATGCATTTTCTTTCCAGAAGCATGACAGGGTTTTCATGCAGCTTGGTGCTGTGTTCAAGATTACATCACCATTTCCAATATAAACTCCTTGTTTCCAGTAATGGTGCTGTGCAGCAGCCCTGTTACAAAGTCCTTAGCAGAAAAAGGGTTTGTCAAGATTAAGAAAGGAAAAATTTTCAGCCTCTTCTAATGTTATGTTCACTAAAAGTATTGGAAGGGAAGAAAGTCTCTGTGTGTGTGATTAAAATGGGCTTAGATGCAGTTTAAGGTGCTTGGAATAAGAAGCATGTCCTTAATACTGTGGGAACATGGGGAGGGTTAAAGGTGGAGCAGGGTAGCACTTTTCAGTAGGTAAGGACTGTGAAGTTATGGGCATTGACCTAGAGTAGTAAACACAACTGTTAGCAAGGCTCCTGCAGTGAGTAGGGGGTATGAGGGACTGCAGTGTCATTACGACTGGTGGAGTTAATTGCCCCAATGCACTGGGAGCTGTGCCAACCGCAAGAGCTGTTTCTCTGTATTGTCCTTTCTATTAAATGTGATTGCTGATGGAGACCTCTGGCTCACTTTATTCGGCTTGGTGCTGGAGTGGTGTCTTCTGTTTTGGTGGTAATTGTCTGTTCCTTGGAAGGGAAGCTCTTGGATCTCGATGGGTGGCATATTTGTGAGTTGTAATAGACTTTTCTGTGACCTTGGACTACGTGCTTCACAAAAATGTAAGAGGAAATTAATGGAACATCTGACCTTACTTTTTGAGGGTCAGACTTTCATTTTTACTTTCTTGACTAAAGTTTCATGAATTCTAAGTTAATCTGAGTTGCAGTGACTTTTTGACAAGGGTGAAGCACTATCTTGCCTTTCTTTCTCTTTTCCCAGTTTTAAAAAGTTTTGTTTCCTGGATCTGTGAAATTGTAGCTCTAGATGGTGCATAACATAATCATTCCCTGTTCATACACTCAGATCTAAAATCATGATGGTTGGTGGCAGTTTGTAGTATTCACTTAGTGGAAAAGGAAGTCTTGAGTTAATCAACTTTTAGTAAACGAAATCTTAATGGTTATATCAACAGACTTCTAGTGTGGGCCATGTGGACTGTCATAGCAATTCAGCAGTGTGCAGAAATAGTCTAAATTGAAAGTCTATTAAAAAGGAAGTGCTGTATTTGAATGACTTCAGTTCTAAATCATCTGTATTAATTTCTAATTTCCTATTTTTAATGTAAATTAAATGAATAGTTGATTTAGAGCTAATAAAGCAAATGGTATGTAAGATTTTGAGAGTGAGAGAGGATTTTCTGGCATTAACACTAAACAGGCTTATGCCTTATTCAGCCTACAACTTTAGTCTGCCAATCAGACTTTGTTTTTTCACATATTTTCTTAATAGTTTGCACATTTGAGGATTGCTATTTACAAGAATCACTGTTAAAAAAAAATCAAATAGAGGTGATTCATCAAGATCTGTTCTGATTATTAACAAAAGCTATATGTATGTGTGAGTATATATGTATGTACATATGTATCTGTATGCTTACGTGTAGGTTTTAAAACAGCAGGCTTGAGGCTTTATGCACATGCAGAATGTAATCACATTGTTTTTTCTTGGCCACATTTGTGGCCAAGAAATGGACTTGGCCAAGAAATGGACTATTTATTCTTCTTTTAAGTCCACAAATGGACTTGAAAGGAAAATAAATTGAAGGAAGCAAGAGAGACACTTGGGATTATAAGGAAGTCTAATATTCTCCACCAGAGTCAGAGTCGTCTTTTTCCAGTGATGGAAAATTCAAGAGTCTTCTGTTAGAGTTTAAGTAGGCAGGATTTGAAATTACTACACATCTGAAGTGTAGTAGATGGTCAAATGCAGAAGGGCAAATCTTACAGGGCTCAGCTGAGACTCGCATGATCGCCTTTGAGTTTCCAGTTCTACCTAAATTCTCATACAGCTTTGGGCAAGTAGCTTGATTTGTTTGGTTTTGTTAATTTAAAATTTTTTTTAATGTTCCCCATCTTACAAAATAAGGAAGTTTGATCTCAGCTCCACAGACCGTCATGAAGGTAAATTGGGAAGTGTTCAGTGGATGAACGCAGGCTTCTGCTCCCAACTTTAGCTCTGGACTACTGTGATAACCAGTCAGGTATGGAGAAATATCTCCAGAAAGTGACTCCAGATTTATGCACTTCAGAGAATAAATAAGGAAGTGAATGTGAGTCCAGAAGCTGTGGTGTATTCTCTCTTTCTTTTCTACTGTTATGACCTTTCTCTATTCTGGGTGCTTCCTTCCAAGCAGTGAGGGAGTCACTGACCCAAGTTTGCTCCAGCACTTGATCCTAGTAGACATGCTGCTCTGCTCTTCAGTTGTTAGCTCTATTTCTGCTTTTTGTTCTTGCAAGCCACTTGAAAGACACGTGTTTTGATATGAAGCACATCTTTTGTATATATATTTCCATAGTGCTACCAACGATAACAACAAAGTATTATAAGTTCCATTTTTGAACTAGTGAGGTGTGTGTGTAGGTTTGTCAAGGGGAACCATCCTGCAAGCTTACTACCTGCATAAATGCATGCTTCTGAGTATGCAGTGCAAAGCAATTCAAAAAAGCTCTTAAAAGCAGAAAAAATGCCAGTGTCTAATGAGAAGTCTTGTGCTGATTTAAACATATATTTGATTTGAATTTATTTAAATAACTGTGAGAACATGTGCTACCAAAGCCACTTTTCTCAAGACCTAATTGCTTTTAAGTCTTGAAAAACTCATCTTGTGCATGCATGTCTACAATTCTAAACATCTTTAAGATAAATGTAAATTAATGAAATGTCTTGAGAGTACTTGACTATACATGCACTTAACCTAAATAGATGATGAACTGAATATATGAATGCTTCATTAGAGAGAGACAGAGGCAAGTCTAAAGTTTTTAATTTGAATGAAGAAAGCTGGGACTGACTTTCATATGTGTCCAAATTGTGCTCACATGTCTCCTTGCTAGGAGTCTGCCACGCATTTACAGTCTGATCTCATTCCTCTCCAATGGGAGCAGATGGGGATTCTTGAACCTGGCCCAAATTCCTAGAAAGTCACTGCACTGACATTTTGTAAAGGTGTGAGAGGGAGTGGGAATTTGGATGGCAGAGGGTGCCGTAGCAGAGAATGATACAAGGAAGAAACAGCAACACTTCACTTTACTCAACACTGCTGTGATGACTGTGAATATAAAATATTTGTGTGGTAGAATAAATGCTTCTGTCTCTTGCCATCGAGGTGCCATATCAAACGGATCATCTTTGCTTGATTTTTATCCCCTCCCAGTGTAATTACCTCAGAATTATAATTCTTAATGACACTTTCAAATTGGAACATCCTAATATGTGAGTCTTTCCCTCCCCCCTCCTCAGTTTGGATTTGTACTGGAATTTTGGCTACCTTGCAGATACTTTGAGGCCTATGAAGAAGATGGATTTGAGAGCCCCATGCAGGTATTTCCTACTCCTCTCCCCCCGACACGCCTGCCTGTTGTGCTGTGGTGTCAGCGTTGCTGCTCCCCTCCAGCGGAACCTGGGAGGGAGTGCTCAAATCCCAATCAATTTTGAACAAGAATGTGACTTTGGCTCTGCTACCTGTTGCTATCTAGTGGAACAAGCAAGGATGAGTCTATGTGTATTATTGTAAATGAAATAGGGAGGAAAAATCTGAGGTGTTATATTTAGTAATAATAATTTTAAAATTTTCCACATGGAAGTGTGATTCTGCCTTTTTTTTAATGGCTATTCTCACTTACAGGCTGTTCTCACTTGCAAGTCAGACTGGTAATCCTGTTTGTCCACAGCTTTTCTGACTGAGTTCTTGCTTTGCTTGAAGGGTTGGAGATTTTGTGACCAATCTTACAAATTGGTTATCCCTAATTTAAAACAAAGTGTTTAAGAAAACAGTATGTGCTTCTGATGAAGTAACTTCTAAACACAAAATTCTCTCCCTTCTCTCAAAACATTAAATGTTCACATCAGGAAAGCTCTGGTAGCTTTCCTTTAAAATGTGTGGCTTCAGCCTCAGTGCCAGCAAGATTTTGTGTTAGATTGAAATAGCCATATTGTATCAGACTACAGTTGTCTCATTATTTATTAGATCACTTGCGTGATGGGCTTTTCAAAGGAAAGCTGAGCACATCTTTTGTTCTAGGGAGCATTAGCTTAATATGTGGAAAACCTGTGTGTCTATGTGTGTATAAAATCACACACAAAGCTGATTCATGGCTTTGGAAATTATTTTCAGCTGGCGAACTTCAATTTTTTTCTTTTTTTTTTTTTAAGTTTCAATTTATCAGTTATTTTGTTGCATTGTTCCAGCAAAAAATCAGATATTGTTAGTTTATATATTTTAAGTTTCTTGGACCAGATGAAACTGTGTAACAGAAGATTGAAGCAGGAGGGGGAATTATTGCTGGTGAGCCAATAGATGTATGCTGTTTTGTGGTATCTAGCAAGAAAATTGGCAGATGTGTAGGCTGCAAACCTGGTATCTGTATAATCCAGGCTGTTGGAGTTATTATCCATAATACTCAGCTCTGACTAGCATGGACTAGTCTTGCGTGTATCGCTACAGTATATGAGTCATTTGCTGCTCTCCTGACTGTACAGGTTTCTGTCTCTTACCGACTGCTTCCTTCTTTGTCTCTCCTTATGATAAAATAGCCAGCACTGAAAAGGGCTCATGTACAACCACCCTGCTGATGCGAATGTACTGAGCTGTGTCCTCAAAAGTTATGTGACAGCTTCCAGGCGCCTCTGGCATCGGTACGGCGCTGTTGTCTCTGCTGCAGTGTGCCCTATGAACCACGTACAGTTTTTACCACGCTCTCATTCAGCCTAAAGGTCCCGTATGAAACACATCGCCGTTTGGCACTGCTGTGTCAGCAGAGTGGTTTAGCAGTACAGCTAAAACACACTCAAAGAAAATGCAAGGAATAGTCTGCCTTTAAAGCTAAATATTCAAGCAGCTGCTTTGGAGCAGCGAGCCTGCCAGTTCCTATAAAACCAGTTCTCTCCATGCAGTGGGTAATAATATCCCTTGCTGTTGAATCTCCTTCCTTGTAAGGAGCAGACCTCAGCTGACATTCCTCATGCTTTTTACTCCTGTTTTCAGGCCTGCACATCTGTTTGTAGTGTGGTTTTCTTTTAAACCGTACGATACAGTTCCTATAGTGAGTCTTAATTTAATTCTTGTCTGACAAAGGTCCTCTTGTCTGTTTTACACTAAGCATATGCTGACATCCACTCAATTCTTTTCATCGAGTATTTGGCAGTGTAATTATGTATGAAAAGTCATTCAGACCGTGCTGACTTATACCTGCTGAAAGATCTGGCTGACAGTGTGTTTTTCTCTCTGGATTTTGATTTACTCAGCATTGGAAGATACATACAAATATTGGAGTGGCAATAACCATTGGTATTCAAAATCTGAATTCATTCTTTATTTTACTCTTACCTGTCAGGTTTATATTCAGTTTGGTATATGAAAATAAGAACAGTAATCTGCACTTGCTGATATGCTGACTGTATAAAGGATTTAGAAGAGTATGAGAAAATTTTGTGTGCTAACTAAAACTTTAGGGTTTTGGCAACTATGAGGTTAATGGTTCGCTACTGAAAGCTTTATAATTGCTGTCTCTCTAAGAGGGACTGGGCCTCAAGGGATGGCTTGAATAAAGGAGACTCCTTGGATCCTGTCTATCTCGTTGCTTTGTTTAATGGCAAGTCAGGAACTAATAAGAGATCATCTCGTATTTTTTTTAGCCTCTTGTTGAACATGGGTTTCAGTAGCAGCTGGTGAGCTGTTAGACTTTCCTAAGTCTGCCCTGCAAATCCCTGGGACAGCTGGCCACAGGCATTTTGTTCAAGATTCAGGTAATGTGCAAGCTAACAGTTGTGCAGTTCTTGCACCCGCACTCCTGTATGTGCTTTATGGGATTCAGCTTAAACGGGTTTGCATACAAATGTCCTGGATCCCTCACTGTGTCACTCGACTTTGGTGAGACAATTTTGCAATAGGCATCACTGTCTGTCTGTCTTGTTACCTTGCAAGGAAACGAAATTCATGCTGTCTTTCACAGTGAACATGTTCCAAGAGTTTATCTGATCGGTGACCTGTTTTATTGTTGTCTGAACTTTGCCCATCTGCAAGACTCGGCTTTTTTTCTCCCCATTAAGAATGATGCAGAACAGGTTGATGTTTTTATGAAATGGATGTGACATCTGAGTCGACGGTTGAGAGTTGAGGCTGAATCACTGAATTTTTGGTACTCTGTATCCATCTTTTCTCTAGTCGCAGTCTGTATTTCACAGCACACGACTGAGTGATAAGCAGCACTGGGAATTGAAACTGGGGCAGCCCTCTGAGTTCTGAGGTGGTAAGCCAACATACCTGGATGTGATACAGCCACTTCTAGAGATACAGATTCAGAAGCCATAGCTACAGAAGACCTCAGCGTTACTCCAGCTTCTACATCCTTTTTTCCCTTTTTAAGGAACAAGTGGCTGACAATAGCAAGTGAACAAACCTGATAGTCAGGGACAAGCTTCCAAGTGAAACTAAAGGCAAGGCTTCTGTAACCAATGAGGAAACGTTGCCATTTTCCACTTCCATCAGCTGGGGCAGAGCTGGCTTTTGCAGCAACTGGCCGCTCCATGCCGAAGTGGAGCAGTTGTTTTTATGGCAGCTGCCAATGTGAGACTGGGTGGGTCTTTGGGAGGGCATGAACTGGTACAGGACACCTCCTGCTTTACTGGGACAACTGTGCTTGTTGCCTCTCAGAAAATAAGGGAGAGTGTGTCAGAGGAGAGCAGGGAAGTCCCTTGCACGGGCAGCTGCAAGAATTTGAGCCCCAGGATGGAAAACTGCCAGCGTGGCTCCCTGACCACCATGGATACAACATCTCTAATACGGGTCCTGAGGAGACTCGTGCCTTTGTCACCCGAGAGATACCTTGCCTGTCACTTGTACAGAGAGGAACAGAGCCACTACAGATGCTCCTTGCACAGTTCTTTAGCCTTTTCCTGGTGATTATGTGATTTACTGAGGGTTTGTAATCCCGAGGACCAAATTGTTCAATTTTAGTTTTAATTTAATGTTTTATGGCTTCTAAGACAACTCTTTGCAGGTCTCCATCTCATTAATGCTTTTATTCAGAGTGGTGATCCAAGCAGGAGGACTAATAATAGAATTTAACATTGTTGCTTTTGATTTAAGAACTGCATGAAGAACGGTGTCAAATTAAAATACTTAGTGTTTTCTGTGTTGTTCTTTGTAGTCTGAACTCTTTTTGTGACAAGTGACATTAATTTTCATACAATTCTAGAAGAAAAAAATTGGATATCTATTTCTAATTGATACTGGTTAGGAATGTGATATATGTGTAATGCTGGGTAGATTGATTAGACTCATTATGACATGAAATGAAAACGTCAAACCACAAAAATAAGCAAGAGAGTTGTTGCATTTTTTATTACACTTTTGCCTTGGGTTTTGCATAATTGAAAAAGGATCATGCACACAAAAAATAACCTTGCCCTGAAAAACAGAACATCAGAGAAGAAAAAAGCCCTCTTGATTATTGGAATAAACTGAGTCCCAGGAGACTGAGTAGTATGATTTGTCTGAATAATTGCATGCAAAGAAATATATGGGGAAAAATAGAAGAAATATGTATTCTGGTTTAGAATCACAATAAGGAGACTGGGCTGCATTTCTTTCAAGCACAAGATTGTTTTCAGGACTGTAGCAGAAGCAATGGAAACATCCAAACAGATCCTAGTGATGCCATGCCTGGAAGATGTGGAAGGAAAAAAATTGTTCTTATTAGTGTGTTATTTTCTTTAAATAAGCTGCAGCTCCTTATTATAAGAATTGATTCTTTGCTTTAATAATTTAAAACTTTTCGAAGACCAGGATCTGATGTCCTGGCCCATCTCCCTTCGCGTTACAGCAGCGGCACCATCAGTAGCACTGTTAGTCCTGACTCCTCCTGTGCTGGTGAGAACCATCCAAGTACTGTTTTTGAAAAGTGGCACATTTAATGGCTTTCCCTGCCAGCCTCCCCTTCCCTCCCTCCACAGACTCCATCTCTGGATTTGTGCCCCGAGCGGTTTGGGAGGCAGGGGAGCCGGGAGCTGTCTGCTCTGTGGGACTCTCTTCTGAGCCTGTGACTTTCTGGTGGGAAAGCAGAGGAGGGGAGAAATACATGCTCCATTGCAAGGGGACTTTGTCACAAGCTTGTAAAAGCTGGGGAATGGAAAACATGCTTGGTCAGAGCAATGCTGGAGAGAATAGTGCTCTCTGGGAACAGAGTGGCCTCTTCTGTATGGCAGCAGGAGGGTATGTACACCCCTGCCTCTCAGTGCCTGTCATGGAGAGGTTGGCCTCGATGAGAGCGTTGCAGATTTTCTCATGACCTCTGTGGTCTCCTCCAGATGTTCTAAAAATATCTCCTGCAATGGAGATCTGTTGAACAGATTTTTTTTATTTCTGCTGTTTGACTCTTGCTCTAAAAAAATCATTAATCCTACCTGTTTATATCTTCTGCTGTCCCCATGTTAGCAAAGGCTGAGCTCTGTGTTCACATAGGAACTAGTCAGCTAGTTTGATGTTCTGTACATTTATTAGCGTTAAAGGCCAACACCTGGAGCTTAAAACAAGATGAACTGGGTTTAAATTGCATCTTGTTTTGGACTGAGAGCAAGAATGAAACATTTTGGCTCAAAACCCTCCAAGGAAGAAGGAGATGTCAGGAGTGTGTAGGTGTGCTACAGCTCGCCCTGGGGCAGGGAAAGGGTGAATGGCCTCTTGAAGTTCTTTCCAGCCTGGTTTTCTATGATTCTGCAAAACTGCGATTATCTGTGCAAATTGCTGGAGATAAATTGCTTTCAGCAACTTGTGTGTGTTTTATTGCTGTTTTCATCACTTTAGTTGATGCATTCTTGCAAGAGAAGTGGTACAGGCGCATTCATGCAAGTCTCCAGCATTGTGGTACTGTGTATGAAGGTTAACCGAGGCCGTTGCCCTTGCCAGCACTTCTACATATGTGGCTCCATGGAGAACTGTAATATTAATAATTGTACACATTCCCTGAGTGAGTCAGATAAGCTGAGGAAGATTAATTGATTTTAGTAGACTGGCTGTAGCTCATGCCAGCTGAGAGTCTAACCTGATGCTATTTATAGTAGTATTTCATCTGATTGTGTAATCTGGATGTAAAAATTTGTCATTTCTTGAATGCATGGGTCTGATTCTCCCAAGTACACTGATAGATTCTGAGCTCCTCAATTCTTGGTACCCAAGTTGAGCTGCATATAAAGTGGCTGTTATTTAAGACTGCAGATACTTAGGTGTTTGGTTTTTTTTAAAAAAACACACCACAAAACCAAAAAAAACCACGATCCCTCCCCACCCCCATAAGAAATGGGAAAAGAAAAAATGAAACAGCAACAAAAAAACCCTACAAATCCAGACTGTAAGAATATCATGATGATCACCTGGAAACAGAGTATTCTAAAACACTGTCTTCAAATTTTCCACCTATTTAATACTGGGAACTATCTGTTCCAATATATTTTTAAACAAGTGCTCTGGGAATACTAGTGAAAATGTTTCAAGTATTTCCACACAGACCTATTTTGGTAGAATTTATGCTGAAACTCATCTTTGTTGAAAAACATCTCTGGGCCAGTTTTATCCCTGGAGTAATTTTCCTTGATTTTTAATAGCATTGCAGGAAGGGTGAATTTGGCTTGTGTTTTAATTTATAACACAGGAAATTATGTACAGCTACAGCACATCTTTGCCCAGGGTATGGTACACAAGGGGAAAACATGCATGATTCTATCAGTATGTTGTTAATTTAATTATAACAACAGATGCAGCATTTAATCTATTTGACTTTTGTTATTGAGTTACTAAATCCTACTGAAAGAATATTTTTATTTTCCCCAGCTACAGTACTGAGTGAAAAGCCTCACAGCTTTTTGAAATGTTAAGCAGCTTTGCAACTTCCTCTCTCTCTGCATCAATAATCTAATATTTTTGCTGATAGCACTTTGTTTTGAAACTGGGAGATGTAAATCTGTCTTCTTTTCTGCTTGTACCAACATCTATTTCCTCCTATGTTCTCAGAAAGAGAAACGCCACAAAAGAGACCTTCTTCCTCTTTCCTCCTTTTTTTCCCCTCCTCCCTTTTTAGGTTAGAACGTGTTCAAAGTTAATTTAAAAACAGAGCTCTCTTGGAGACACACTTTAGGGACATTTACGTTCAGTGGCATTTGGTATGTGTTCAAGAAAGCGCTTCCATTAAAGGCATTTCTCAAATTGGAAACCAGAGTAGTAAACTAGTTAAGTGCTACTTGTGTTTGGTGGCCTGGAAATAAAAGAAATATTTCCACTGGTATTTCCAGTGGTGCAATTTATATGGCCTCCAAACAGAAATCTGTGCCTCTTACTTAACCAGGACACACAGAAAGAGATGTTTCCAGCTGTGCAGACTGAGCCTGGTGGTGGTTTATGGCCACATCTATGGTTAGGGAGAGCAGTCATACTGCTCAAGGGCTTCCTTCGCTGGTATGGGTGTCCTGGGTCCAGGAGGGCTCTGTCACCTTGGGTGTGGTATCCCTCTCAACGTTGGCCTGCTTTTGTCAATCAGTAAAAGCACCCTCAAAAACATGTTTATCCCATCCTAATATAAATGTGATCAGTCATAAAATCACAGATGGGTTTGGCTTGGAAGGGACCTTTTATGTTCATCTAGTCCACCCCCCCACCATGGGCAGGGACATCTTTCACTAGACTGGGTTGCCCAAAGCCCCATCCAACCTGACTTTTGAATGATAGGACATCCACAGCTTCTCTGGGCAACCTGTGTCATTGTTTCACCACCCTCATCATAAAAAAATTTCTTCCTTATGTCCAATCTAAACCTTCCCTTTTCCAGTTTAAAACTGTTGCCCCTTGTCTTGTCACTGCAGACCCTGGTAAAAAGTCTCTCTCTGTCATCCTTACAAGCCCCCTTTATATATTGAAAGGCTGCAATAAGGTCATCTTGGAGCCTTCTCTTCTCCAGGCTGGGCAACCCCAAATCTCTAAGCCTTTCCTCGCAGCAAAAGTGTACCAGCCTCTGACCATTTTCATGGTCCTCCTCTGGACCTGCTCTAACAGGTCATTTCCTGGAGGTGCTAATCTCTTTTTTCTCTACAGAAAATTTCTAGGTTGTCTTAGACCAGCTGAAAGGACCAGCTTAGGCTGGGTACACATCTTTTAGATGTCACTGTTAGATGAAGTGGATCATCCCACTCAGTGACTGTGGTTTTGTTCCACACATACCCTGCTCCCAGTGTTTAGCTTAGCCACTTTCATGCCAGGAGGTGAGCATTTCTGGCCAAGTTTGGGTGCTTGGGGAGAAGAGGGGGTGCATGCATCCTCTTAGCAGCCAGTACTGGGGATCCAATGGGCTCTGCAGTGAGTTCAGCTATTGATGGTGTTGCATTACTCTTTGGGATTCTACATACAGGACTAAAAAAGTTTTCACTGTATAGCATTCACTACATAGTAAGTTAATGTAGTGATTGATAAGGCGTTTGGGCTCCTCATTGGATTTCAGATGAAGACGACTCAGATGTGTTTGGTGACCCTTCTCTCCATTCTTTTGAACAGTGTGGCTTCCAGGAATGAAAGCCCTTTCCTCTCTTCAATTTTCTCAATCTTTGGGAGTTTCCACAGTTGCATAATGGTTTAGTCACCTTTCTGCACAGGGAGGAAAGGTTTTTTTTTCACCCGTATGTAGCAGGAAGGAGAGGTTCTTCTTCGGTTCAGCTTCCCTCATGCCATGGATCGCCAGAGCACGTTGCTTTGGTTCTTCAGATGACTACTTCAGACCGACAACATTAATGGCACCTGCAGTCATTTTGTTATCTAGATAATTAATCCACAAGGTATTGCACACAATGCAGTGAATAATACAGGAAATTATTAAACAAAGCTTTTTCCATGTTTTTACATTATACAGTACATAAAACTGGAAGTAACTGGCATACTGGAGATAATTGTAGAAAGCAGTGGAAGGTTTGATTTGTTTATGAAATTTGAGCTGGGTATTTTGATTTTTGAAGGGACCTTTCCCACTGCTGTTAAAAAGCAGTTTGGGAGCCTAGGATCCCTGGACTTCTCATAAGCCCAATGGAAGAAGGCAAGTGTCTCTGGAAGCTGCTTGAGAGCGATGACATTTGACATAGCGCTCAGCATAGCTGCTTTGATTTGCCCTCTGGATAACCATGCTAATGCTATAAGGAGCTTGTTTTTCCATTTTAGCTACAGCAGTTAAAGGCCTAAAGGTAGGTGACATGAATGCTTCTATAAATACATATGTTTTAATCAAGCCATTGTTTATAATTAGATGATAATCATAATGGTATAAACAAGGGTTAGAGTGGGATATGTAAAAGGTCTTAAGCTAGACAGAGACAAGTGATTGATGTCTTCAGTTTTTAGCTGAGGTCTTGGGTAAGATTAATAGAAGGTGTTTATGGCTGAACTATGTTGATTTATCTGATGTAAAGAAGGGGAGAATGAGATGTGAGAATTTGGATGAAATTCTTGTTACCTTGGCCTTCCGTGTGTCTGCCTTACACATTTAACATACTGTCTCCTCCTGCCTCTCAAGTCACTTGTTGAAGTAATGCAGCATGGGAGTTTTTTGGGAAGGGATATTTAAAAGATACATTCAGAGGCTTTCTTGAAAATGGATGGCAGCACCCTCTAGCAATGAAAATAACCCCCGGCAGAGATTAAAGAACACTGAAATTGTGCATAAATCTCTCTTCCCCGATAACAGCCTGTGCTCTAACCTCTACAGACTTTTCCATTTTCACTTTACTGGAAACAACTAACAAATTTGTTAATGTCCCTACTAGTGAGACTGGTACTTCTGATGATGGACAGGCACATTTGCTGGCAGGCACTCTAGTAATCACTGCTGCTGACTTACAAAGTTCATCCATTGACTTCAAACTTTTAATGGTCTTATTGTCATTTTTTTTAACGCTGTGTGAATTTAACTAAACATTGTTTTCCTGGAAGCACTGGGTTTTCAATGGTAGTAAATGTTTATGTTGAATAGAAGCCATAGGAAAACACTGGACACAGTAGGATGTGGATCAAAATTAATTTGCAGACAAATTAGTTCTCCCTGAATCAAAGTCTGCACCCATGTACAACCACAAAGACTTATTGTTTGTTCCACCAGGAGTTCCTGAGGTGTGTGTTTAATTAGGTGTGTTTGTGAGAGGGAAATGGCTCTTGAAAGAGGGTGTTTAACCCGAAACTGTGGAGTTGTTAGCTTAGCTACATACAAGATGCTGCCATGTTGGTGAACTTTCATGGAGGTGACCGTCACCCTTCTCAAAGACACATAATATTGCATATCGTGCTGCCTGACTTCGCAGCCAACAGGTTAATAGTGCTGGCAAGGTGAGGTTTGGGGATGAAGATGGCAACCAATATCTTTTTTATCAGGAAAATCTAAATTAAACAGTTACCTAAAACCTGAGCAGGATGTTTTTTTTTGTGTGAAAGACAAGCTGAGAGTCATGTCTCTCTGGAGGGATGCAACATTGACTGAGGGCAGTCGAAGGTAAAATTTCCAGAAGTTCTCCTATTTCGTAAGCCCCAAAAGCCATTGGCTTCCAGGAAGATACAGGATATAAAATGGGGATAACAGTTCAGCCCTCTGCATAGACTGTAAGCTTGTGGAACATAATGACTCTCTTAAGTGTGTGTGGACAGTGAGGTTGCTCTAATTTTGGTTCTAATTGCTGTTTGTAAAATATATGTATAATATGAGCTCTAATGAAACTTGAATAATGACTGAAATCTTCTCATTTCAGCCTTTTGTAACTCCTTGCTCATTGCCTACATATAGCATGAAAGATGAAGGAGCTAGGATTTTTTTTCTGACGATGTCCTTAATAGAGATATTAAACTTTTTCACCTTCACTTTTTAGTCTGATCTTAAATGTTACTGGGATTCGAACCTTTTCCTACAAGTTGCACCACTTTGTCTAGAGTTGAAGTGGTACGATTGTCTGCACTAGCTGATTGTGTTTATGCTGGCACCGCTGTTCCCAGTCTGGAATAACTTTGCTTGACACTGATACAGATACACCCGTGTGCTGATTTTCAGTAGTATATTGCACTGGCAGAAGTTGCATGATCCCAGCCAACTGTGTCCGTCTCTTCTGGGGGTTTTGCTTCCGAGAGCTGTTGTCTGCTGGAAGGATCATCAAGACGCACACCTGGTTGAGCTAACACCATGTTCAAACCATGTTTGCCAGGTTCAAACATTTACCAGTTGTAGTTTGGTGCCATTGGTACCTGTGACGTTGCTGCTTTCAGCAGTGCTGGAAAGGTGAGAGAGGAAGTATTAATGGCAAATCTGTGCAGAGGAAGGCTCTGGATTGCTTTTGATAGCCTCTTTGCTTGCGTAACCAAATTGAACCCTAAACTGGAAATGGATCCTGTTGCTGTCTGTCAGTAAAAATTCTACCTCTGTTGGGTTTCTGTGCAGCTTTTCTGATCACTTTTTGGGACCAGTGTTAAAGCAGGTGGGACATCTGTGCAGGCAGGCTGCTGGGGGAAGTGTAGTGGGTAGAAATCCTGTCTTTATAACATCATATAACTTGATGATATGAAGGCAGCTAAGGCTGACTTGTTAACATTCATGTTAAAGGATGACTATTAACATTCTCCTGAGGAAATGAATTTTAACTGTAGCAAACATTTGCTGTAATCTTAAACACTAATGTATATGTTAAACTCACATTGATGTAGTGTCTGAAGATGCAGTATTTAGACCCTGCTGAGCACTAAGACTGTTGAGGAGTACATGCTGTTTTAAAGAGGACAGATTTTGATAAATAGGTCTCTGTCTTATTACTAAGAAGAACATGCTGTATTCACCAGTGGGATAGGAAAGCCCTCAGGCTCCTAGCTCTCATTCCGCCTTTTCGATGTAGATCTCCATCTTGGAGTTGTTTCTGTGAATGTATTTACTACTGCAGCTTACAAAAGCATGTGTCTAATGTCTCTTTTTTTGTTGTTGTTGAGATGATAAATCCATAGACGAATAACAAAAAAGAAAACACTAGGGGCTTTGCTAATAACTTGGAAAGGAAGAAATTCATACAAATAATCTTGGGGTGAAAATGTCATCGATCCTTCAGGCATAAGACTCATAAGTCCTTGGCTTTTCTTTTGCAGCACCAAGAAGTTCACAGCCTCTGTGTTATTAAATCCAACATCTTTACTAAATTTTGTTCTGTGTATCTGTTTATCCATAATTTTTTAGCTTATTTGAAACATTGTAAATTTAATTTTCTAAAGTTCAGTCAGCAAATTACCTACTTGCATTTTGCGTTTTGATTCTAAAATAAACATTTGTTCAATCATGAAAAAGAGTGTTTAACATGAAATGGCTCCAAAACTTTTGAGAAAATGCTGCCTATAATAGAACAAAGCATAGCACTGTCGTAATTGATGATGTTTCTTACTGATCTGCTCATCCAAAAAAGCATGTTTTGCACTCTCAGCATTTGGTATCCGACATGTTGTTTTGTGTTGACAACCACAGCCTGTTCCAGATTAATTTAGGCCTCAGCAACTTGCTCAGCATCACAAATCCACTTTTTGGTAGAGCTGAGAATAGATACTCTCTCTTCTATTGTGACTTGGCTGTAATTACGGGGCAGCTTTCGTGCTGAGTGAGCGAGCCTCTGTTGTGACCAAACCCATTATAATGAACAGGTGCCACTTTATATTTTGATGAAATCCCCTTGCTCAGTATTTTTTTTTTTTTTCAGTTTTAAAAACATAATTCCTCAGCGAATCATGGCGAAAATGATTGTGGAATTAAAAAAAAATAAGCAGATGTTGATTTTCTGCTTTGGCAACCTGGAATTCTCCACTACTTGTTAGGCAAGCAGATTGAGAAAGTGATTGTGTTGTAAGACGATGGACAAGCTGTGATGGGTGTAGGAACTTGAGCAACTTGGCTTAAAATGTTTGAAAGTGTTGTGGAAGGTTGGGTTGTTTTACTCAGATATATGGGATTAGTAACAGGTCAAGAATTTACAGTAAAGGAAAGGGGCTTCCACCTCCTTTTATTTTTCAGAAATAGTGCTCACATTTGCAGACCACCTTCCCTATAGTGAGACATGACCTGAGGAATCAAGAAAGCATGAGATACCTACACAAACACCAATTCGCCTTTCACCCTTGATCACAAAGACAGTTCCTTTCCTTCTAATAAACCCGTAACACCTTTGTAGGTTATGCAGTCATGGAGAAAACTAGTAATTAATTTAGTGATAGGAAACATGAAAGGCAGCACTTGCTGGTATGTGACATGGCGTGATGTCTTCACTGGATTGCCAGAAACGGTCACTGGAAGACCGTTTGTTGGAATGTCTTCTGATTGCAAAACAGAAGTCTGCTTTTAAAAAAAAAAGGTGATCATATAGGCTGGTTGGAATTTTAATTAAAATTGTTCTGTATTTTTTTTTTTTAAATATCCCATTCAGCTGTTGAAGGAGAACAGAAAAAGGACAGCAGAAACACCTCTTGTCACTTCTTCCTTCCTTCCTTCTGCAAACATCTGAGACAGTAAGATGATACCCTGCTGGGAACAGTGTACGGTGACATTTTTAAGGAGTCCTTAACATGCAGTTTATTGCCAGCATATAAAGTTTGTTGGCCTGAAAGTTTCCCTCAGCGATTGCAGACCCAGCAGGTGCTAAGAGTCCCCCAAGTTGTCTGTTCAGCAGAGGAACAAAGAACAGGGCTGGCTTCAGGCATGAAGAGGTGCAGCTGGCAATTGGCAGTTATGATTGCCTATCAATAGGTATTCATGGTATTAATTAAGCTGCTGCTGTTAAAGCCAGAGCTAGGGGACAGCTTTTCAGCCTGCCTGTTGTAAAGTAAGCTGAGTCACCTGTGAAATGGTGTTAATAAGAGAGCTCCAAGGCTTGTGAGAAGGTTTTTTTCAAACCCTTTTCTCTTCAGGCTGACAGCACCCTCTTTCAGAGACAGGGCCGTCTGGTTGTCTATGTGCGAATGGCAAATGGCATTCTCTTCTCTGGAAGCTCTGTATGCTGCTTTCTTGAACCTTGACTAGCAAGAGCCAAGCTGTGACCTAATACTGCTTTTGTTCCTCAGCTGCAGGCATCTAACGACAACTTTCAGCCCCTTTCTTGGCTCTATGTGAGTCTTGTTTTGCAGCCCTTTGGGTTTTAGCGTCTTTAAGGTTTTTCTTTATTTTTGAGCATGAAGAGACAAGAATCCACACATTTTATTTTCCTTTATGAGACTGTTGTGAACTAGCATGTGACTTTTTGGGACATAGGTGGGTTTTTTTAAGAGTTTGATGGAGATCCCTGTAGTGCCTCTTAGGAGTACTGGAAGATTTTCTTGCTTGTTCAACTTATGTACTTAAGAGTTCTTCTAGTTCAAGTTTAAGTCCAGTTCAATTCCACTTCTGTAGTACATAAAGCAACTGAGCCATCCTCTTAAAAGCCCCAGAGAAGGATGGGAGGAGCAGAGCTGAGCAGTTCTGCTAACTCTGGTGGCACGGCTGGCCTCCTTCATGAGTGCTGGTGAGGAAGGACAGTCTGAGACTTCCCTCCAGGTGGTCTGTCAAGCAGAAAGGTAACAATTGCAGGAAATTCCTTTCCTGCCACCAGCTCACAAGCTCAACAAACAAACCCTTTGTGGAGAGACTGGGGTCATCCCTCTAGTTTTGTATTTTTCTTCATTAACTACTTGGAATTTGTTGAGCAGTTCCTTTCTGGAGGGATTAGGGAGTGGTGGTCTGTTTCTCCCTTCCCGAACCTTTTCAAGCCTAAGAAAACCAAAAAAGAAAACGATGTAGAAAACATCCTAGAAACAGTCCCTTGTCACCATGCGCAACTTAATTTGTTCTGCCAGAGTATGAGCTAAAATGTCACGTGCGATGCTATGAGCTTGTGTGAGTGCTTTTGTTTTAGGTGTTGACATTCTGGGTTCTTCATTCCAGGGAGGCTAAAAGGCCAAAGGCAACTCAGTTCTGTGAGCAACACATCAATATACTATTCAGATGGAGGCATGTTTCTTTAAAAACCAACGCCCTTCCGTCTGAGAAGCAAGGCAGGCTGTGTTATCCTTTTATGTGCAGCAGACTGACTGATACTCAGCCCTGCCCTGGTGTCAGAGTTTCCTCATTTATGAGGTTGCAGTAGAAGCTGCTGATTGTAGCTGCTCCTAAAGAGCATGTAAAAAGTCACCAGCTTTGACAGATGTGACCTGGTGTCAACATTTTTTCCAATTTTTGTTTTCTGTAAATTCTTGTTTTTCAGAACTCGCATTTCTTCCACCAAAGAGTGAGAAAATGATGTTCCACTAAATGCCCTGTGGCACGTCATGTTCTTTGCAGGGCTCCTGTTGATCACTGTTGCAGTTTAATAGCTTCCTTTATATCAGGCTTGGCTGTCCTAAACCCATATGGTGTATGCCCTGTCTCCTTTGGCATACGTTCCCAGAGGCTCGTTCTGGCTGACATACATTCTTACACCCACTTGTTCCTTTTAAAGCCATTAGGACATTGAGCCTTTGGTTAAGGTCATGAGTAGGATGTGGAAGAGCCTTCTCTTCAATTGCTTGCTCCGCATCACTTTTGGAAGGTCAGGTCATCACTTCTACTGGTCTCCTTTTTCTTGTCTTTTCCTTCAGATCTTTCTTCCTTGCCTTTGTAGTGGTGTCCTTTTCAGCTGAGTTGCAGTGAGGAGCCACATACCTAAAATACACCTCTGCCAGCTGAGAGTGGATGAAACAGGTCTGGGCAAGGAAGGGTGTCTCTTTGTGGACACAGAGCAGGCTGGAATGTGGATGTAGTTGCCTGAGCCAAGACTAACTCATTGAGGTGAAGGTTTTATTTCATTCCTGTGAGTAAGCTGGGAGCGTATTAGCTTGGAGTAGCAATATGTTTAAGAAAATTACTTCTTTTTGTTTCCTTTTCTCTAAGAAAAGATACTCCTTGTGTTAAGAAAACAAAGTAGTGGCTGGATGCTTGCTCTGAGTTATTTGCCACCGAAGAGAGAAGAAAAGAGCAATCTTTAGGAGNTAGAAAATGAAGAAAACTTGAGTTGTTTAGTTGGCAGGTAATTGATACATATCTGCCCAGCCTGAAGAAGCGCTTAACTTTTACATAACTACCTCTGAATATATTTAGGAAGCTGGCAAGCTGCAGTGAACTGTGTGTTTTTCATTATGTCAGTGTTTTTAAATTTGTTGAAAACAGGCTTTTATGGGGGGGTAGAATTCCTTTTAAGTTGTCATTCAGAAACACCCAGAGGGGAGGAGAGGCGTGACAGCTCAGCAGATCGTGCTATGCCCTAACTCCAGGCAGGATGCTGCTTTGCCCTACGGAACCACACGTGGCACGAAGCAGTATCTGGCGGTTCACCAGCCCCGCTATGCGCCGATTGGCAAGACTCGGGGATTTACAGTGCTGGTGTAACTTCAGCAGCATGCGAAATACTTGGCTTGTTTGGTCTTATTTTTGCTGCCGTAGCTACCGAATGCACAGTTACCTGATTAATGCAGAGATTTTAATCTTCAGACCCCCATGCCAACACTTACTACTTGCATTCATAGCTTTATGAATTTGTAGAATTAGAAGGGATAATTATGGTCCTGTAATTTGGTCTCCCTATGCAACTGAACCATTTCTGATTTCCTACCACAAATCTTTTAGTAAATCTAGCATTTTATTCCCCTTGCTTTAAAAGTGTGTGCCTTATTTTAGGAATTTGGTTCCTAGACCTTATCTCCAGTCACTGAAACTTCTCAAACCAACAATAAGGCTGGTCTTAATTTTCAGTTTTTAAAAGCCAAATGGACTGAGCTCTTATAACTGCCTCAATAAGGGACATGTTCTCCACTTCTTAGATGTTGTTGCACTTCTGTTTGTTTTTTTAACATCCTATTTTCTTTAAAAGTAAGGAAACTGTGTTTGCTGTGCCAGTGCTGGGTGCATGGGTGCAATGCATGGGTGCCAAGTAACCTGCCTCTTCTCTTGCTCCAAAATCTTGTCACATATATTAAAGGTCATTTTACCCTATTTGGCTTATATCTAGCATAGAGTTCTGCCTGGTTGAATATTTACCAGGATCACCTTGCTCACCAAATCTTAGTGAACAAAATACAGAACAAGTGCAGAAACAGCCACCATCGACGTGGAAGAATCTTGATGGTCTTCTGAACTGAAGTTTAAGAGCATTGAAGATTTACCAGTCTCCTTTTAAGCATCTCAAGTCAGATGCTTGAAATGTTTCCACTCTCTCAATTAATAAGAGGCTGCTGGCTGCTCTGGATTTCCTCCTCTTCCTCAGAAATACCTCTTTAGTGGTAAACCTTTTATATTTGAAGAGTCACTGTCCTCTAATGCTGAAGTTTTCAGAAATAGAATGACTTCGAAGTAAGCCTTTCTTCCAAAATGGTGTGGGATTTAGTTTGCTCGTAAATGTAGTGGTTTTGTGTATAAACATGGATTTGGGTCGGTCTTCTCCCTTCTCCCCCCCCACCTTTTCTACTCTGTTCTGTCTGCAGGAAGTCCTTTACCACTGGGTGACACTGTTTGATAGTTCTTAACATTTGCGACAGTGAAGCCTTGAAGAAACTGTCCTCTCACTCTTTGGACTTTCAAGGCTCAGTTTTCATGCAAAATCCCATATTTTAATGTAGTTAAGTTTGATTCAGCCAAACCTGCCCTGATTTTTAATTTAGTGGTCCAAACTGACTGCTCTAGAACACTGATGGTGCACTGTAGCTGCAGGGAGTATAAACAGATCTTATTTCCTTCTCTAATCTTAAAATCACTTTAAAAAATGCGTCATTTCAGAATCACATATGGATGACTGTTGACCCATGTATAAATAAATTGTTAGTTACCTTTTGGGATTAATCTAGTTGCAAACTGTGCTGTGGAGTGCATTTCCTAGGGGGCATAATTTCAGTAATCTTCTCCTGAAAGTCATGTTTACTGCAGTGTAATAATTACCTGTGTAATGTGTTGGTGAAAGCCAGACATATATTCAGTTGCATGCCTTTGGTAGTCATGATTTATTCCTTCCAAATGAATGACATTAGATGAGATTAGGGGAGGAGGTGTGTGCATGACATGCTGTTGTTCCACAGGAAGAAAGCAATATAGTTACTGTGGACCTTTGTGATGAGAAGTGTCCAAAACACTGGGTCTTCTCCTTGCCATCAGAATGACTTTCCGCATCCCCAACCCTGTCTAGGGATTTCAGTAATCACAAAGACCTGAGAAAAATGAGTATGGAGAATATAAAGTCCTTAATAAACATGCAGGACTTTTGGGGAAGAGGAATGATGTAAGATACATAGTCTGCTTTATCTGCTGCTAGTGTCAGATTGGAACCACGGTGTTACGGTGGGTTAAGCATAGAGCAGGATTTAGGGAAGATGGGCACTGTTCACAGTGTGCTAGTCTTCCTCCTGTGTCTTTTTGTGTTTCAGTCTTCAGTCTTTTCCACTGGCTGTGTTAAAAATTAGATTCTAAGTAGTTTGTTGCAGGGAAAGTCTATATCCGAGTTTTGCCCGCATCTGACAAGAAGAGGATGTAGTCTCTGCCTGTAGTGGTGAACAAAGATCTCCATCTCCTCCTTCTCTCTCAGTGCTCTTACGTGGAGACCTCCTGTTGCAGTAGGAGGGGAGAGACACTTTTTTCCTCTCATCTTCCACCTCTGATTACACAGCTGCATTGATACCTCTTCAGCATTTTAAATAAGCAAGAGAAGAAAGAAATGCAACTATTTAGACCTGGTACTTTGAGCTGGATTCAAAGCCAGTGGCAGAGAGCTTCATCACAGGCTGAGGGAAAATTTGTTTGGATTAATACAAATTCCTCTTCATTGGGCCTGGTGAATTTAGTGGAAGGCAAGGCTATTCTTAAAGCCATATTTGTCTTTCTGCATCTCTTTTCCAAGTAGATAGAGACCAAGAGGAACCAGCAGTTTTGTCCTCACTGGCATTGCTTTTTAGCCCTTAGCCTGTAGGGGGATCTAGGCTCTTCCCTTAGCACCCAAGACTTGACTCAGCTTCAGAGCACAGGAAGAGCAACTGCCTGGTGGTATTTACATTGAATGAGAGCCATAAGCAGCTCTTTGCATTTGAGAGAATTGTAACAGTGTGGAGCACTGCCCCAAATCTCGCACTCCCTTTAGGTGTCAGTGCCAATGCAAACATCTTTAAAATGACCCTCTTTCTTCTGGTTTCTCATCTAGTGGATGTTTTATCTGTGCTTTGTTGACATTACACTCTCAGCAATACTTAAGGGAAGAAAATGAGCGTTAGCTGGATTTCCTTGAGATTTTGAGTGGTTTGGTTTAGTTCATTTTAATATCCTCTAACGTGACAACAGGAACTGCTTCAGCAGCCAGCAAGCCATGCTTCTTTCTATGTCCTTGACATCACTGAGATTGCTTTGAGCTGTCCTGGTCAAGTGAGCGTACCCTTGTTCCTGAGAGAAGTCTACGTGGTCTGTCAGTCTTTTGGCAGCCATGCAACTGGTGAAGATGTTAACTGATGATACCCCATGTAAGGAAGGTGCTGTGAGTTAAACTGTTCTGGCATAGCATGGACAGAAAATTTTCAGTCTTGCTACTTCATTTTGTCTACTGGGATCTGAAGATTTTAAAGTGCATGACAAGGAGCAGTGAGATTGGCCTGACAGAATCTCATGGTGGTTTCTAAAATGTTCTTCTGTTGTATATGCATGAGGTAGGCGCATAGGGATGCAATAACCTGCCTAAGATCAGTAAGGTAAGGCCGGAGCCAGAAACAAAACCCAGGTACCTACCAAAGAGTGAAAAAGTTTGATGGTCTTCATTTCATTTGAAGAACAGTAATACAGAAACTAATCTGGTAATAGGAGGATATTAAATGTGCAATCTGTATGGGACAGTAGGTGCATGCTGCCCTAAATGTGTTCGATTTTGAGGCAGGTGAGGACAATCTCCTTTTCTGAAGCAAAACTCTTGTAGCTGGGAAATCACAGCATTTTTGAACAAAGCCTGAGGGTCTGGGAGGAGCTGCACCTCTCCAGACCTTCCCTTTCAGCCCTGAAAGACAGTGTAAGAGCCAAACCCCTTAGGTGATGACTGGCTTGAGTATCTTGGGTGGGAAGAGTATTTTGTATTCTGTTTTCAGGAACTCTTACTTTGAATTAAAGGGTGAACTGTGGGAAGTTATTAATGATGTCTATAATCAAGGGTTAATCAAGTAAATCTCTCTAGTCAAGTGCCTCTTACTGCACTGAGAGCATATAGATAAAAATGATAGCGGTGGTGAGCTTTCATGTACAAACAGTGCTGAGATGGTGCCTGGAAAGCCCATTCTGTGTTTAAGTAGCTCTTTTGCTTTCCACCTGAGCTGGCCCATGCAGTGCTGGTCGTGTAACATCTGAGCAGAGACAGGCTGAAGAATTTTTATTCTGATTCCTCTTGAAATCAGAAGAGGGAGAGTAAAACCATATTTCTTCTCACAGAATGCCTTTGGGTTACTTGTAACAAACCACAAGTCTACGCGGTAGTTTAAAGAGCTAAAAATGTAAGTCTTAAAAAATAGCATTTGATGGTTTACAGTACAGCTCAGAACAGATGTAGCATTTTTGAGTGTAAAGTCTTCTTCAAGAGGTATTCAGGGTTTGAGCTAATGCTTCTATGGAAAATATTAATTCAAGAATTTATTAAGGCAAAAAGGAAATCATGTAAATTTAGCCTTAATGTAACTTTTGGATCCTGGACTAGTCTATTATTTTGATGTTCATCAGTATTTTTATGCATTTATTTATCTGCTTTTTAAGGGGCCTCAACTCTGCCTCTGCTTTCACAGCTGGAAATAATTGTGGGAACCATTTGAAGGGTGAAAATGCCATGTATATGTATAATAATATAAATATATGGTGTCTCACAGGAATTTTTATATTCAGATTCCATATGTAGAGGGTGATTTCTGGTATGAGGAATACCAGATAGCAAATAAATGCAATTCCCTGAATGCCGTATAAACACGAGGGTTTTTTTGGCATCAACTTTCCTCTCTTGCAGAAGCCACGGGAGCCCTGTTGTAGCAAAAGCTCTGCCAGCTGCTGACTCCTTAACCTGATGTTGTTAAGATCTACTTTGGATCTGTTAAAAATACTAGTGGCTGCCTATAGCTCTTTTTGCAAGTGCCTTTCGAGTGTTACTACCAGTAAGGGACTTGGGCTGAAAAAAACCCTCTATAGATAGACTAAAAAAATAAATAACATTGGAAGCAAACATCTCTGTTGGACGTGTTCCCCCAAATATAACTTGCATGCTTCTGGCACACCCTGGTTCAGTTGTATCTATTCTGTATGATCAGTCTGAAGGGTCTCTTCTCTTACTCCTGAATTTACTTGCACTCCAAGGAAAATAAATGAGAGAATTGGAAGTACGTGACCACTTGGTCTTGGCCCTCCAAGACTGAGGTACCAGTATGGTGGTACTTGATTACTCTAAGAGCATCTTTCTATCTGAAAACATTACAATTCTGTCTGGGAGGATACTTGAAGGTATTTTTATACAAAGACATCTTCTTTATCTAGTGGAATATTGAAATTGCTTTGCAGTTCTGTTTGAGGAGTTAATATTCCTCTTCTATGCAGGATCCCCAATGTATTCTTTCTGGATGAAAATCCACGTCTACATAAGAAGTCACAAACAAAGTCTGTGAGAGTTACTCAGGCAGGACAAGATAGGGTACATAAATACTTTTGTTCTGCTTGTGCAGCAATAGCTAAATCAGCAAACACACTGGGGAAGCACCTGCCAAATTAGTGGGTGTATTAAACTTGAGCCAAGCTCAGCTAAATCATCCTCTGTATCCAAATATCTTTGTTTTGGAGCAAGGTAACAGGGAAACACAAAAATGGATTGTGTGTTCTCAGAACAGCAGATGGTTAGAAGGAGCCTCTTGGATGCTCTTAAGGCAGCATATTCCTGCTAAGTGATTATCGGGATTATTCATGTCCAACTGTTGTACCTAGTGATGATCTAAAAGCATCTTTATGGGTTGTGACTTTTGTGATCATGAGCACTAGAGACTTGTGGAATTAATATTTGTTTTAATTGTTATTGCTTGAACATTGAAACTTTGTCTAAGGACTTTTAAGGGATTCTGTCATTGAGCTTGACTGGTTTATTGATGTGAGCCTGAATCTCAGAATGAAACTCTGGGGCTGCACTGCCACCTCTGTTCCTGTCTGCTGTTGCGTGGTGAATCCTTTGTGCCTCAATTTCCTTTTTACGTGAAACTTGCTTGTGTTTTTATAAACGTTTGCTTTGAAAGTGTGTGGGTGGAAATCACACTATCGTAATTATATTGTTTGCATATAATGTTACGCAGTGACCCTGCAGGACTGAGTTGGTGGCCTCCAGCCAGACTGAGGTTTGCAAACGGTGTGAGAGGATTTACCGAGTGGGAACCGGGTGCCCTGTTTCCCTGATTCTGTTTGGAAATCCTAGCTGAAATCATTTGCAGCTTAATCACACATGGAAAGCATGTTCAATTCCCAAGGGAGTTTTATTCATTCAAGTTTGCTGCTAGTAGAGTTCATGTTACATTAGGAAACCAGGATTCCTGACCTCTTGAGTTGAATACATGTTTTTAAAAATAGAGATGAGACAAAAGAAAGAAGAATAAATAGACTTCATTTCAAGGGCTTGACAAAAGCAAATCTACGTGCTGCAAAATATTACATCAAACTTTCTCAGAAATGACTGAATCATGTTGTTTTTCAGGGGCTTGTGTTAAAAAACCAGTACATTGTTTATGACAGACAGTTAGGGTAATTCTGTGTTTTTCATATTCACCTAAGCAAACAGAAGACTTGTCTTGAAGAAGGAGCAGGTTATTTTTGGAGACCTGTCGATAATAAATGCCTTCTAGAAGACTCACAGCCCCATAAATGCAGCAGAACTGATAGAGGAGTACAGAAAAACAAATATTTACACAGCAGGTTTATTTTGGGTGGAGGTTGGATATGTAATATTTGTATTGTTTTAGTTGTGATAAGCCTGACATGAACACTGAGGAAGTATGAATCGTTGTGTCCTTATTTAAAAAAACAGAAAAAACTGTAGCTATTGTATTCTATGTCTATGGTAAAGAGAATAGACTTCCACACACTTTTTATTAATGGCATGATGCTACATAGTATGCATTGAGAAGTATACTGTGGTTTGTTGGGATTTTTTTTTGGGGGGTGGGGTTTTTGTTTTCTTTTTAATTTGGCATGCAATGAAACAGCAAGGGATTTGAGATATGAGTTCATTGGAGGGCCACAAAGATGGGCTTGGGACCAGGGCACAGATGCTGTGAACAGAGGCTAAAGCACCTGGGCTGGCTCAGCCCCGAGCAGAAGCAGAGTTGGGGGACCTAGCAGTGCCCCCCCATGCCGGGAAGGAACTTATCAAGAAGGTGGAGCCAGGCTCTTCACTGCGACGCATGGCCAGAGAGCAAGAGGCAACAGGCATGAGTTGAAACAAGAGGTTGATATGGATGTAAGGAAAAGCTTCACCATGAAGATAGGTGAGCAGAGTTGCCCACAGAGGCTGTGCAGGCTTAGAGGACTTGAAGACCTTACTGGGTAAAAGCCCTGAGCAACCTAGTCTGATCTCATAGCTGCTCCTGCTTTCAGCAGGAGGTTGGACTAGAAATCTTCCAAGTTTCTTCTGACCTCAATTTTCCAATGATCCTGTGTATTTGGCATGTGTGGTGATAGCGGGTTTCTTGATTGAAGCAAGAAGGACTCTGAAGGGGTGATGGGAGAAGTATTTTTATTGCATAATCAATGTCAGTAAGAGGTTTATGTCATGTACAGCAGTATACTTACATAGTTTTGAACTGTGGGCAATTTTTATATAGTAGTTTCAGAGGTCTCTGTGAGAACTAGCACCCCCACAGAGTTCAAAAAAGCTACATACAAACTTGCCTTGAAAAACTAATGTAGGGGCCACCCTGAGAGCAGCTCACACTGGTAAGCTATTTCTCATCGGATTTGCTCTGTAGAAACTTTGTGAGTGAGATGTAGCAGCAATAAAACACAGTTCACATCATCCATTCAAACAAAGAAGCTGAAAGGGCTATGCCGGATCCATTGGACACATTCAAATCCAGAGTGGTTTCCTGCATCCGCTGAAAACTTAGTCCTGTCGTTTGGCTTCTTCATCTGTAAGTGCACGTGCAGCCCAAGCAGGGTGATGGTAGTACTGTTCAGTGTTAATGTACTGAAGTATTAGTAGAAATCTTTCTAGTATATCAAGTGGATTTTGAATCAGACCCTCTGAGCAACAATATGAGATTCCTAATGAAACAAAATAGTTTAGGGATTAAACTGAGACTGAATTTAGACAGGTTTTACAGCCCATGGAGTGACAGAGGGCGGGAAGGGCTGGGAACAGTAGGATCTAAATTAAATCCCATATTCAGCTTTTACTGGAAAATACGCGACAAATCCCAGTGATTCTCTGATTTGTCTCATAGCCCCATGCTGTACAGTGTGCAGTATTCAGCTGTTCTGCCAGGCAGGCTAATGGAGGTCTCTCGCCTTTTCTTTCATGTCCTGTTGATTCCTCTCTGTAAACCCACATGCTGTGAGATTATTTTATGGGGGTCTGTTTGAGGGGCCAATGTTGCATCAAACTGATAATTGCAGTGTGCCAGATTGTTGTGGAAACCTGCACGCACAGCAAACGGGGGTAGAGTTGCTCTGAATGTGCTTCATTTCAGATGCTGAGCTTTTTGTGACTGAGACTTTTTAATGGAAGGGGGTATGAATGGTCGCATATAAATTATTTGAAAACTGTCGTTTACTTGTCAGCTGTTGATTAAAAGTGTTGTGATTTGGTGTATAGACATGTTTTCATAGCAGGATAGGAAAATGCCACATTTCCAGATGATACAAATCATCAAGACTTCATTGCCTTCAGATCAGTGGATATCTGTGGATTTTCACTGGGTGAAATGTGGCCTTTAGGAAACAACCTCACCCAACTTTTTCTCCTCTACCTTATCACTCAAAAATCTGTACCCCATCCCAACAATTGCAGATCTGGCAATTTCCACGTGGAAGCTTTTGCCTGGTATAGTACCATTCAGAGTTTATCCACAGAAGGTGTTTTCCCCATAGCTGGTATGATACTGATGACAGAAAATGAGACTGTATGGTTTTGATACACATTGGTAGTATTTAATATCATCAGTATTTAAAATGTCTTTAGGTGCTCCATATTGCTGATCTAAAAAATGCTTCATTTGAGTAGGCTTATTAAAATCAATAGGGCTCTTCATGTGCTTAACATAAATTATTCTTTTAGTTCTTCTTGAAATGGGGGAATCTGTGTCTCCAAGTCAATGGATGAAGGCTGTTGGAGATAACATTGTGAAATTGCCGACTATTTAAAAAGATGCTACTGATGTTTGGTCTGAGAGCCTTTACTTACTACAGACAAAATTAATCTAGGAAAAGCATATCTGTTACTAATGTAATATTCTGCCTTTATGTTTTAATACATCTTTAAAAGGCCTTTCAATGTGGATTTACTGTAGTTTTTCCCATTTTACAGATACTGTGAATAAGGACACTGAACCCAAAGATCCATATCCCATTCCAAGAAAGATTATGGCTGAACCAGACTACATAGATGATGACAATCCTGAATTAATTAGACCTCAGAAATTAATTAATCCTGTGAAGTCATCCCGGAATCATCAAGATCTCCACAGAGAGCTACTTATGAATCAGAAAAGGTAAGAGTCTAAAAATCACTTGTTCCACCTTCCCGCCCCAAACACACAGCTTGAGTTTTAGTTTCATCAAAATTACGTTTTACCCAAAACCCAGCAGACACCTCTTGTTGATTCAGATCTTGTAGATGGAAAGACTCTGATTCTTAACCGTGGCATTTATTTCTGTTTGAATTTCAGCTGCTCTGCAAAAGCTTGCTGTAAAAGACTTCTCATTTTGGTTTTTTTTGTAAATACTCACAAAGGTTCAAGAGGAAACTGTTCAGTTCTCCACTATCACATTTCATATTGGTTACCTGGGCACTGTAATTTGTCTTGAACTCTAAACTTTATCAAGTATTTGACAAAATTTTGCTGTTACCAGCAGTATGATAAAAATCTGTGGGTTTTCACCATTCCCAGCACACTGAGTTTATGGGGCCACTTCTAAAGCAAAGAAATCTTATATTTTATTTCACATTAAACTGTTCTATACTTATGTGATCTTTCTTGCAATGCAGTGTGATAGTCTGGTGCCTGCTCTGCTGCTGCACAAGCGTTTCTTTGTATGTTATGCAAATGCTGCTTCCTCCATTCTGGGATGGGATGCACAGCTATAGCTCTATATATTGCTTTTAAAGATGGAAATAACTGGAACTTGATTTCATCAACTTCAGAAACAAGGCACTTGGTCCAGAAATAGCTGAAGTTCTGTTATTAAATCTCTTCATCGATGGAGGATTCATTTAGAAAATGTATTAAGAAAATAGCCACTAGACCACACGGTGGAGGAGAAGCCACCAAGCCTCCATTTAAACAAACAGAAACTAACTATGATATAGATTAGTGATTTGGTGCATGGAAGCCACCCAAAATGGACTTTCCAAAGGCAAGGGTGTGGGGACCCACAAAAGTAGAACAGTATTGCAGAGGGCATTTGAGAATAAAGTTGGTGGTAGCAGCCATTCAGGCTTTTTCAGACCCAGGACCTTGATAAAGGAGGAAAGGAGAGCTATTGCTTTGGCTACTTCAGTACGGCTGGATTTGTCTATTTAGCAGAAAGAGTCACATCGTGAAAATTTCTCCTTCCCCACCCCTCTGCCTCTGGCAGGGTAGTATTTTAAGGGGAGAAGAGGTCTTTTCTATGTGTAATAGCAAAATCGTCACAAATGCTGGGTTAGATACTTAATTCTAAATGAATTGCATACACAATACATGATGAAGTAGTAGAAATGTTTTACAGAATGCCAACTGAATTGGAAGAAACTGGCCTAAATAGGTGTTTGTCCTATTTTTTGTTAACAGGATTAAATATCAAAGTCAGTTCCTAGCACCAAGAAGTTTATAGTCATTGAAAGAACGGTAGTTGAAGTTTCCCAACTTATGATCTTATTCTAAAGGATGTGGAGGGTGCAATAAATTAAGGCTATTCTTTTTCTTTTAAGTTTGTGAAAGCATAAAGTACTTTTAAATAGTATGGAGTTCTTTCCTTCTAGGAGAATATCCTATTACACAGAGGAGTTGTGCAGCCCTCAAGACCTACTCTTGTCTTATTGTACTTTTGATTAGCTGCAGCTGTTAATTTTAGATTCTTATTTATTGGTTTTCACCAGCTGAAAAACTAGCATTTTCAAAAAGAAGGTTAGTCTGTGTACTGTACTACCTGTGATATGAGGCTTTTTGGTAGTTTAGGTATTAGGCTTGTGTCCTGCTTTGCTATTGCAAATTGCCATATGTATGGAGGACTTTTAGTGCTCTTCTAGAAGTCTGCTTAACATGTACCTTATTTTATTGTGAAGACTCAGTGTAGGCACCACCAGCTTCACTTTGTGATCAGTCAGCTCTGAATCTTCTGGATCTTAGAAGATAATAGCCAGTGCTGGTCCGATCGTTCTCCATGGCTACTGTGAGCAGTGTCTGTTGGGTCTGGAACTGATGTAGTTAGTTACTTGCAGAAATGGTAGATGTTTTGAGCAAACAAAGATACAGGTAGTGGTACCTCAAGGTACTGGTTGCTTATGGAATCATTTAGGTTGGAAAAGACTTTTAAGATAATCGAGTCCAGCCATTCACCTAGCACTGCCAAGTCCATGTCCCTAAGCACCACATCTACCCATCTTTTAAATACCTCCAGGGATGGTGACTCCACCACTTCCCTAGGCAGCCTGTTCCAATGCTTGACAAACCTTTCAGTGAAGAAATTTTTCCTAATATCCAATCTATAAACCTCCCCTTATCTTAAATTATTTTTACTTATTGGGACTCAGTCTCAGCTCTGCAGAGTATTGGTCCTGTCACTTCCAGAAGTTTTAACCCTATCAGCTCTAACTTGCACTGTAGCACACTTTGCTTACTCTGTATCAAAGCTTGAGGATTTTTATTTAACCAGAACAATCATCAGGAGGTGATGCAAGACTCCCAGTTAATCCAGTAGCTGCCTGTTTGTTGCTTTTTCCTTCTTATATAGAATAAAAATAGGATTAACATTACAGTTATTCTGTTACAGATCTGACTACCAACCCTCCTTGATTAGCCTGAGAGATTGTATTTACTTCTGTCTTCTGTGGCTCCCCTTTATTATAGCTAAAACACATCTAAATCACTCTTGTGCCTCTGCTTTGGTACAGTGCAACCTTACTTAAAAAAAAGCAGGAATGAGTAATGTTACTTAGCAGCTTGCCTCTGGTTCATGGCTATCTTGATTGCTAATTGCCAACACAGAAGTTTCCATTCATTCAGCTCTCACTGACCCAGTAGCAGCAGTAGTAATAAAAAAATCACTCCAGCTTTTCTCTGCCTGACTTAAATTTTATGTATTAAAATGTAATTAAAATAGCATGAAACATAAAATATTAACATAATTCTGTTGCATTCAGGCCATAAGATCTATTATGAGAAATCGAGAACAGCATTTGGTGTTGCTAAATATTTGATTTTGCTATCAGGGAAATGTACAGGGATAGAGTGTTGCATGATATATGGAGTCATTCATAGATGTCACCATAAAATGGCATTTTAATGTATTATTGGACATGCTGTCAGATATGCATATAATGGAAGAATTAGGCAACTGCAGATATGTAGTAAGTAGGGAAGGGTAAAAATACGCTTTCTGAAAGCTTATTCAGATTATTGAATTTCTTAAAGTTGTAATAAATGGTTGATGTTAAACAATGCTGGATGTTTTCACAGGGAAGACAATAATAACAAATGCAAATTTCAGATTTTTCTGCTCTGATTTAAGTGGCGCTAATACCTGAATAACGGGGAAAGCTTTGAATCTTATCATAACAAATTTAGAAAATATCATAGCATAACAGAGATAAAAGAAATAGCTGAAGTCACAAAAATAAGTAGGAGTGAGTGTACAGCTGTGTGTGTGCCTGTATAAATAAAGTCATGCGTCTTCCCAAAGAGTAAGCTTTCTCATTTTAGAGTAGCTGGCTTGGAAAACAATTTGTGCTGAACAGACTTGAAACATTCAGTTGATGTAGTACCTAAAGTCACGCGAGAGGGAGAACCCTCCAGCCTTTGTCTGGTCTCCAAGGTGACTGCAACTTTTTTTACTCTGTTTTTTTGTTGTCTTAGCCTCTTTGTGATTTTGAGTGTAGCCTGGGAGCTCTCACTGGAAATAGCTTCCCAGCGAGGCAGGGGTAAAGCTCTCAGATTTTCAAGGAATGACAGAATCCACAATTTCCAGGAAGCAATGTGACAAAATCCAGAGGGAGACTGCTTTTTAGTTCTGTCCATCCAAACTTCTATGGGCATTAATACCCTGCATAGGACTGTCTGAACACAATCTCTCCCAGTTATCAGCCAGCAAGGGAAGTGTCTTTGTCCAAAATTTTATTTCTAGTTCAGCTAGAGTCTTGATTTGTGATTTTTTTTTTTTTTTAATCTGTTTTTCTGGAATTGAGAGAATGGAGGGAAGGTTAAAGATGGAAGTAAAAATAGTGAATTATCCAGGAGAAGTACTAGCATGCATGTTAAAGGGAAATATCCTCAGTAATAATATGGCTTAAATTCTAGTTTAGGGTTTTGGTTAGAAACCAGGCAAATATCTGCATGGTTTGTTTTTTTTCCCTTTTAATTAATTATTTATATTCCAATGTATCTAAGTAGGCAACTACTTGACTTTAGAAAACCTGTCTACAATTCTGTGTGAATTTCTGCTAATTAAAACTGATTCCTTTCTTTCCTGTTTCCCCCCACCCCACCTCATCCCAATTAATTTGAAGGGGTCTTGCACCTCAGAACAAACCAGAGCTACAGAAGGTGATGGAGAAGAGGAAACGAGATCAAGTTATTAAACAACAAAAAGAAGAGGAAGCACAAAAGAAGAAATCAGACTTGGAAATAGAGCTACTGAAACGGCAGCAGAAACTGGAGCAGGTGAGACGGGGAATAACACTACTACCTTTACACATCTACATCTGAGCTACTCACCCAAGGCTCCCTTAGTATACAGGAAAGAAGCAGCAGGTGATTTTTGGCACATTTCCTCTAATCAAATGCAGGCATCTTTTTTAGGATGAGTCACATCACACTCTACAATTACATATTTATTGTCATTTACTGTATAGGAACTGCATATGGTGTCTGCCTTTGGTCAGATGAATCCTACACCAGACAGCAGGAGTGCGTGTGGAGCACTGACCTTATTTAACCATTGAAACTGTGGTTAATTAGTCAGCTTTTGTAGTCTAAATTTTAAGAGACGGTACACTAAGAATGGCTGTTAGACTGCAGTGCATCAAAACTAGATGCTTAATGAATTAAAAAATAAGTTGATTTTGATGTAACAAACTAAATGACTTTTAAAAAGATCTTTTGTAGCCTTAAAACACAGGAGCTCATTGGCGTTTTGAAGGGAATAAAAAGATCCTCAGACCCTGTGTATGGACATACGGAGTTGCAGTTCATTATGGTGAAGTTTACTGGTAGGCACAGGGCCAGCCAAATGTCTCTGTGCCTCTGTGAGGAAATATTTCTATAGTGAAACATCTCATCAAAGAAGTCACTGTGCATCAATTATTGCATTTATTTTTAAATAAATGAATGCTTTAAAAGAGTATCTCATGCTTTTCTCAGTGGAAATCAGTTAAGCCAGATAATTACTCTATTGAAAATGAGGTGTAATCCAATCATTATTTAGGGGGGTTTATTATAGGTTGTTTTTTTTTAATTAGACTTCGAAATACAGTGTATCTTCCTGTCACTTTTTCTTTCTGCTCTTAAGGGCCCAGCTTCAAATGGTTCAGCTTGTGGGAAGATTTGATTTGCAACTGAGCCATCCAAGGGCCTATGTAGAATAGAAAATTCTGTTAGAAGAAGAAAAGCCTGCCCATTGCAAACAGTGTTGTGACTTTGTAAACATGATAGGAATGGTATTAATTGACAACACGACTCGTGGAGGAACATTGTCATGATTTATTGTAACAAGGCATGTCCCTTGCCAGTGAACCAAAGACAAAGGAGAGATTATTTAGGTGAGCTGTGCGTGGTCCCCATTAATCAGGGAGACCTTGGTCTGTTAATAAAAAAAAGAAGCTCCTTTCAGGAGCTTTTGTTAGTTTTCTAAAGGGTTGTTTCTTCCTTTCTGCCAATTTATCTGCCTTTGCTAAAGATTGCTAAGCAATCGGTATTCTGTGCAATGCATAAGCCGCATTCTGTATGGGCACAGTATAGCCTTGTCCTGTAGAGCAGAGCGTTTAACCTCACATGGTAATTTCAAGCATCTGCATGGGCAGGAGCTCTAGGTGCGTTAAAAGTGTCAGTGAATGGGCTCTCAAAAATCAACAACCAAGGGCCACGGAGGATTTTTCTTTTTATTGCTTTTTGTGATGGACAAAACACACACCAAAAGAGGCTCGAGTTAGATACAGAAATCCATACCTAAACACTCAGAACTAAATTCTACAAGTGTGCTCAGTAGTAGCTGTTCACATGTGTTCTCCACAAGGCACATTTGTCCTTGTCCTGTTGTAAAAGCCAGAGAAGGGAATTATGGTTGTTTCTTTAATGAAGTTATCCAAGAATTTCTTCAAAAATGCTTCATCTTGTACTAGGCTTGCAGAGTTTTTGTCCATCTGGCAAAGGTGGACATCTGGAACAAGCTAGAGCCAAGGATTTGAAAAGATTTATCATTTATGAGAACAGATACTCCCAAAGAAGTGCAACTTTATTTTTTCCGTGAGAGGAAGAAAGCAAGCAGTTTAAAGAGTTTTGCATAGTCAGTTATTGAAACCTTCAGGTTTTTGTCTTGTATTTCAATGATCTGTTTTATATACTTTTTTTTATATGTGATTTCCTTTCAAGCTGGAACTGGAGCAACAGAAGATACAGGAAGAGCAGGAAAATGCACCTGAATTTGTCAAAGTCAAGGGCAACTTGAGGAGGACGGTCCAGGAAGCAACAGAAGCACCAGACTCCTAGAGCCAGCACCTGCAAAGACTTCCAGCTTTCCTGCAGAGAGAGGTTTTTGCAAGTTGTCTCATATTTGCCCCTCAAGAGGGAAGATAACAGCATCCAGCTGACACTTACTGAAGATGAGATTTTTACTTCCTGGCATGTGTGGATTAAAAAGACAGTACCATAAACAGATCGACTTGCCAAATGCAGTCCTGAGATCAATGGATAAAGAATCTGTTTGTCAGTTCAGTGTCGTGGACTGGTCTGACGTGCTTACTCAGAGATTTTAACCAGGGATACTAGAGAAACTCCTTCAGCGTTGCACTGCTTTATCTCTTGTGATCCTAGTTTAGTGGAGAAACACAGATTATATTTTGCTTTAAAACAGAACAAAAGTCCTCCTGTGATTTCTTATGAAGCTTTGCTGTGCAGGTAAATTTCCTCCATCTAGACCTACAGCATGTGTTTATCCCACAATAATTTGTGTTTAGATGGAATTTTTATCAAATCTGGGAGGATACGAGGTATATTGGTCACTGCTGCTCATCCCCACTAGGGCAGGCAGGTGTGGGCAAACTGAGAATGCTTAAATTTCACCAGCAGTGAACAGTTAAGCAGCCTTAAAGCCCAGTTCTCCCTGTTTGGCATGTCAAATCTAGGCTATGGGAAGAGCAGGAATCTGATGATCCTCTCACGGGGGAGAATCCAGAAGTTGATTTATCTCTGTCTCAATTTACACCATTGTATACAGGCCTGTGCAGTGCTACCTGTGAATTTACCTCTCAATGCAAAATGACTTGTCTTCTACTTGTGTTTTCAAATCCTGCTTACTTTGCTGTTGTGGCCTTTCTCCTCCGAGGACATGCTGATCTGCATACAGTGTTAATGCATTACTTGGTAGTGTTTAAACTCATTTGCTGGAACTGAAACAGGAATCTGCTTTGCCATCAGTTCCTGCTCTTTGCTTGCAGGAACTTGTTGCAGTTCCTGCAACAGAGCTGTGTTTAAGCCAGACCAAAATGATAATTGGAATCTACTGAAATGTTGGTGGTTTTTTTCCCTGAAGTGAGGCATAAAATGAAATTAATTTTATCCCCTCCTCCCTTTAGCCTCAAGAAAGAAGGGAAGTGTGTTACCACTGAGTCTTAGGGTCCAATTCTGTCACCTTCTGCCTTTCTACAAGTTGCTCCTGTGACTTGCCATTAAATAAAATATTGCTCAGCTTGCACAGGCATGGCAGAATCTGATCCTTCATGGTTATGACTACTAGTTATCCAGGAAAGCCTGGGATGAGGAGAGGGGAACAGATTACTCATGTAGGATAGAGATTGGGTTCTTATCTGATATGAATGGGTGCAGATACCTTATCTTCAGAATCTGGGGAGAAATCCTCATCTTCCTTGGTCGGCACAGTCCTAGCTCCCTCTGAAGCTATGTTCATATCAGCTGAGGATCTAATCCTAGTCTTTGCCTTAGGATGCTAAACAAAATAATTTCTACTTTGTAATTACATTTGATATAACTGTTTAAGAACACTTTTTATTAATATCAGCAGTGGCGTGTTTGTATTGTAAAGGTGGTGGGGGAGGGTTTGTTGGTTTGGTTTTTAGTTCCTTTTGCCTTTCCTGTAAGTATTGGACATTTTAAATACAATTTCAACATAGCACTTGGGACAAAATGCTCACAGTTAGAAATGTTTCCTAGATACAGACTTCAATTTGTCAAGATCCAGGCATTTTTTATGAGGACATAATCAGATCGAGAGTAAATTGAATTGTGATAAGTGTGTTGCCATTGATTTAGACTTGCAGTGTGACTCGCGTCTAGAAGATTAAATGTGAAGATGGTCTACCAAACTGTTCAGATTATGGATATACAAAAGACAAAGGCCAAACGTAAGAAACTTCATGTATTTTTCTCAACAAAGGAACACCTTGAGTGCTGCAGGTTCTTCCCTCTCTCCTTCCCTCATTCTGGAAGTAGAGGATCTTCCTTTCTGGCAGCACATTATTCAACACTTGCACTGACTGGGTTTGTTTCACATTGTTGAGACAGGACTATATACAAGCCTTCCATGCCACGCTCGTGTTTTATCTTAGCCACTCCCAGCTACCAAATTTCATGCCTTTTAGTTTCCACTCCACAACTAACCTTCTGCTCATTATGTGGAAATGTGTAGAAATTGGTGAAGAAACTGTCCTCTGGCTTGAGCAGACCATTTCTTCTCAGCCATTTCCCCTTGGAACATGGCGATCCTACTGTGCATGCACAGTTAAATGAAGTTGGTGTGATCCAAATGGCACCATAGGCAGTGGGGGATGAGGACCGCTCTTTGGCTTCAGCGAGTGTTGGATTGGGCCCTTCAAGGCTGAAGGCATTCCGCTTTCTCTCCACATTAGCTTGTGATTCAGGGTAGAGTTTCTCTTGCTGAAACACAGGAGGCCAGAAAACTCCCTTGTACATAGAGCGTGAAGTAGGTTTTTTGTTTCAGTGGGGATTAATTCTCTGTGTGATCAGATCATCAACCTGTGCATTAGAACATCTTTGAATCGTGCTGACCCTGTTAGTCTAGGAATCCCAGCCACCTTCATGTCAATTTGATAGGCAAAAGCTTGTCTTTAAAGTCAGGATTGCGATAGAACAGGCAACCCTTGAATGGGTGTTCAGCTAGTCACACCGCAAGTGTCCTGTGCGGCTACTCAAGTAAGAAACTACTTGCCAGCAAGTGTAAGCAATTCCTGATCTACTCTTTAGCTCTATGGGTTTTGAAGCAATCTGGCAGATACTTCAGTGATTTGAAAATTGCTCACTTACACTTTGTATTTTTTAAAAACTCCTGCTTTGATAGTATAGTAGTAAATTTTTTAGCATTTTTGTGGCTTTAACCATGTGTTAATATCTGCACTTGTTTGAGTGTACATATATAAATATATATAAATATAAAAAGGGAGCCTTAATGGATTTGTTTTCATAATTTAATATTTTTTGTATTTGCTCTTGTATAATTGTTTTTAACTAAAGGTATTACAAGAATGAGGGTGGAATACTTAGAACCAAAGTAATGCTTAATAAAATCTACTACATGCTTGGCTTATGCCATGGTGTCTGTCATGTCCTGCTGAAAACAAAACCTTGGGGACTGCACTGAGATATCCAGCTTATTTAAAATCCTGCAATGTAGGGTGAAGTATCAAGATAATGATGACTTTTGGTTCCTTCAAACTGCATCCATGTTTGTATATGCAAAATTATTGGCAAATTAGTTGGCAGAAAAAGTTTTTTGTGTCTCTTAGTCTTATTATCTTTTGAATATTTTTAACGCAGAAAATTTTTAAAAGGACTGTGTATCTGTTCAGTTAGCACAAGGTGAGGTAGAGCAAGAGGGAAAACTTCTGATGGGAATCAAATAATTGTGAAAATCATTCCCTATCCTGCTAACTTCAAAGCGCACCAGGAAAAATTCAACCTTGGGATTGTTAGCATTGCAACAACCCCATCCAAAAAGGGGGTGAGGAGAGAGTAGTGATACCGGTCCTGGGTTCAGTCCTGCAGAGGTCCTTTTTGTTTAGTCAGTGCTCAAGCCTGTGGTTCTAGTAGGAAAAACTTGGACACATGAAAGAAAGCGTGTGCACAAGTGATTTACTGGGTTTGGGTCAGATTGCTGGGTGCCATTGCTAAGAGCAAAATCCTGTGTCAACAGCGGACAGAAAAAACTAGCAGGAGAGGAACAGGGCTGGTGCAAGTGTGGGTTGCCAGCTCTCCAGGAAGATCCTCAGCTCTTACTAGTGAGCTCTGGTCAGTGGGGGACAGGTGGTGATGGAAGGGGAGCCAGAAAGGAGCGTGGGGTGAAGCCACATGGGGCAGGAGGAGGAGGAGAAGAGCAGTGAATTCAGAACAGATGTCAGGAAATGCTTTTTCCTTCAGAAACTGCTCGGCATGTGGAATGGGTTCTGGCAGTACTGCTGATGCAATGGCTCTGGACCCGCTCCAGGAGCTGTCAAATGTGGGGGAGGTAAGAAAGAACAGAGAGTTAATAAGGGGTGTGTTTCTGTGGCTGTTGGAGATACTGCCCTGTGCTCTCCTACCTCATGCATATCCAAGTGTGTTTTGAATTATCCTTTGATATTTCACTCCAGCTCCAGAAAGGGAGGAGTAAGGGCATGTGATCTGCTTTTGTAGCACGTCCAGCGGAAGAGACGGTATTCCTTTTGTGTGCTTTTTTGCATTGCATTGAGCTAATCTGTTTTGTCACGTGGCTTTGCAAACACTGGTCTGCTAGAGCCTTTGCTTGTGCTCCTGTGGCCATACCGTAGCTGCGTGGAAAGAAGTACCTTGAGGTCCCTTGGCTGTTGTTACGGGGTCCATGGATGGCATTCGTAACCTAAAATGGCTGATGGCACTTGTGATGCACTTAATATCTGAGCAAGACAGCTAGAGACAGAACAGCTTCAGTGGTGCGTATCTGTAGGATCAGAACTGACGTCTTTAGGGTGAAGAATGGGAGGGCAAGTTGGGTTCTCAAGACATCGCAATAGGAAGAGCACAAACACACAGTGAGATCTGGAGGAGTGGAAATACAAGGTACCTTTCGCCCCACCACTTTAAACTGCATTCTGCTTGAAATCTTTTATCTGTCAAAGGTTTGTGGGGCCTTGTCAATATTAAGGATGATTCTCCTCGATGGAGGTGGCAGAAACCATGGCCAAGGGAATATTTAGTGGTGGTAACAGAGCACAGACATCCTGACTCCAGTGCTTGTTTTCCACAGTCTGTCTTTTGGCACTGTTTCAGACCTAGGTAAAGGCTGCATCAGGTCGACTGCATGGCCTGCATTGCCATGACATGACAGGGGCTTCTATTCTTCTTTGGGTACTCAGGAGTCCATTTTGCTGAACTTCAGGTCCATTTGAGCTAATCCTCTGCTTTTCATTTACATCAGTGCAGAGAAATCAGCGCTGTGGAGTGCAGTTCCCTTCCTTTGACTGTAAAGGAGCCTGCAACGCCTGACTCAGAGAGGACGTCAACTATGTTGCAAGGACTCAAGCAGGGAGATTCAAATGCCACCTCTAAAGCACTTGTTCTTTTTCATGGAGTTTTGCTCCACAGGAAAGAAGAGACACCTGGGTACCTTCAGTAAATTTGGCCCTTAGTCGCTGTGTGGTTCGTAAGCTGATGAAAAAGCCTGTCTCTCTACTGCGCTCGCCAACTCTTGCTCGGTGCCATGGAGTCTTCAGCTGAGGCCCCAAAGTACTGGGGGGACGTGAGGCCTCTGCAGGGTGCTGAGGAGAAGGGACCTGCCCCAGCCCAAATGCCCGCCAGTGGGAGGGGAGGTGTTATCTCCATAGTGGTGGTGAGGGAAGTATGGGGGACATACAGCACCTCAGATGGGACTCGGAGAGCCAGATTCACCCACTACAGCTGTAGTACTTAATTATCTGAGTAACCATTTTCAAAATTAACTTCTATTATGTACCCAAGTCTAATCTCTCCAGTGGATGGCATGAGCAATTTAACACAGATTGAAGCTGGCACTGGGAAACTTCAGCCTGATTAGGTGAGAAGAAGAAACGGACTTCTTTCTCCCTCTTCAGCTGTTCGGAAACAAATCTTTCATAATGGAATTGAAATGCCAAGTCTGCTGCATTGTGCTTGACAATGAAAGAGCACCCAGCAAGCCTAAGCCCCTTAGCAGGGTTCATTTGAAGCTCGTATCGCTCGGTATAGAAAAGCAAAGGGAGCTGCCTGGGGAATGCTGAATCCCACCTGCTCTGGAGTCAGGGCACGGCAGCCCAGCACATCTGAAATGTATCTCTGAAAAAGGTAAAACCACATTCCACAGAGCATCTGTCTCTTAACTCTCCTTTGGTAAATGAAGCCTAAAAGATTTCTCTGATGAAAAGCTGATCAGGAATTTGCTTTCATCAGTAGCAGCAGGAAAAGAGAGAGACCCTTTAAACTTAACGTTGTCAAACCTGGAAGTCCCTTCATCACTTCAGTCGTGGACCATAATGAGTAATTTTCCCTGATGTACAATTTTGGCACTTGTCTTCAGCCAGGTTTATTTCTGTGCTAATTGTTCGGGTGAATTCTCCTCTGTACAATTTCAGGGTACTGGCTTCACGAGCTGAGCTCAGGTGCTACTGTAAAAAGTAGCTTTTGGAAATTTGCTGAGTGCAGTGGGCCCTAAACTTCACAACTGCTGGTTTGTTAGCAATTTTTTTCCTCTCATTGCTAATACAAATTAACTCATTAAATACCAAGGAGTAAATTTTTCTCAAAACACAAATCTTGCATTTTTTGTAATTTTCTTATTGCAAGGGACTTGCTTCTGTTTTCCACCAAGAACTCTATTCCCTGCGTATTAGGAAATCGTGCTGGTAACCAGAGGTGAACTGCAAACAACCTACAGCTGTAAAAGGTCCCTCTGTGGGCAGATGCACTCAATCCTGATGCTGAAGAGCATGGATCGCTACCTGGGGAAGAAAAAGGAGGTGCTAGAAAGGAGGAATAAACAGTGGGAAGGTGAGTCCCTGACTGATGAAGATTTCCACCTTGCACCCAATGTTAAACAGCAAGTCTGAGGATGATGCATAGCCTGCACATGGCGTAGTATATTCCTGTGTTCACATCTAATGTACCGTATGTCTCTCCCCCCCACACCCCGAAGCCTCATTGTGCTTTTGATTCCGTTTCTATTGTTTCCTTTCACCCCAAGCTCCTGCTGCCTGTTCAGGCGTCCCTGCCCTTGGATTATTTCCCCGGGCTGGTTTGTAATGAAAGGCATTTAATTAGTGAGGAGTCGTTGGGATGGATCCTAAAGTGGGTGTTTGAGGCTGACAACTGCACTGCCGTGCACAGTGAAGGAAAATCCAGCGCAAACCTTCAGCATGTGGGGAGCAGAAATGAGAAAGACTCTGTGTGCAGGGGGAAGGAGCAGGTAGGAACAACAATTCAGAGTGGATGTCTGGCAGAGCATGAATGAGCAACCAGCATAGAGTCATAGAATCACAGACTGGTTTGGGTTGGAAGGGACCTTAAAGCCCATCTAGTTCCAACCCCCCTGCCATGGGCAGGGACACCCTCCACTAGACCAGGTTGCCCAAAGCCCCATCCAACCTGGCCTTGAACACTTCCAGGGATGGGGCCTCCACAGCTTCTCTGGGCAACCTGTGCCAGTGCCTCACCACCCTCACAGTAAAGAATTTATTTCTAACTTCTAATCTAAATCTCTCCTTCAGCTTAAGGCCGTTCCGCCTTGTCCTGTCACCCCATGCCCTTGTAAACAGTCCCTCTCCAGCTTTCCTGTAGTCCCTTCAGGTACTGGAAGATGCTCTAAATTCTCCCTGGAGCCTTCTCTTCTCCAGGCTGAACAACCCCAACTGTCAGCCTGTCTTCGCAGGAGAGGTGCTCCAGCTTTCTGATCATCTTTGTGGCCTTCTCTGGACTCACTCCAACAAAATATAGTTGTGTCTAAGTTTTTGTCTTAGAGCACCACTTAGAAGGAAGGACCATGATGATAAATGCCCAACGGGGTGAGCAGGAGGATGGAACTACGTTGCATGATTAGCAAGAAGCCTAAAATACATAGAAGCCATCCCTGGGCAATGTCAAATTCCCTGGCTTAAAGTGATACAATGCACCTCTGGATGATTTACTGTCCGGGTTATTCTCCTCCCCTTCACTAGGCTGCAGCTTCCCGGGGCTGTTGGGGTGCGGGGAGTCCCCGCGGGGCGGGTCTCGGCCGGCTCCCCCAGCCCCACGCTGAACTCGCACACGCTGCTGCCATCTCCTGGGCAAAATGGTGCGGAGCGGGGTGTTGCAGCGGGCTAGAGGATTTTATCCTGCGGAATGGCCCTGCAAAGGCTTTCCCTCCTTCCCCTTCCAAAGCTTTCCACCAAAAACAGCCATGCTGAGCTCTTGAGACTTGCTGTGCTGTAAACTGGTGCTTTCTTGGGGAAATGCAAGATTATGTAGTGATTTTTGTTATGCAAATGTCATTAACAGTTCCACTGCGCTGAGACGTCATGCTAAAAAGCCTTGAGTGCGTTTCAAGATCTCAGTAATTCAGGAGCTGGATTCACAAAGGGTTTTTTGGTGTCTCAGTTTCTGTTATAACATTCAGCCAGGTTTGCCATGGAGAGGCCTGCAGTGGCTGCTGTGGAGTCTCCAGGGCTGTTTTGCACTGACAGATCACTGCAGAGATCCAAGGTGGTTATCAGGATGCTTTGGAGGTGTGCTAAGTCCAAATGGTTGTGGCTGGAATAGCCTTCTCCAGCCGCTGGTCCTTTACCCTAAGTGACGGTTGCAACCACTGTTGTACTCTGGGGTCATTGCAGAGGATTTGTGTTCCGCTGCAATTCCAGCAGGGAGCCCGACATCTCTGTTCTCCCTCCTCTCTGCCCCCTTCCCACTGGTACACCACCAGCAGTGGTGTTTGTCCTGCAAACAAACATGCAAAAAAAATAAGCTCTCCTGGTGTGGAGAGCATTGCTGTGCCCTTCATGGACCACAGACCTTCCCCTTCGCAGCAGGAGAGGGACCCTGGCCAGACCCTCGCTCTGCTGTGGGGCAGGGTCGCGATGGGACACCATCTGAATGCAGGTCTGAAGAATCCTCCATTCACGCATATCCCACCCATCCCTCTGCAGTTTCCATCCTGCTCTCCAGACCTTCTCCCTCTCTTGAGCCGTTCAAACTCCCTCCTTTGCTTTCTAAAAATGTCCCCTTCCCCACCCTCCCGCTCCATCCTCTTGGCTGACAGCAGACTCCTCCTGTTGCTATAACAACGAGCAGCAGCCCGGCCAAATCGGCCAGACCCTGCCACACTTCCCTGCCTGCATCCAAATCACCTCCCTATGTGCGAACACACTCGCTTCCTCCTCGAGTCTTCGCCATCTGCCTACGAGGGGGAGATAGCTCCATTCGGGGGGGCTGCCGGCCCTCTGCACCCCGCCATGGGCCTCCTTCCCCCTCTGTGCATGCTCTGCAGCCCCCAGGCAGCCCCATACGCGTGATGCGGATCACATTTACTGTCCCACACACCCTCCAAGCCAAAAGGCCATTGTTTTGGCCCATAAAACCCATACAGATTAAATTATGAATACATGAAAATGGGTGGATTCCTTGAAATATGGTGAAAAAGATGTGTCCAGGGTTGTATCCTGGCCTGGTCTGAAAGCTGGAAGGCATGTCTAGCACAAAAGTACAGGGGAAAAAAAATAATTACAAAGCAAAGTCACTGGGTGTCCCTGCCCTGTGGTCTGAGCCTCCAGACCAGCCCATGGAGTATCTGCTGGTGCTGGGTGAAACCTCTCTGTGACTGCAAGCTGGACGGCGGGTGCTGCGGGCAGAGCGTACTGTTCCTGTAGAGAATGTGAAAACTAGCCCTGCCACCCTTGAGCTCCTGAGAGCCCTGCTAAACCCTGCAGCAAGCGTTCTTGGTGGCTTTTCCACCCTGGATCGTGAGCTCCACTTAAAAGTCCTTTTCCCAAGTTTTTCTGGGGGCTGACAGCAGCAGAGTGGAAGATGCTGGTAGGAAACAGTGAGCTACCCTTCGGCAGGAAAGCACGGCACCAAACTCCCCTTCCCTGCTGAGCTCCAGTTCTGATGCCCTTTCCTTGGATAGACTGCTGCCCCCGGGGCTGATCACAAGGACTTCTGGCTGCCGTGCGGAAAAAGACCTAGGACAGCCTCCGGGGCTAACACCAGACTGGTGGGACATCAGGAACCACACCATGTCCTCTGTCACCTCAAGATCTCAAAGCACACCAGCTGTCATTTTACCTGTGGCATTTTCCATCCCAGGCTCCAGGTGAGGAGAAATCTGGGGGCTGCAAATATTAAATCATGTCTTTTCTCCTGGTGGGCTAGCGAGCCTCAGGGGCTGCTCTCCTCCAGCGCTGTCTGTGTTTGTACAACGAGCAAGGTGCCTAGATGTGGCTAAAGAGACCTGTTGAGTGTTTGTTCCCAAAAAGTACTCTTCTGTGCGTTTTTAAATTCTCCAGCCCCTTGACATTTGTATCTCATCCTCACTAACTGACGTGAGATCACTTCAAAACCAGGAAATTAAAAAGCAAGCTAGAATACTTACGGCAGTGTCTGCTCCTTGTAGCAATTAACTGTCTTTGCAGTGTTGCCTGCAGCTGGAACTACATATCAGCTACTGATATTTTTTGTGTTTTTGTGGCTTCAACCACAACATAAATTTACTTCTTTATATATGTAGCTTTCAGTTCATCTTGGATTGCTGGTTTCAAGAGCTCCCTTATTCCAAGGCTACTGATCTTTTCTTTTTTAAAACAACTTCTAGGTGCAAAATGCTTTTCGCTCAGTGTACACGTGGGCTTTTCACAGTCTGGTTTTGGTAATCGGGAAAAGGCTTGAGACAAATTAGAGATGCTACTGCCACTCTTTCATCAGGAGGAATCATATGTTCTTCCTGTGACCACAGGGGATGGTGCCCCCTTTGTGCTGAGTTTTCCATCCTCCAAGGAAGAAGTGAGGACATCTTTAATGAAGCTGGTAAGTGCTATGGGTTCTCTTGCCAGAGAAACAAGTGGTCCCTTAAGTAGAGGCCCTCAGCTGCTGTTTTTTGCTGCAGGCTCAGAGGTGTGCTCTGTGCCTCTAAGCAAGCTCAGCTGAAAGCCATGGCAGGGCCAGGCTGTGCCAGCCTGACAGCAGCAAGCTGGCCCTGATGTTCTTGTCCTTACTTTGGCTGATCATCCAACCTGCTGCTTCCCAGTCGAATATCCAGCTCCAGTTGTGCTGCCCTGTCTTCTCCAGTGTTGGGATGCTGCCCTCCCTGAAGCAGGAGCAAGAGCAGCAGCCCAAGGAGTGACATGGTCTGCTGCACAGAAGATACGCCTTGACCCAAGTTGACTTACCCAGTGAAATGGCTTTGTGTCATGAGTGGCCACTCTAACAGTTTCTTCTGTTAAAAAATCAGTGTTCCTTTTTATGTATTTTAGCATTTCTGTTTTGTAAGGAGGGTTGAGGAAACACAACGTTAAGCTTCATACAAAGTTGTTAATACTCCTGCAAATCTACAAATGTCACATTCCCAGAAGTCCATTGTTTTAATCACATATTGCTGTACCAAGTAATATTGTGACCTATGTATTTTATTATTTTTAGATCTTAGCTTTCACCCTAGTTCTTTGTGCAGCTCTGTTTTGTTTTCTCTCAGTTAGCTGTGTTCAGACTTGGTTACGTCTCTCTGCTCACATATTTTCTCTGTTGGTGACCTGGAGCATCAGTCACCCTGAATGCAAAGATGCACAGGACATCTCCCAGTCATGCATGTAGCCTCCTACTGTGGGCTGGTTTTGGCTGGGGTAGAGTTCATTTTATTCATAGTAGCTGGTATGGGGCTGTTTTGGATTTGTGCTGAAAGCTGTGTTGACAACACAGAGATGTTTTTGTTATTGCTGAGCAGTGCTTACACAGAGCCAAGGCCTTTTCTGCTCCTCACACCACCCCACCAGCGAGTAGGCTGGGGGTGCACAAGGATTTGGGAGGGGACACAGACAGGACAGCTGACCCAGACTGGCCAAAGGGATATTCCATACCATATGACATCATGCTCAGCATATAAATTAGGGGGAAAGCTGGCTGGGGGGCTGCTGCTCAGGGACTGGCTGCCTATCGGTCAGTTGGTGGTAAGAAATTGTTATTCATTTGCATCACTTGTCTTTCTTGGGTTTTATTTCTATCTCTTTTTGTTATTTTCCTTTTCATTGCAATTTATTATTACTATTATTATTATTATTTTCAATTATGAAACTGTTCTTAACCCATGAGTTTTCTCACTTTTACCCTTCCAATTCTCTTCCACCCCCCATCCTGCTGGGGGCGGGGGGGGAGTGAGCGAGCAGCTGTTTGCTGTTTAGTGGTCAACTGGGGTTAAACCACCACAGTCCTTTTTGGTGCCCAGTGTTGGGCTTGAAGGATTTGTGATAGTAACAGATTGACCAGAGCATATTAGAAGGGATTTATGTCTGTTAACATTTGTGGGTCACAATATTGATTCATCTGTTCTCAATATTAGTTTATCTGATATGCGCCATGCTCTTCATTTTTGCTGTACCTGTTAGAGACTGGTGTTGGCTTTTGCAGTTTGCTGTGCTCTGCAGTGATTAGTGATGTTTTCTCTGGGAGATTTGTTCTTAAAGCACTAACTTTGAGCTTAATCTGGTATTTGGGCTCTGTACTGAAGCCGTTACTGTACTTTGGGCACCATCTCATTAGAGACAATTAATAATTATATTTCTTCCTCTGAGAGGTTTTTTGTGGAGGAAATACAGAATGGCACCTTCACTACCTTCTTCTGTGATGTTTTCTCCCTCATTACTATAACTTCCCAGTATTTGAANCCTCATTACTATAACTTCGCAGTATCTTGAATATCCTTGAGTAGTTAAAATACTTCTATTGGTATTTCTTAGAAATACTGCTTTGGTTTTGTCTAAGGTTAACAAGTAATTTAGGGATATGACCCAGGCTCCGCAAAAGTATGATCATGGGTGGCATGAGGGAGGATATGGGCAGGTATCTAGAGAACTTCTCACTTCCAATGGTCTGGGACTTCACCCCCGAACAACTACAGGATCCAGATGAAGTGATAGAATACTTGGGAAAAAGAAAAGCCGTGACCATGTCAGAGGCACAACTTACTGCACTGTGCCGGGCCCTGGTCAGCACCTACCAAACACTGTCTGATATTACACAGCACTCTCAGGGAGAAGAGAGGGAAAACAAACCAACAGGCACTGTGGCTAAACCAAACACTATATCAGTCTATATCAGTGACTGTATCAGTCACCCCTATAACAGAAAAACCCAATGGAAATGAAGTCAGCTTGTTTAGTAAGGGATGAAGAAGCTTCTCCTAAGAGGGAGCATGAGAACGAATCAGAAGAGGCAGCCTGTTCTGCAGCAGAGTAGTCACAAGAACAGGGGAAGAAAGAGGCTGAAATCATAAATGAGACAGAAAACACCTGATGCCTATCCCTAAGTGAGCTGTGAGATATGTGAAAAGATTTTAGCCATAAGCAGGTGAGCTAATTCTCAGCTGGTTACTCCAATGCTGGGATACTGGAGTCAGGAATCAGAGGGTAAGGAAGCCCAGCAGTTGGGATCCTAAGGCTAAGGCATTGACAAAGGGATTGGAAAAAAGGCAGGAGTCCTCAGTCTTTGGCAGCAACTCCTGTCAAGTGTGAAGGACAGGTATCCCTTCAAGGAAGAACTTGCAAATTCCTGAAATAAACAGACCAACATTGAGGGACGTATCTAGTGCCTGAAGGAATTAGCTGTGTTGGAGGTGATCTATAATGACCAGGCATCCAAAGACATGGATGAAATCTGGTGAATGCAGTCCATGTGGCGAAAGTTCATATGAAATACACCAATGTCATATACCCATAGCCCAGCAATAATGAGCTGGACAGACACGGAGGCACTAACTATAAATGAACTGGCCAGGCANACCATAGCCCAGCAATATGCTGGACAGACATGAGCTGGACAGACATGAGCTCCAATGAGCTGGACAGACATGGAGGCACCAACTATAAATGAACTGGCCAGGCAATGATGAGAACACGAAGATAATCTTGCTCCCTCCATGTGTGCCTGTGTCTTGGCTGTGGACAGACTGACCCAAAAAATGTTCGGTCAAGCTGAGAATGGTAGGTCTTCCTCACACACTCCAACCAAGGCATCAGCTATTTTCTGTTCAAGGGAAAGGGTACCAGTGGTTCACACCACATAAAACCATGTGGTTCTTCCTGCGTGACTACTGGGAGAGGACATGATGAAGTGAGATGGTGAACCTCTCTGAGACTAGAAGCTGGGGTACAGGAACTGCAAGTAAAAACAACAGTGAAAAAGCATCCATCCAGGAAAACTACTGCTCCGGTCTCTGTTGGACAGAGCAGAAGGGCTGGTCATACTTTTGACCCTGATGAAGGGACTTCTTTTTGCAGTTAGAGAAATCAAGTAATGAAGACTCTGACCAGGAATAGAGGGGCCCTGCCTTCAGCCAGGTGGAGGAAAAGGACAACTGGGTTTACTGGACCACGTGGATTTGATGGCCACATCAGCCCTATGGGAGTATGAAGCTTTAGCGGACACTGGTGCTGTGTACTCTAATACATCAGATTACACAGGGACAGAACCCATCTGTGTTTCTGGATTGATGGGAGGATCCCAAGAACTGTCTGTATTGGAGGATGAGTTAAGTCTAACTGGGAATGAGTGGCAAAAGCATCCTATTGTGATTGATCTGGAGGCTCCACGCATCCTTGGCATTGACTGCCTCAGGAGAGCATACTTCAAAGACCCAAAAGGGTACCAGTGGGCTTTTGGTATAGCTGCGTTGAGTATGGAGAAGATTAAACAGCTGTCTGGCCTGCCTGGTTTCTCAGAGGATATGGGGTTGCAGTGGGTTAAAGAACAGCAGGTTCCAATTGCTACCATGACAGTGCACTGGAAACACTGCCACAGCAACCAAGACTCCCTGGTGCCCATCCATAAGCTGATACATTGACTGGAGAGTCAAGGAGCGATCACTAAGACTCATTCACCCTTTAAATGTCCCATGTGGCCAGTGCAAATGAAAATCTAACACAGAGTGGAGACTAACAGTGGACTATTGAGGCCTTAACGATGTGACACCACAGCTCAGTGCTGCCGTACCAGACATGCTAGAACTCCAGTATGAACCGGAGTCAAAGACTGCCAAGTGGTATGCCACAACTGATATGGCCAACGTGTTTTTCTCAATCCCTTTGGTGTCAGAGCGCAGGCTACAGTTTTCTTTCACTTGGAGGGGCATCCAGTACACCTGGAATCAACTGCTCCAGGGTAGAAACACAGCCCCATCATTTGCCATGGGCTGATCCAGACTGCAGTAGAATGGGGTGAAGCTCCTGAACACCAGCATTATGTTGATGACATCAATGTGTGGGACAACACAGTGGAGGAAGTGTTTAAAAAGGGGATAAAGATAATCCAGACTCTTTTGTAAAGCTGGTTTTGCTATAAAAGGTCAAAGGACCTGCACAGAAACTTCAGTTTTTAGGAATAAAATGGCAAGATGGACACTGTCAGATCTGAATGGATGTGATCAATAAAATAACTGCTATGTCTCCACCAACTAACAAAAAAGAAACACAAGCTTTCTTAGGTGTCATGGGATTTTGGAGAATGCATATCCCAGGTTATAATCTGATTAGAAGCCTTCTCTATCAAGTGACCTGAAAGAAGAATGACTTTGAATGGGGTCCTGAGCAGCAGCAAGCCTTTGAACAAATTAAATGGGAGGTAGTTTGTGCAGTAGCACTTGGGCCAGTCCAGACAGGACAAGATGTGAAACGTGCTCTACACTGCAGGCGGGGATAACGGCCCTACCCAGAGCCTCTGGCAGAAGGTGCCTGGAGAGACTCGAGGTCAGCCCCTGGCGTTTTGGAGTGGGGGATATAGGACATCTGAAGCCTGCTACACTCCAACTGAAAAAGAAATATCAGCAGCATGTGGAGGAGTTTGAGCTGCTTCAGAAGTAGTTGGTACTGAAGCACGGCTCCTCCTGGCACCTCGATTGCCTGTGCTGTGCTGGACGTTCAAAGGGAGAGTCCCCTCTACACACCATGCAACCGATCCTACGTGGAGTTAGTGGGTCACACTGATAACGCAACAGGCTCAAATAAGAAACCCCGACCACCCGGAAATCCTGGAAGTGATCATGGACTGGTTGAAGGGCCAAAACTTCAGAGTGTTGCCACAGGAGGTGACTCATGCTGAAGAGGCTCGTCTGTATAATAAAATGCCAGAAACTGAGAAGCAATATGCCCTGTTTGCTGATGGATCCTGTTGTTCTGTGGGAAAGCATCAGAGGTGGAAGGCTGCTGTACGGAGTCCTACAGGACGAGTCGCAGAAACAAGGACAAAGTGAATCTAACCAGTTTGCAGAGGTGAAAGCCATCCAGCTGATTTTAGACATTGCTGAACGAGAAGAGTGGCCGATGCTCTACCTCTATACTGACTCATGGATGGTGGCCGATGCTCTGTGGGGGTGGTTACAGCAATAGAAGAAGAACAACTGGCAGCGCACTGGAAAACCCATCTGGGCTGCTGAATTATGGCAAGATATTATGTAGATACCCACGTACCCAAGAGCCGGGCCACTGAGGAACATCAAAACAATGGGCAGGTGGACCAGGCTTCTAGAACTGAAGTGGCTCAAGTGGATCTGGATTGGGAACATAAGGGTGAGCTATTTATTGCTCAGTGGGCCCATGACATGTCGGGACATTTAGGAAGGGATGCGACATACAAACAGGCTTGTGATCAAGGGGTGGACTTGACTATTGATGCCATTGCACAGGTTATCCATGAATGTCAAAAGCACCGTAATCAAACAAGCTAAGCGGCTAAAGCCTTTTTGATACAGAGGATGATGACCGAAATATCTATATGGAGAAGCCTGGCAGATTGANTGCTCAGTGGGCCCATGACATGTCGGGACATTTAGGAAGGGATGCGACATACAAACAGGCTTGTGATCAAGGGGTGGACTTGACTATTGATGCCATTGCACAGGTTATCCATGAATGTCAAAAGCACCGTAATCAAACAAGCTAAGCGGCTAAAGCCTTTTTGATACAGAGGATGATGACCGAAATATCTATATGGAGAAGCCTGGCAGATTGATTATATCACATTACCACAAATCTGCCATGGCATGTGTCACGTGATTACAATGGTGGAAGCAACAACTGGATGGCTGGAAACATAGTTGTGACCCATGCCACTGCCCAGAACACTATCTTGGGTCTTGAAAAGCGAGTTTTATGGCAACATGGCACTCCTGAAAGAATTGAATCAGACAACATGACTAATTTCTGAAACAAACTAATGAACACCTGGGCCAATGACGATGGCATTGAGTAGGTGTATCACATCCCCTATCATGCACCAGCCTCCAGGAAAATTGAACAATACAACAAACTGTTAAAAACTACACTGGGAACAATGGGTGCTGGGACATTCAAGTGAAAAGCGAGTTTTATGGCAACATGGCACTCCTGAAAGAATTGAATCAGACAACATGACTAATTTCTGAAACAAACTAATGAACACCTGGGCCAATGACGATGGCATTGAGTAGGTGTATCACATCCCCTATCATGCACCAGCCTCCAGGAAAATTGAACAATACAACAAACTGTTAAAAACTACACTGGGAACTATGGGTGCTGGGACATTCAAGCATTGTGATACACATGTAGCAGCAGCCACTTGCCAGTTAATACTAGAGGATCTGCCAGTTGACCTGGCCCTGCCCAGTCACACCCCCTGTGCACTGTGGATGGAAGTAAGATCCCCATAGCACATATAAAGAACCCCAGACAGCTTTCCCCCTAGTTTATATGCTGAGCATGACATCATATGGTATGGAATATCCCTTTGGTCAGGTGGGGTCAGCTGTCCCAGCTACGTCTCCTCCCAACTCCTTGTGCACCCCCAGCCTACTCGCAGAAAAGGCCATGACTGTGTAAGCACTGCTCAGCAATAACTTAAACATCCCTGAATTATCAACACTGTTTCCAGCACAAATCCAAAACACAGCCCCATACCAGCTGCTGTGAAGAAAATTAACTCTACCTCAGCCAAAACCAGCACTTAGTGTCATCTCCTATTGCTCTTACATGAAATCAGTGGAGAGAGGAAGCCTGATCCCATGTCCTGAATGGGGAACAAAGAGCCAAGAAGCTCCTGGGTTTTATTCTTGGCACTCTTTCTAGCTCACTGTGTGGTCCTGGCCTCCTCCTTAAGGCTCTGATTCAGCCAACCATTGCAGGTCTTTGCTCCTGTTGAGACTCTGAACAGCCCACTGACTTAAGTTGGAAGCCAGCAGACTAAATCTTTTTGTGTTTGGGTCTTAATCTTCTGGTATCAAGTGTTCCAGTGTTAATCTGTCATGTATATCACAGACCCAGAATGAAAAAAATATGAATGTGCATGAGAAATGGAGGTGAATATACTTGCATCTGGGTTTCTCATTGCCATTTGTAATAGTTCAGAAGGCAAAAATTAATGAGGTGTAATTAAAACAAAAATGCAGCGTTAAGAACGCAAGCCCAGAACACCAATTAAGCTGACGTCTCATTTGCAGCAACGAGAAGTTAGGTGCCATTAAGGCTGATGTATTGTTTATATAGGCACAGACCTGCAGAGTTAACATCTGTACTTTCACTCTACATTAAAAAAATGAAGAGACTCTGATGTTGTGTGGTGTGGGTGTTTCAGGGTGTGGGTGGCAAAACCCAGGTTATCGCATAGGTCCCACAGGACACAGGTCCCAGCTGCTCCTGGAATCCTTCCTAGACCTGTGCAAAGGAAGGGAGTTCCTCAAGCAAGAAAGCTTCAGACTTGTTCCTGCACTCACAGCTTTTCCCTTTGCCTTGCTCTTTGCCTGGACAGGAAAATGAACTGCCTTCAGGTATGATTTAAAGCTGGTCATGGTGATTTAGGGATGGAAATCCCCTTACTTTTTAACGTGATTTTTTCTGCCTCTAAGTGCCACTTTGAAAATATATTCCCTGGTGATTAAAATTGATGAGGTAGAGTAGAGGAATGAAAACAGTGTTCAGTATTCCCTACTCTCTGAGTTTTGGAAAGTTGCCTGGAAATATTTCTAAATTTCGGAAGCTTTCTGAGAAAAAAAAATCTGTAAAACTAAAAAACAAGAGGAGAGATCAAGTGACATGGGTTATTTCTGTGCCTGGCTAATGAAAATCAAATAAATGCATTTGCTCTTAAGCTGTGTTTTCTCTCTGGAAAATCAAATCTTAACATGACCCTAGGTGAGATGCATATCATTCCCTCCCCATCTTTTGGAGGGGCCAGAGCAAGACCTATAATCAACAACCCCAAACAGTGCCACAGTCCTTCCTGTGGGCCTCATCTTGACTTATCCCATCTATGGGTACATCAGGCAATCTTAGCCAGTTGCTGTTGTCTGCTCAGCTTCTCACTGGGATGCATTTGCAGTTCTATTGCTTATCCCTGCCCCTTGCTCCTGATCCACTTGCACAACTCTGTCCTTTGTACCATTTTGTTTCAGCTCATGTGGTAGGATGGCTTTCTGACTGTCAGCTTGGCCATTGATCATAGGTTTGTAGAATAATTCAGGTTGGAAGGGACCTCTATGTGTCTCTGATGCACCCCCTACTCAAAGCAGGGCCAGATTAGGGGAGCTCACTCACGGCCTCGTCCAGCTGAGCTTCTAATATCTCCAGGGGTGGAGATTTCACAGCCTCTAGGAGTAGATTGCTCCAATGCTTTGTCATGTTCCTTACCCTTCAGTTTGGTACCTCTCTTGCTTTTCTGGATTCCCCTTTGGGCTTGTTTAGGTAAGGGCATTGGCAGATTTGAGTTGCTAAATGTTGGTGTTTAGGCCCATTTTAAGTGCTAGCGGGGATACCACCTAGCTTCTGGGAGGCCATTTCAGTGGCCAACGTGTGGGCTGGCAGATATGACACAGGACCTGTGGGAAACCTGTACCCTTTTGGGTTGATAGCTAGAGGCTGGTGGCTTAGGGGACAGCACTGAAAGAGCATGAGGCACCCCTGTGAAGACACCTGAATCCCATCCACTGACTCCTGCCCATTAGACTGCACCCTGACAGAGCACCCCTGAAGACTCCAAGCTTGGCAACGTCATTCTGTGGTCATGGCTTTGAATAAAGGTTCTGGAAAGTGGACACAGGGGGAAGGATGAGGCCTTCACAGGGATGTTGTGGCAGCTGGGCGCCTCGGGCACAAGGATGAGGCTGCTGAGGTATGAGGGATTGTCACCTCAGGTAATACCCACTCATGGGGTTGCATGGTGGCTGGAGGTGGAGACAACTGGAAGTTGTATGACAGCCTAGGCCCAGAAAATGTTCGTGGGGGAGCTCCATGCTGTGGGGCTGTACCTGTGGGAAGGACCAATGTGCTCAGGACTGCTGCTGCCCTTGTACTGCCATCATTCTGCAACACTGCTGCTGCGGCAGGGCACCCCGGGGTCACCAGTGCAGGTATGGCCATGGGGCTTTCTCTGGGGCATGGCCTGAGGAGCAACAGGAGCAGGAAATGCAATGGTCTTCAAAGGAGGAAGCAACTCAAAAGTATCTGCAGGTAGTGGATGCTGATGTCTTGGCATTGCATAGGTGCTTAAGGCACAGGACAGGAGAACATGAACACTCACTCCAGCTGTGGAGTCAAAGTGATATGGCACCTTCTGTGTCTGCAGCCAGGCCAAAGTGTCCATGGCCTCGCAGCTGCCCAGCCTCTCCGTGCCCAGCAAGGATCAAACCTTGCCCTGGCTGATGATCTGCACTGCTTGAGGCATGCAGGTAACACTGAGTTTGGGTTCAGTCCCTGGAGAGCTGGAGTAAGAGCTTGTGGTGCAGCTTGTACGGGATAAAGGGGAGGAAGATGCTGCCGGTCCATTGTGCTGTGAATCAGCAGAACTGCAGTACTGGCATTACATTGGTTTTGGCTTTTCAACCAAAGATCTGGTCCGTTATGACAGGAACACCATGTAATTACTGGAGCTACAGCCTGAGCAGGACGTGACACTCAAAATCTCTCTGCAAGGAGTTCTAAGGTTTAATATATAAAAAATATCTTATGTCAGTATTATAATAATAGAGATATTTAATGTATGATGTTAAATTTATAACATGACCAAGGGTCTGTCCTCTGACAGGTGACATCCTCAGCTGTGTGGAGGGCTGATGGTGTGGAGCATGATGAATAGCCAAATGAGCTGCAGGGGACAACCACAGTCAGGCAAGCCATAAATTTAAGCTCTATAATCTCTGCTGAGACAAACCTACAGTGATTATATAAAAATGTGATATAGGTGCATACTCCACCTGAAAAAGAGAGGTTGACAACGCTGAGATTTCATTGCACGGAGCCTCTGTTTTTCCTGCCGGCGGTGGATTGCAAGAGACACAAACATTAGCATTTTCCACTTCACAAGGCAACTGCTGAATGGGGAACTTTTCACCTGACGGTATGAAAATAAAAAATGTTTGACAAAGGTAGAGTCTGAATGGCATATATCCATAATCAAAGGCACCAGCCTGCATCTGGGGTTTACAAAATGCTGTAGTACACTGAAGTTTTTCTAAACAACCTCCTTGAAGTTTGAATTCTTGAGCTTCCAGATTTCTCAAGGCCCAAAGGCACTAAAGAAAAAAAAAAAGAAAGAAAGATGTACAAACAGAATTTTAAATAAAGCTCTCTCCAGAGAGGAAACTGAAAAAGAATAAGACTTTGCTCCTGTAAGGGAGAAAAAGAGCTGAACACACAGGTCCTTTGTTGCATTAGACCCTTGAACTCATCTGCACGATGCTATCATTTCCAGTGTCTTTGGCTCAGGGTGGCTAACACCAGGAAAAACAATGCACAGCTTTATCAGTCAGCTTTATTTTAAGGGAAGCTTCCAGGAACTAGAAATCCCACCTGAACTGTAACAGTTTTATTTTCATGAAGCAACAAAAAAAAGTCTGGAGGAAGGACTCCCTGCAGAGCTAGTCAATGGAGCAGCCCCTTCCACGCCAGCACAGCCTGCATGTTTGGCACTGGGCAAAAGACCCAACCCAAAGCGCTGGCAGTCTGTCTGAATTCAGAAACAATTAAAGAATTTGAAAGGCTCTGTACATCAGACACCGAAGCTCTTGCTTAGTTATGTAAATCTCAATCCTGATGTGAATGGCCAAATTGCAATTTGTTAGTGACCTGGGTCTGGGCCCTTAATTCCTATCGAAATCACTGGAACATGAGTAGACATCTAACATCACCATCTAGAAGGGCACTTAACCTTGGGAGAGATCACCCGTATCTATCTTCAGAGAGATGCAATCAAATAAGGGTCCTTGGTTGGGTTTGACCCCTGGAAATTTCCCAAGACACCTTTCTATTTCCATTGACTACATGAGGGGTTTGGATACTTCAAGAGGATTTTTCATTAGCAGCAAATATCTAGTACCTAGTTCCACGCATCTGGCACCTACTGCATGTTTCTGGATGGAGACTTAAAGGACGTGCTTATGGTCAAGTGACTTCAACAGAAATGTGGCAGACATCCAAGGATAATCCTGCACCACTGAACCTAGGTGGAATGGACCTCACTGCAAGAGATACTCTTGACTATACACAAACTTTGAGCAGGGAAAATAAAAGTCCAAGGAGTCTATAAGGGAAAAACTTGTCCATAACAAGGAGTTACAGGTAATTAGCTGGTGCCTAAGTGCATTTTGCAGAGAAATGGGCTCGTTTCAGCACACTGAGATGTTGAACAACCATGTAAAGTTTTTTCTGAGTTTCTGGCTCAGTGGAGGTCTTATGAATGAGTATAGAGAATGAGAAAAAATGGAGGGAGGAGAAAAAGCTGCTGCCACCTCAAAGTACTTTATGTTTAAACAGCTCCTTATGCATCTTCACATAAGTATTTTGATCCCTGACAAATAAAAGAGCACATACCCTTGGGAAAAGATGTAAGGAATTTTTTTCCAGGAAAACCCTTTTAGGGATGATTTGCATGCTAGAGGGAGGAAGTAATCTCAGCCGTGCAATTCCTGTGGTATTTCAAAAATGACTCGAGATGTACCTGTGCTCTCATGACTCCCAGGACTATAAAGCAGAGCGAAAGGGATAAGGGATGAGCCTGAGAACATTCCTCTGGGAAATTCATTGTCCTGTGATGAGCAAGAAGCCTTTAACCCCTGGAAAATGCCTCCTACAGGCTGCAGATGTGAAAAATATTCCCCGCATAGTAGTTCTCATGTGACAGCTAACAAAAACGGGACCATATTGCACCCCGCATTGTTACAGAAGGCTGGTCTAACTGTTGCTGAATAAAATTTCCTTCTGGCCTGAGATTAAAAATGACTTAAAACTGAGCAGAGGATCCCACTGGGGATCTCCTAGCCCTGGTGGGGAGATGCCAGTGATTTTTATAGCTCTCTTCCTGCATCTCATGTCAAATGGAGAAGGAAAGAACTGACCGCTGCCCTTCAGCCGCCCTAACCTGGGATTTGGTCCTGCCGGGCTGTTGCAGGCTGTCTTGGGGTACAGCGGGCACTAGCAACCAGCTCTTCTTAATCCTGTGCCAGAAACAGCAAAATCAAGGACCTGAAGTTATTGGTCCCAAACTTTAAAAAATCAAATGAGAGTTACAAAACTCATGAAACAAGCCTTAAGAAAAGAGCTTGAAAAACACTCAGTGGGACCATTTTATTTTCTCTTACAATTTGTCTACAGCTTTGGGGGCCAGAAGCTTATGTTTTAAAGTGATAGATGAACTATCCATGCAGTTGTGTAAGGTCAGGAGGCAGAACTGTTAACAAATATGCCAAATCTTTCTCAATATCAAAGTATTTAACTGTTATTTACCTACAATCCCCATTTTTGTAGTGGTGCAGGTAAAAAATAGGCAGAAGTATCTCTGGAGAGCCGTTCTCCATAGTGCTGCATTTTCAGGGAGCTCCTTATATTTCATTCCTTTCTACTTTACCATGGTGGTATCTGAACAACTTCTTGTTGAGCCTAAAGCACATGAGTAAGATCTGTCAAAACTGATTACTGCTTTACTGCTGCTGAGACACTGTAATGTCAATTCTTCTTACATTTAGCTTCTCAATAGGCCCACTCTGAATTCAGATGTTTGCTGTAATTTAATAAAATACTCTAACAAATATATTTGTGTCAAACAGAAGTGTCCTCAGTGGTAAGTAATAAAACACTTAATTCAGCTGCAGAAGCATGAAGTGTAATATTTCCTGTAATCATTTCCTTTTCTGTGTAGCAAGATGACCTTAAAATCTCACAGAACGCATCGAGCTCCAGTGCTGGAACAGTTCTGATTTACCTTTCACCACCTAATGAGCTTTTTTTTCCCCTTCTCTGGTCTCTAGACTAAAAGGAGAAGATATAAAAAGAGTAAGTACTGTGTCTATTGCAGCACTGAATGATCTCAGCTACACATTGCTCAGTTTAAGTAATTTAACATTTTCTTTTTCCTTGTTTTGATTTTTTAAAATGCCAAAAAATCTGGAAAGACTGTTTAAAAAATTGTTCTAATTTAAAGACAATATATTTTGCTTTGATTCTTAATTCAGTTAGGAAACAAATACAATCTTATGGAATAGAGAAAGAATCTCTTTCCTCCTATTCCTTTTTTTCCTCCTTCTTTTTCTTTTATCCCAAATTATTGCAGAATATCTATTAACTGCCATGACACCAGATCCTGGAGGAGCACTTTATGTTTCCCCCTACAGCTTCTTGGAAAGACTAGAAGGGTTTTGGGCGGCTTCCCACTGGACTTCGGATCGGTAGCAAGTAGAAGAGATTCCCTTTCTTAACGCTTCCTCCCTGGGGCTTTTGAGCACAATGAAAATTTCAATTTTCAGTACACCAGGATGCAGCAAAGTACAGCACGGAGAGGTGTGAACATCCAAACACTGCCAGTCCAGCTTGGTATCATTAACGACTGCTACCAAGAGAGGGGGCTGTACAACGTACTCTCATGGATTGTTTCTTTGGCTGGTGTATAGAAAAGAAAGCTTTCTATGCTGTGGCAGATCCTCTCCAGGTCCTCGCTTATTTACACAACCATTTAAAATACATATATTTAAAAAGTGAAAAATGAACGTAAGAAAAAAATCCACAACCCAGAGGGATGCATTGACTAGCAAAACTTCAAAGCCGTTCCTTCCCCGCTGCCTCCTGTGTCTACACTTTTCTCAGATATGAAACACTGGTGTTTCATTTGACTTGCTGCCACTAGCACAGCATGACCTTCCCGTGTTTATTCTGGATGGACAGAAGAAACTGCGTCTCAAGGTAGCGCAACGGGCACTGCAGCTGCTAGGAGAGGAGGCTGATCAGTCAAAGTTTGGCCATGGCTTTGTGGTGCACACTTCTGTGCCAGGCAATGACCAGCACTTGGTTTTTCTCAGACACCCTGCTTGCCCCTTCCAAGTGCACAGGTTCACCATCCACCACAGATGGGACTCATCAGGAGGCAGCAGAAACTTGGGAGGTCCATGTCAAGCGGCAGGGTTTGCAAAGAGGAAGGTATCAGTCATTTCTCAGTGAGCCCCTTCTCTTGCCACCGAGATGTTGGAGCTGTCAAGATGTACTGAAGCTGATCGGAGAGAGGGTTTAAGGCAAGCTGGAAAGAAGATAAAAATTGAGGTGTGGTGGGAAATCAACTTCTCCACTGTTTTTACAGCTATTGCACATCGAATCTCATGCAACAAGAGTTAGTAAAGGGTGAAGGAGATGGCAGAGCCCTTGGTTTCTACAAAAGCTGCATGTTCTGTGTCTTTGATATCCCCCATCTGACTGAAGTTGGTTCCTAGGGGTCAGAATTTGGTTAGGGTCAGCACTTGGACAAGTGAGATCGAGGTAGCTCCTTGAGACTGGCAAGATATGAAGGGGATGTGACCTGGGCATTTGGGGCACTTCTTAGAAAGGCATCATGGCCTTGGAAAGCAGGAATCTGACTCTGAAGCAGACATTTGCAGTCTCTGGAGTAGCAGTAGGAGAGCTACACCTCTGCTGGACAAGGGAGCTACTTGCCAAAGCAGAATCTGATGCACAGAAAACTGGGAGAGAAAATCTTGAGACTGTTGTGCCCAAACAAACATAAGCTGGGTCATCGTGCTTCAGGCGTGCAACCAATATATGAGACAAAGGACAGGGTCAGATTTCCTTCCCTGACGTACTGCTTATTGCTGTAGATAGCTCTGTTTAAACATCTAGTTCCAATTTCTAGTGATTAGGTCTTGGGTTTGGATTTGGTAAGAGGAAAAGGCGCTGGCACAGCCAGATTTCTGAGTCATATAGAGGACTAATAGCCAGCAATTAGATCACTCTCTTGAGTGTGAAAGAGCCAGGTGCAGGTCCCTCCTCTGCTTTGCTTGAAATTTGCATTGAACTCGAGACTTCTGCCTCCTCGGGGACTTGCCTACCTCTTGGGTATTTAGAGATGTCATAAGCTGTGCCTGTCTTTGCTGGCATTTATCCACTTTCTATGATAATTGAGATGATGGAAGAAGAACAAATACATGAGAAAGCTGGTGAGGGGCAGCAAATGTAAGGTATTATAAAATTATATGTATTTTAAAAGGTGTAAATGATCAAAAGACCCAATACTCAAAATTCCAGATAATAATATGCCCTCATTTATTCTTAAAGAAAATTCAGGTATAGATTTTCAACTGACATAGTCTATTTTGTTGCCAATTTTTAAAACTTAATTATGCAGATCATCACGTTGTGAAGAATGGGTTGGCAGCATGACACCACCTAGAGCTTTAAGGCTGAGCTTATCAATCAGTCCTCTGTCTTCTGACAGCTATAGAGGTTAAGGTTAAAACCTCATTTTGTGGCTCTTGCTTTGGGTTTCTGATGGTTGGGTAGAGTGGATGGTGAGAACAACAGCTGGTTTACCTTGATTTTTAGCTTAACTAGACCGTTGTGTATCAGCTGAGGATCTCACTTGTGGTATTCAGTATTCTCTCATTTTCACCTGCTCCCATGAGGTTTGGAGAGGTGTCACTGCCCTGTAGGTAGGGCACTTTTTCTTAAAATATTAGAATAATTCCTCAAGATTCAACAGAGTCCAGCGTAATTTCAATCGCAGCATCCAAGTGGGATTTGATCTATACAGACTCCGTGAATCTGTTTAATTCTCTGCCCTGATTAAGCAGACACATCAGCGCGGCTCTATTCCCAGTCACAGACTCCTTGGAGTTCATTCTTCAGGAACGTTAATTACTCCAGTGCTCGATTCTGGGAAGCCCCATTTTCATGTCCTCCAAATTGTGCATCCTCTCCACGGTGCCCATGAATGACTGGAAAACCAGCACGTCTCTGCAAGCGTGCTCAGAGCAAAGGTCTGGGGAGGGACCCGTGTTGTTCTGCTGGTGCATTTCCCGTATGGCTTCTGGTGAGGGACAGATCGGGGGGAAATCAATTATGCAGACAAGGAGACGGTCAGTAATATGCCCTTCACTCCTTTTACAGATACCTGCAATATATTATACGAAAATGAAATACACATTTAATTGGTGTTGAAACTTGTGGAATAACGTCTTCCGTGAATCTGATCACATTTTTTTATCAGTCAGGCTGCTGTATAACTACCCCCAGATGTCTGATGCTGACAACTACTCAAATAAACCTATTTAGTTGTGCAAAGATGAGTATTATATGAAATACGACAGTACTTGGTCATTTCAGCATTTTTTCAGGTGAAAAATTGGTGAAGTATAAAAAGTGTGTATGTTATCTCCTTTCCTGCATACACAGACATGCACAGCCTGGCAGTAAAATTAATGCAGAATTTTTTTCTATAAGATACAAAGCAATCTTTTAAGTCTAATTTGTGACTCCACTGTGTTTGGTTAAGAGAGGAGAGCTTTAGCTACAACATCTGTAATATAGCCCAATTCTCTGGAAAATCAGTATCCTTTCGTTTGGACAGTGGTGGAGGGTTTGGACCCTGCTGGATCCATAACTGCAAACACTCAGGTACTAGATGCATGGTCCAGAATGGTCCTTGAGCAGCCACCCTCTGGCTGCTCACATCCATCCCAAGTCACAAAATATCAGATACTTTTGGCAGACTTCTGAACACCAGATCAAAAAGTACAAGCAGAGCGCAAGAGGAAGGAAGGGGTTTGTCAGCTTTCTGCAGCTGTATTTATAACTGGATTTTTTGGATACACTGCTGTTTAAGTAGCCCTTTTTGAAACTTGGTTTGCAGTTGCCAAGAAAAATGAAAAATAAGAAAAAAAAAATTTCACATTACCTTTCCAATAAAAAAGAGGGAAAAAAAAAGATGGTGCTAAGCAATATGAAAACTGAAGTACTTTTCAAAGTTAGTAACTTTTACCTCCCTTTCTTTTATGGGACAAAAATGCTTTCAAATCCACTCCATAGGAAAAATTCCCAATGTTTTCCAGTTGTAACAGCGCATGCAGACCGGTGACTGAGCTGGTGACCACAGTGGTGACTGCTGCAACCAACACGGAGTCATCACCTCCCGCCTGGGAGCTGAGGTCCCCAGCCCCGAATTCCCCTTTGAAATGAACTGCTACTTGTGATAGGAGATGAACGCAATGGGCTTTTGTCCTGATCAGTAACAGGATGAGCTATTCAAATTATTTGGCAGAATTTAAAAGGTAGCCCTCACCTTTCTCACTAACTCTGGAGCTGTTGGGTTTGACATTTTCCCACTAGCAGACAATGTTCATGGAAAGAAGCCAGTGGTTTTTAAAAGGCTTGAGAAATATGAATAATAGCAAGAAATACGATTTCTACCTGCCTTGTCCTTTTGAACCACTGTGTGGATGGTTTGTACATCCAGGCTGAATTACGGCAGGTTTCCCTCTGGCAGGCAGGCTCGCCTGCTGTCTGCAGCCTCATGGCCCCGGGTGTCGAGAGCTGGGTCCGGGGCTAGAGAAAAGGTGCAAGGTCAAATCTAGGGTAGGCAAGAAGTCATCCTCTGCAGACACCGCTACAGGATAGCAGTAGAGGTGCTACCTATTTTAAGCCCCTCTTTGACCACCGGCACAGCAGCAGGAGGCTTTGCTGTAGCTGAGAGCAATCCCCTGTAAGTGCACTGCTGGGAATAAACTTCACGGCTGGAAGTGGAAGTAGGAAAAACCCTTGCCTTGTCTCTAAATATGTCAGCATGTAGCATCCAGGCTGTTCTGAAGACAAGACAATAAGATAAGACCTCCACTTCTCTGTGCCCAGAGATGTCTCTCTCTGGCAGAAATGTTAAAGTAACCGCAGGAATTTACAGCGGGCTCCCGCAATCCCGTACAAACCTACCTCTGCACATTGCCCTGGTACCCGTTACCCCAGGGCCACCCTTGTGATCAGCCATTCGGACACTCACACTGTGCTCTGCGAAAGGAGAAACACTGGGGGAGGAGGAGGAGGAAAAAAGCCCTAATTGACAGGAGTGGAAAAACCCAATTACAGAGATGAAAGAGGCAGGCCAGGCATATGTTTCTTGGCTTTGGATCATCAGACCTGCCAGTTCTCATTATTTTCTAGCAAGCCTCACTCTCTCCCAAGAAGGGGCTCTGGCGGTATATGGCCTTTTGGAAAAACATCCTGCCTGCCTGGCTCACCTGAGCCTGTGTTAGCAAAGCACATGGTGGCAGAAGCAGCAATGTAGATGCATCGTTACTGCAAGAAAAAAAAAAAAAAAAAAGATTAAAGATAGACCAGAGAAAGGAAGAAGAAACAAGGAGGTGAGGGGGGGAAAAGCATGTCCTGGGAGAATAAACTAATCAAAACCATGGCATTAAATAAAACAAAGCATCTCCCATTAATAATTGAGGAAGCACGCCAGCGTGCTGTGTGCGCTGTGGGTATCTCATTTGTCTGAAGAATGGAAGGAGCAAAAGGGAGCGAAGCAGGTATGAAAGGCATCATTTCCCTGTGTCTCTAATGAGCAGTGCTGCTTTCCTTTTTTCCCAACACCTCCTCCCCCATTACATTCCCTTTTTCCCTCACCTATTTGTCATCTTACCCTTAAGAGGACACCGGCGTGGTATCAGGTCTGAAGGAGGCAGCAGAGCTGCTTTGTCCTTGGGCACTATTCAGGATTCGTCCCTTAGGAGATTTCTCCGAAAGAAGAGGAGGACTCAGCGTGCTGCTCCATTGTGATCCTGGACAGTGGTCCAAGCATCTGATTTGCATGGAGACTGTATTTTCTTTAGGTGGAGAGACACAGGGATAGGTATGTAAATACGTAGCTCCTGCACACAGCACATACAATACAGATTTGAAACATTAACTGGGAGAAGTCAGGCATATTAAATTAGGAGAGGGCAGCGTTATAACCCAATCTGATCCCTGTCATGTGCACTGATATAATGCTTTCTGGTGTGACTGACTGTTGTTTTCATGCAGAGCAATGACTGAGGATGGGTTGGTAGCTGATGGTACCCTGCCTTGCTTGCTGCAGCCGTGGGTGATTGCAAAGACAGCAAATGGGATTTAATCCTGTGCTAAAGGGGCCAAATACAGCCCTTCAGAGCTGTATCCCATGTCTCCCTAAGACAGCTCCCCACAGGAAGGGTTTCATGACGGATGGTGGCACACATGTCCCTCATTCCTGGGATGCCCTCTATGGAAACTGCTCCCCGCAGCTCTATTTAGTCTGTCTTGTTAGATACATCTGTGTTTTATTAGTCATAGGAACTGGCAGAGCTTACATAAAAGAAAGGTTAATCTCGTTAGAGCCTGGCCTTTCAGTGCTGTCCTTTGCTTTGGCACATCCCCAAATATCAGCAGCAGGCAGGGGCATGTAGAGGCAGCAGTGGGACCCCCGTGCAGGAACACCATCTCTCTGGACAAGACCCCCCTCTGCCAGAGGAGCAACCATGAGCTCTCCTCCCTGGGAGGAAAGGAGATGATTAGACAGGATTCACCCAGGTCCCCAAATATTTCCCCACAGCAACAGGCCCATCTTTTAGCTATACACTAGCACGTTTTTTGGAAAACAGCCTTTTCATTCCTGGGAATAAGTGCCGCACAGAGTAATCCTCTATTTGGCCACAGCAACCTGCTCCCAAGAGACATGTCTAAAGCTGTCTTCTCCATCAATATAGCAACAAATGGTCTGCACTTCTGAACCAAGCCTGAATTCGAATGGCCTGATGATCTCTTGTTACTTTCTGAACGTTCCTGTGATGCTGTGCTACTGTGACAATCTCTTATCCCCGCTGTGCAAATCTTCAGATTTTGGTGGTGTCACTCTTGCCGGCAGATGCATTGCTGTCTGCTACCCTGATGGCCATGCCATTCTGACACAACATATATGTGCAGTCGTATCGCCCCAGCTCCAGTCCCTGGTATGCAAATCATGGCAGGCTGGGAGAGGGTCTGGGAAGCACCTCTGTGTGTCAGACCTGTCCTAACACTTACTCCTTTGCAAGAGGGAGATTATTTCTGCTTCATAGTCTTACCTGAAAAATACCTTGTGCAGGATCTTAGGTTGTGAAACAAAAGTGGTTTCTCCTCATACAGTAATAAGGAATAAGCTGTGAATGTATTTTCACTGAGCTTAGCGTGTTTTAGAGAGGGTTGCCGTAGACCTGATCCTAAACTCATTGAAGTCAGTGCAGAGACTCCTTGTCCTCCTCCCTCTGTGGAGCTTTGGCCAGACTCAGTAATTCCAAACTGTCCTTCCACTGATGCAGATCAGGAGTACCTCCAAGGAAAGCAGTGAGCATGTATGGGTCTGGAGGAGCAGCTGGAGAATCAGCATCACTTGCTAGCTCAGTCGCTCAGCTGATCTGCCCTATGGCAGGGCTCTGGGAGCATCCTCTCCCTGCATCACTCCATGTCCTCTCTTCTCGGGTCAATCTAGAGAGCCTAACCAAGAACGGGAACTCAGCACTGTCTGTAAACGTCCCGGTCTGAAGGGATGAAAGAAGTCCAAACAAAGCCCGACTCCATTCAGGTTCCTGTTTGGGTTTCCAGAGCCTGAAAGCTGATCTGTCACTCCAGACCTCCTGCCTAGTGAACAGAGAGGAACAGGAAACCCCTGACATCTACCACCCAGGAGGACAGCCTGCCCCGTGGGGCGAGCCCACCTCTCCCTCCACAGGGCAGGAAGCCCAGGGCCACACAAGATGCCTACAGCTGGCTGCAGAAACAAAGACAGTGGTGAAGAACAAAGCTGAGAATGGAGCTGGGGTTTTTGACTCCTCCTGGTGCTGTTGACCAAGCCGTGATGCTGCTCGGGGAGGCAGGACTGTGCTCTATTTTCTCTCCAGCTTCCTTTCTGAAGATGTCTAGCGAGGCAGCAACCATCTCCTTTCCCAACTAGCAAAGGAGTAGCCACACACCAGGACCAGTTTTCAGATGGGTAGTTCATGGGTACATACTGGAATGCTGTGGACCCATACTGCTCTGGGCAAGATAAAAGCACTGTTGTGCAATGGCACATTGAATAAGGGCAGAAGTTTTGGCAATGTTTCTGCAAGCAGCTTAAAAATCCCCTAAACTGCCAGCCACACAGATAGGGATCCAATAGCCCTTTTTGGGGCCTGGGAATGGAGCTATTCCTACTTCAGTTTACGTAAATAGAAGCAAAACTAGATCTGTACATTGCTCCTGAAGGACAGTGTGGCACGTTCAAGACGATAATTTGTACCAAAGTAGCATGCAGAGACTTAGCAAGGATCGAGGCCTTCTTCAAAACCTGTGTAATCTAAAGCTACATCCACGTTAGCCATTTGCTTCAGAGCTTTGGTGAGATCTTGAAGTGAATCCCTCGGCAGTAGTCCCCATGCAGGATTTAGTTTGCTTTTCGGATCGAGTTTGTTGTGCATGGATTGGATTCCTTCTGGAGGACACACAAGATCTGCTGCCACCGCTAATGCTCTCCATCTCCTTGTGGGTACACAGGGGTCCAACAAGACCAATGATTGCCCTTCAGATATCCTGAAAACACCTCTGTGGTGGGGACATTCAGTGCAAGGCACCGGACTAAACCAAACTGCTGTAGTACAATTGCAGGGGTTTTATCACCAGCAGCTTCCACCTCCTCATCTCTCACCACAGTGAATTACTTGCCCATGAAGATGAAACCTTAAGTGAACAAGGATAGTAATTAGGATCTAAATGCCTGAATTGCTTCTGAAAAGGGAATATAGATGTTTTTTGATTAGAGCCTTATGTACTGATCAGTAGCTGCCTAGGACCAGAGAGGACCCTGTGCTTAGCATGAGGGAAAAGACCCCATACTCCTCAGTGGGTTCCAAATTCTTGGTTAACCGTCCTTCTGAAGGGTAAGTGGATGGAAGCGAGCCAAAGGAGGTTTTCAGTTTAAAGGAACTCAGATAGGAAATTGCTAAACTACCTGCAGCGGTGTGTAACCAATCACTGGAATCAATTGCACTAGCAGAGAGATTCTGTTAAAAATCAGTTCTGCATTAAAAAGGACTCTAGGGAGTCCAGGGAACTATTACTTGGACTGAAATAGTTATTTACTATACTTGTGCAAGTATGTCTGTTTATTAGTGTATCTGATGAGTGTATTTGACTTCCACACCAGGAAAATCTGCTGAAAATGTAATATAAAATAATCGGTGGACATATGAATAAATATATTAGGGAAATAGACACGACTTTTGTAGAGAGAAATCATGCATCACAGATATGTCAGAGCTCTTCAGGGGTCTCAGAGGGGATGTGTTTAGGGTACAGAATAACTGAACAGTCTTAGCTGGAAAAAAGGTATCTGCGAGGCCAGGGGGCAGAGCAAAGCTGAGCATCTTGGTAGAAAGCAGAAGATGCCTGAGAATCAGCTACTTTCTCATTCACTGTCAAGAATTGCACAAAACCAGACCTGCAGGTGCCAGGCTTTTGAAAACAAGCTAAAGAACGTGCAAACAGCCGTTCAGTAAGTGTGCACAGCAGCAAGGGTGTACTGTAGGGACTAAGCTGATTTTCTCACAGAACACAGACTTAAATTATGGGACTCTTTGCCATAAGATGATGTGGAAAATTTAAAAGAGTTCAAAGAGAAATTAGACAAGTTGATGGAATAAAATCTGTTAAAGACTGTTAAAGACAAAGACTTTTTTTCTGAGTCAGGAAACCCTTAAGACACAGATTTCTGGGTCTGGGGAAAGTAATCAGGGATGGCTCACAACCCTCTCTGCATCCTACCCTTGTCCTGCTCTGTGGAAAACTCTTGGTCACTGTCAGAAGCAGCACCAGACTGGGCTCTCCTTTGGTCTTCACCTATGTATCTATCCTTATGGTTTTATTGCATAGTGTTCAGAGGTCATCTTCAACATGACTGAGCAGTAAATTTTAAATGGGCAGTGGAAACATGTATTCTAAAAACACAAGTGAAACTGGGGCAGTCATTGTAACAGGGAATCCAAAGTTGAAATGGGTTTGAAGAGAGACTGGACAAATTCATGGCAAATATATCCATCCTGGACCATTAAACATGACGGCCCAGAAGCAGCTGTGACTTGGAAGTGCCTGCATGGCACTGTGGAGGTGCCAAGGGTAAGGATCACCCAGTTTCTTATCTCCTCTCTTAATATCCAGTATTAGCTGTTGTCAAAAATGACATCAGCTCAACTTTGGTCCAAACTGTTAGGACTATTCAAATGTCTCATTTCCATTTCAGCAGACCGCATCAGGGAACATTATCTTAACCCTCAGTGCTGCTCAAGCCCATGAAGATAGTAGCTGTGATGGCCACGAAACACTACTTTTATCAACTCCAAGCTTTTATCCCACAGGGGAATGACTCCAGCCCAAATATGCAGGCTGGGGAATGACACGTTGACACAGGTGCAGCTGTGCTAGTGACTACTGACTCCTTGAACGTGGTAAGCTCAGGGTAAGCAGAAGTTTAAGCTAAACTGCTACGTTATCAGCTTTCTAGCTGATACAAAGCCAGCCTCCTCCAGCCAGCTTGCCTCTGAAGCACTCACTCAGGGCACAGCCTTCTCTAGGAAGCAAGGACCACACCATCAAGGAAACTGATGGTTTCTGAGCCTGAAACTGAGCCTGAAGCACTGAGAAAGATTTTTCCCTTAGCAAACCATAGGCATTTCTGCAACCTGCACAAAAATCGGTAATCACTAGACAGCAAGATCAAAATCAGATCTTGTTGCAAAGGGAGCTTATTTTAAAAATGTATTGGCATTATGAAGATACTGCTGCATTAAAAAGCTGGAATATTCAGCATTTCTCTAAAGATGTTTTTCCCCCAGGCAATTACCTTTCACTCCAGCTTCCATCCCTACGTCTGCGAAGGGGTGTTGATAAGGTATAGGTTTTTCAGTAGGAAATCTTCAATCCAATGAGTTGTGAGAAAAAGTCCTTTTATTTGCATGAAAAGCAGATAGAAAATTTGTTTTAAAGGCTTAATTTTGCTAGAAAAATGGATAGGGGGAAAGTCCATGGTCTGTCTGGAGGTCAGCTCTGTAGAAAGTGGTGGTATGGAAATGGAACTGAATGGGAACAGAAGATTTTATTGTTTCCATATTTGTGGCACTGCAAAGCTCATTACTAGAGTAAAAGAATACCTTTTTCTAATCAAAAGGAACATTATATGAGCTACTGGATTGAGAGGAAATTAAATATAAGTTTAAGTGTTGTTTTTAATATTTAAAAAGCTTGCTAGAAAATGTATGGGGATCTCTTTTCTTATGACTGACATTTCCAGAAAGGATGCTGGGATTCCTGTGAGAGTAAAATACCTTCAGTCTATACAGCAAGTGTCAGAAATGTCTCAGTCCTGATATATTTTTGATTCCACAACCATGTATTCATAATATGTCAGACATGCTAAGAAGTTGCTGAAAAATGTGTTGATGGAAGAAATATGAGTTGAACTCCTGTAGAGCCCCTCCAGAATACCAATGAGTAGACTGATCCATCAGAAATACCCACAAAGACCTGATGTATTAAAAAAACTATGTTGCTGCAAGTCGTATGATTAACAGATCTGTCAGATTCTTGTCTTTATCTCTCTCCCTTTCTAAAAATCATATTTTAAAACATAGATTTTCACAGTCCAGAAGACAATCCAATAATCTGATGCACTCCAGAAGCAGTTTCATCAGAGAGGCTCAAAGAACCTTACAAATAATCCCCAGGCATTGGATGAAATCAATAGACCTACTCTGAAGCGGATGAGAATGACTTAGGATTGAAGTTCAAAGACACCCAGCAATTTCACCGCAAAGCTGTTGACTGCTGGGCTCTTGTTGTCTCCTGCGTTCCCTGTTAACAGGGGAGCAAGTAAGAATACATTAACATCAGCAAAGCAGACAAGACGTGATGCAATTGTCACCTATGGCTCAGTGGTGATATTTCACAGTAGTTAAAGGTAATTCACAAAGGAAGAAAGTAACTGGGATTTTTTTTCCCCATGGTTTGCTTCTCTCCATGCATAAAAAGAAATCTGGAAGCTCTTTTGTCTTGCTTGTCCTCAAAAAGATGCCTTTTTTTTTTTTTTTTTCATCTTAATACATTAATAAAGTACTCCTGTTCTTTGATTTTTGAGAGTGACTCAGCAATCTCAGATGCATATTATAAACTTTTTTCAACCTTTATTAAAAAGGTAGGGACATAATGACATTATATCAAAGGCTTTTTCTGAGCAATTTCCCCCCCAGGTGTATGAAAGACAATTATTGGAATCACAAGGAAAAATAAGGCAGAAAACCTGAGCCTGGTGGCAAAATTTGTGTTCAGTATATTGGATTTCAGTAGTGTTTTAAAAACCTAAAAATCATCTCTTCTCTTAGGCATTTCATTTGCTTGTTTTCTTTGATGTAAATTTTCCAGTCTTTAAAAGTCTTTTTAATAAAATGCAGGCTTTAAATACCCATAATTTCTAGCTAAAAAGACAAGACTTTGTTCTAAACTCTTCAGTTGTGGTTGGGAAAGGGCTCCTTGGCCTCTTTTTAATTAATTCTCCCGGGACTGTCTATGGACTTTCCTGGTTTCAGCACTGATCAAGAACATCCAACGCACCATTGTTTCTGTGCAGTCTCCAACTCAACAGAAGTCATGATAAATCCCAGATTTTTTAAAGTCTTTTTTGATTCCCGGACCAAGAATCATAGTATCTAAACCTCCATGCTGTCAGATCTATCCCTTTACAAAAACATCAAAGAGGCCCAAGATTCAAGAGGATTTAAAAAAATAATTTATAAAAATGAAGGCAAGGCATTTTTTACTGTATATCTCCTGGATTTCACTTCTGTGCATTAACTCACTTCTCTGAGCTTTCCTCTTTGACCTGGAGAACTATAGAAACCCTTCTTTCTTTAAGTCAGCTGAAGTTCTCACTCAGGACAAACTGTCTTAAACCTCACTAGCAAAATAATGCAAATTCCCAGGACTCCAACTTATTCATTCAAAGCAAACTGTTGGAACAAGAAACAATGGTTCTTATCAGCACTTCTGGTCTATATTATCTCACATCTTATTTGTGGAGCGAGCAAATTCTTATCCCGGTAAAGTTGTGATGCCTAGACTGATACCAGCCATCATGAACTGTTCCTGGCTTGATGCTCAGTGTCAACCCAAATTTAAGACCCTAGCCATGATGCTTCTGTCAGCATGAAGTCTTCCTTTGGTGGGTTGGCAATGAAGAGCTTCACAAAGAACTGTGCTTCAAGCTAAGGTCTGAATTGAGCCCATGCAGATCTTGTACACCAGCAATGGGAAGACATCCCATCTGTACAAGTTATGACAAGGTGAATAAAAGAGAGAAATGAGAGATTAAGCAAGATTACAACAGGCAATAGGAAATGTTCTCATATTGTATATGTTTGACTGCTTCTGTCTTACCTGTAATTAGGTCATAAACTCTTCAGTGTGGAGACTGTATATGTTGGCAACAGAACAAATAGGTCCCATTTTTTTTACAATGAAGCCTTAAACTGGTGCAACCTCTGGAGATGTTGCAGTGTAACCAATAATATTAAAAGAAAGATTAACGCGAGGGAATTTGAACAGTAATGGAGCTAAGAAAAAGCCGTGCAGAGTTTCAAAGGTGAGGTCTGAAAGCTGAGAAGGAAATTAATCATTATTACTGTTGTTATTATTCATTTATATTGGGCCATAAGTGCATGTGTCAAATCTGTGAAACGGAAGTCAGAAGAATCAATATTTTCTTATTGCATTTATGTATTTTTGTCAAAGCCTCATAAATTGCTGCCATTTTTGGAATCAGATTTTGAACTTCATGCCAAATCCAGCTGTTGTGCATTTCTAATAGAAAGCATCGCTGCCATTTATTGTTAGGCATAAAATTGAGAAACTAACCATAAAAAGATGCTCAGCACTGTAACTCTGACAAATCCATCTCAATGAAGGCTGTTATCTAGGGATATATAAATATTGAATGGGGAGATGCTTGTTTCCTTTCAGCACATTCTCCTGGATAATCCATTTGGCATCACAATATCAAAAGCTTTATTTTATATATTAAATAGATTTGTTTCTTTGGTCCCTACTCACTCTGCCTGTGGTTTGCTTTCCCATTAAACTAGTTGTGTTTCAATTGCAGACGCCATGGGTAGGAGAGGGAGTTGTTAAAATACATCAGGCTCTGAGCAGATCTCTCCCAGCTGCCACTTGCTTGTACGAGCTGCCACTGTTTAAAACCACTTTTCTAATTACTGCTGGGCTCCTCATACAAGGGGACAGGACAGTTAGCCACCGAGGCGCTCAGAGGATATCCAACTGGAACAATGGGTGGGACCCGTGTAAGGAGAATGAATGTCAGGAGATGTAGGAAAATCGTTAATACACATACCTGAAACACCAGCAGACGATATACATCTGGACAGCCATCTGCATTTGAAGCCCTCCTCTGTATGGAAAAGCATGTATTTAGATTAAATACGTCAGACTTTCTCAAGACACGATGTGAAGATGGGATGGGTGACTGTTGTGCTATAAATAGCAGAGACTTCAAATATATCGATGGATAACTAATTGATTTATCATGTAGATAGGCGCAGGAGAAAGCTGCACAGAGTCCTGTTATTCACGCTCAGTGGCACGAGGGTCTGGCTTAGGCCATCTTCTTTCCTCCACCTAAGCTGGTTGCCAAATATAGAACTGATAAAGGAAGAGGGAGAAAAATTTCTAACTTTTGAATGAGATTATATGACTCCATTTCCCGTCAGAACAATGTCTGTCTTCAGCTAATGAGCCAAGGGGTCCTTGCTGTCCTGTGTTCCTACAAGTAGTGCCAAACATCCATTTGATGGCTTTTGGTGCTAATACTTTCCTGCTGAGTTCTCAAATCCCTTTCAGTCTCACAGTCTGCTTTGTTGTGAAGAAAGTTTAATTTTGAAGGTCAGCAATATTGCCTTTCTTAATGTGTATAAAATCAGTCCAAAAGTGTGCTTTCCTCATCCACTTCCAAATACATGAAATTAGGGTAGCACTATGGTGTTCAGCATCACCCTTTGCACAAGCACAGTACTAGGAAGGAATCCACAGCAGAAACATACATGATGGAGAGATGGAAAATCAGGGGTTTATAGGTTTAAGCCAGAAATGGCCACTTCATGTTTCATAATTGTTGTAAAAGCTGAAGACATCAGAGGACTTCTGTAAGTGTCATTCAACAGATGTCCCAACAAACCCTAGAAGATGTGCAAAAGGAAGAGTGAACTGTGAGTCTGAAGACTTGAGTTTTATTTCTGGCTCCTCGGTTGACAATTTCTGTGAATAAGATATTCCATTTCCCGCTTCTGTGTCCTCCTTCCCCTCCTGCCATTTGTGTAGTCTAGTTTGCAGACTCCTTGGGCTGAGCTCTTTGAGACAACTTGGTTTCCTCTCACAGAGAAGTGCAGCACTCAGAAAGCTTTTCCCCCTGAGTGTGTGGTGCCTTTGGAAACTATTATAAATTAGGAATATTAGCAATAGGATGCATATGTTATAAGTTGTAAGGAGACACTATTTTACAAATGTTGAAACAGATATAGCAGGAATATTTTTATATTTTTACTATCTGACCATCTGTAAAGCCAGGTGTCCAAATTACGTGACTTAAGAAGATTAGAATAGAACCATATATAGCTAATACATTTGGAAGCTGATGAAATCAAACTAGCTCTCAAGCACACGATAGTATGGCAATTCTGAAGTGTGATGTTTTGGATGGGTCTAGAAACCTTGTATTTCTATACCAAGAGAAGTATTTGTTAGTAAACTGGAGAGGACCAAATAAGATGGTTAGGGGACTGGAGTACATGGTATAGAGAGGCAAAGGGAACTGGGCTTGGTTAACTTGGAAGAGATAAGCAAGAGTGCAATAGCAATAACAGCTTTCTGATGAAAATATGGAGGACAAAGCCAGGCTCTACTCAGAGATGCAATGTTCATATGCTAGATGGAAGAAAATTCTTGGAGACTTTTGAAACTCAACTGGTCACAGCCCTGAAGTTACCCCCTCTTTGTATAGGGGACCTAGAGATCTCCTAAGGTCCCTTCAACCAAAACTGTCCTGTAGGTCTGTGCTTTTGTGATATGGAGCTCCTCTTCCTACTTGTGAAGGGGTACGTATGATGTTTGTTTCTTGCAGGCAGGTGGTTCTGGCTGCCAGAATAACTAAGTACCTTAAAATGCTTATTATGCCTCACAGCTCCTGATGGGATGTGGCAGTGTTATTATTTCATTAGGAAAATGAGGAACTCATGTCAACCTCTTTTCAAAAAGGGAATTAATTTCAACCACCTTTAGCATTTAGTTTGGAGTCTAAATTGCAGCTTCAGCAGCGACTCCAAGCAAGCCTTCCCTATGCAAAATCACGCCTGCAACCAGGACCGAGAGTAGAAGGTCCTTTAGAGCTGAGAGAGATACCCGAGTTATCTTTGCATCCCTTTGATGCTGGAAAAAAACTTCTGAGTGGGGAATAATGGACTTATTGATGGACTTGTCTCATTAGCTGCTACCAATGATCAGAAGATGGCTGGAGCTACTGCTTCTGTCCTGTGGCCTTGGGGAGTGAATTCCACCTTATTTTATTGATAGATTTATGAAAGGATCTTCCAAGTTTATGCCAAATCCCGCACATTTTCCTGCTCTTTCCAAAATTCTTTTGGTATTAAAGCATTGGCATTGGCACTTGCTAGTGGGGAATTATCCATCCTCCAAAGCTCCTATGTGCTGAGCGTAGTGTCCCCAGTTTATGAGTGAGGTTCCTGCTGGTGTTAGCAGAAGATTTTTTTTGGTTGTTTTTTTTTACCCTCTGACCGGAGCATCAGGAGATGATTACTTCCAGACATATCTTTTGAGAACTGGCTCTTTACATTTGGCAGACCTAAACTGCTGCAGCTCTAGATCTACCATAGTGTAATTAACTCTAGCTTCGCTGCGTCTATCCCTCTTTGTTTTGGGAACCAGCTGTTTCCCCCGTGCTACTGTCAGGGAAAGTGTAATCGTGTGAGAATGAGAAAATTATAAGATATCCTACTTTTGTGAGTTGGTAAAGCACTTTAGCCCATGTTATGTAAAACTATGGAGAATATTTGTGGAATTTCCCTTTTTTAAAGTGACATTAAGAAAATTCCCTGCGAAGCTCTCACTTACAATGAGATGTAGACAGTATAGCGAAGACACTGATGTGGGTCACTCCTTATATACGACTCTAAGCAAGTTATATACAGATGACTTTCAAAGGCATTTTATATATATTTATATGAATCAGCTGATTCTTGGGAAGTTCTGAGATGAAAAGAGCAACACCACAGTGATTCAGGTGAGTGGAGACCCCAAATTTCCTCCTTCCACAGCAAGATCCCCATACCTTGCTATCTCATCTGCCCAGCCAGCCCCCATAGAAACTGCACAGGTACACAATGCTCTGTGGTTTGGGCTCTATTTATGCCCATCACCATGAGGGCAGTACTTGGCAACCTCATGTGGGAGCTCACTTCAGCCTCATACATTTATTGTGTGTGTTTTTCTTTCATTCTCATTCTTTCAGCCTGCACTTGTTGATAATAATGAGGATAATAATTCCACCAGGGAAATTTACTGAACTGATAGAAATACTAGATGAACATGGAATTTTATAAGAGATCTGTTAGGACAAAATAAAGCAGGAAGAAAAGGACTCATGGAAACATAACATTTTAATCTGTGCTAGTGCCATTAAAATCCTAGACAGCTTAATTTCCATTTCTCTTTGCATGCCCCCAGTATGCCAATATGTGTATTTCTGTGGTGATTATATCTGTGGCTGACAGAGGGATGATAGAGTCAAGTACCTTCAGAGCAAAACAGCTGAGGTCTTCGAACTTGCATGCAGGTTTAGGGATGGGCAAGCCATCCATTTGGCCAAAATATGAAGCTGCTGTGTGGTCCTACACCTCTGCTCAGAGAAAGGGAGTTCGTGTGCTCTCACAGAGCTTGGGTGTCAGGGGAATGGCCAACACCAAAATTCGTTTGCCCAGTGGAGCGGTGGTGTTTGTATCCAGCAGATGTTACTCTGAAAAATTGTCCCCTTCTTGTAAAAACTTGGAAAATTCAGCTTTGGTTTTCCAGCAAATCAGATGAGTTTGGAGTAAATCCATCACCTGGGGCTATTTTCCCTTTCTGCTGTGCCCTTGCCGCTCTCCTCTAATCCACGTGGTGGGCTGAGTGGGTGATTCATCCAGCCGTAGAGGAAGGAAGGACAGTCAGCTGGTCAGAAATGCATCAGCCCTTCTGATCAGGTATCAGGTGAAACCCATCTGGAAGGCTTTGCTAGAGAAGGCAGCTTGGCTTTCACTGTGGTAACTTAATGGGAGCTTCCTAACTGCCTGTGCATTGTGTTGTCTAGGGAGATAAGTCTATGCCATGGGCATTTAGGTAATGCTTCAAGGTTTTAGAAAAGGGTCATTTTGGCCTCTGTTGGTATTTGAGACTTAAAAGTTCCCTGGTGGTTCAGAGAGCTCGGAAGGGTGAGATTTGCATTAGTCTCAGGCAAAATCCAGCTTTCAATTAACAGTTGTGCTACAGAATTGGAGGAGACATACAGGATAAATGCCTGGGGTAGGAATTTGGCCAAGTGACTTAATGACCTCATTTAAACTAGCCTATTCTTTTTCCTGAACAGTGGAACTGTTTGGCAGTGAGTCCCTTCAGTCGCAGAGCAATCCTCGCTGTCAGCAGAGAGCCCTTTAGCTGCAGCAGCGATTTGTACATCACAATTAATTGTGTACACCATGTGCTGACGTTCTGACAATACCCTCAGAAACAGCCTCCCTGCATCCACTTCCAGCTGAAGGACGCTTTACTGTCACACACATAAGAAAAAGGACAAGCACAGAGTTAATCTATGCTCAGGATCACCCAAACCTCCCAAGTGTACCTAATAGAAAAAATAAAATAAAATAAAATCCCAAAAAGGTTTTGAAGGACCAGCTCCGAAAGCAGACTCCTGGAGGTACCTGCAGCTTTGGCATAAAACTTAGCTCCCAATCTTCTGGTACTTCCAAAATTGTGGTGTGCAACACAGGCTGAATTGACATCTGCACACCGATCTATAGATGCTCTTAGAAAAAGGAAGTGCAGTTCCGCTCGGCAGATATAGGGCATGACTCATTCGCTAATTAGAAAGGACACCGAGAGTGTGTGAAATTTTATTGCGCTGCATACTTCCATTTGTGGGTCAGGCATGATCAGCAGACCATGAGGCTTAACAGCTTGGGAACATGTTACAATTAATAATGAAATACAGCTGCATTCATTTGTAATTTGTAATCTGTTATTATCTAGTAGGGGCAGAGGTTTTGTAAATACACGATAGGAATTTCATACAAAAGGCATTTTCAGCAATGTGAACTTTAAGCTGCTCACAGTATTTTGCTTATGAATGTTTTTATGAATGTAGGCTGAACTCTTCTTGGGGGAAGCGTCATCCTGGAGATGTGAATCCTGTGCTTAATCCTAAGAGCTTTGCTTCTCTTTCTCCATCTTCTCTGGTAGATGACTCCAATGAAATGAGCATAAAACATCTTATGAGAACGGCAATGTTTCCATGGTTGTGCAGGGAGCGTACCAGCTGAGAGGCAAGGGAAAATCAGGGGCACTAGGCTCTGTTTGTGCCAAGGGCAGTGTCTAAACATAGTTCAGTGTTTAAAGTCCATCACTGAAAGTTAATATCTGAATACTAAAATTCCTTCCACTTCCCCTTTTCTTTCTCTTTCCCTTGTCCCCGCCCCTTCCTTTTCCCATTCCTCATTTCCTTCCCTTATTTGTTTAGCTGAGTCCTATTAATATTGATAGGAGTTGCTCCTAAATAAAGACAAAATAGACTGTGTTTTATTTTAATATTCCTGGCAAAAGTCTTCCCCTTACCAGGGCAGATAAGCTTAACACTGAACTCAGGAGTTAATAAATGACAAAATGAGGACAATTTTGTTAATCCTAACTCAGCCCCTTTTTCACTTTCAAAAATGTACTTTCATTGTGCAGTGTAGCTGTTTTGCATTTCTTCACATCTTTTTCATTCAGTGTATGAAATTCGGTGTATTTATGCCTCAACTAAAAATAAAATCAACAATTCCTCTGCACTGAAAATAGGGGTGTTTCCATGTAACCTTTGTGGTTCTTCTCAGTATGATACTTGAACTTCTCACAAATATTACTCCTTCTATCCTAAAACAATCCTTGTTTGAGAAACAGCATTCCTACTGTTCTAGCAGGGAATTGGAATAAAAGGAATAGAAGGAATAAAAGGAATAAACTGGAACAGAAGGAATAAAAAAAGACTTGCTGGAACTCACACGATAAATGTGTTGAACAGATAAGTATTAAACATGCTTTGTCTTCCCCATGAATCTGTCTTCAGTCATTAGACATCGTACCACAGAGCTCAGATCACTCATCACACAGCTTGATCCTGTTGGCCTAAGAAAGAACCTGCCTGGGCTAGGCATCCTAAAAAAGAAGGGAGGCACAGATTAAAGAGCCAAACAGGATTTACTTTTGCACACCTTTAGAGGTCTTGGTTTCCCTTCACCAACTGTTTATGGACACTTTAGAAGAACAGCTTCACTGGCACCTAAAATCCAGATGCAACATTGATGCCTGCATTAGATAACATGGACTCCATCCTTTGCTGTCAAGACATAGATTGAAGACTCCTGTTTTGAGTGACTATTTCTACCCCATGCTCCACGTTTGACTTTGAGAAAAGCTCATAATCATCTTGCTTGATTAATGACATTTACTGAACACCCTTGAGGTCTGCTGTCTCTTGAGAGAGTTCCAGGAGGAAATCAATCTTTCCTTAGATCTGGATTGCCCTCTGGATGTGTCTCTCTGTCCAGTGACTACAAAGTGAGCGAAGTTGCTGATTTAGGATCATGGTGGGGCTTTCATCTCAGCTAAGAAGAGAAATTCTAGAAACTACTGGGACAGCAATAACATAGACAATATCTATGCAACATGGATTTAAACGCCCTGCCATATTCCTGCATTGCAGTCCCACTCTGGATAGAATAATTTTGCTCCTTGAAATCTCATGTCAGACAGAAAGACCACTTATGAGCTCCATGTAATGGAGGCTGTCCACAATCACACACATTTTGTGTGTGAATCACCTTTTGTTACCCAGTGCACTATGTTACTCAATGCACAGAGCAATCTGCTGCAGAAATCGAGTTCTTGGCCGTCACACCCAAGCCTGTGCTGTGGACTTGGTGGCAATGGTTCGGCACTTCATTGCTCCTATTTTGACTGGTGTGACTTCGCTGGTGGTGTAACAGTCTGAAACTGGGACAAAGTGATGGAAAACAAATGGCTGCAATTTCAAAAGATGTCCATGAGCTAATCAATCAGTCTTAGAAAAGTTGTGCTAAGAAAATAGGTCAGTTGCTTCTCTCATTTATACCATTGTAGGCTCTTGACTCCAATAGACCAGAATTGATTTTTCAGCAGCAAAGTCTCAGGACTGCTGTCTGTATGAAGTGCTGCTCCCACTATCGATGCGAAGTCTGCCTTTGCAATGGTTTACATCCCTTAAAATGATTTGAAAAAGGCTGTGTGAAGTCAATAAAGAACAGACCTTTTTTTCTCTGCACATTTCCTGTTTTAGTACCAAAAGAAAAAAAATTACTCTGCCGACAATAGGAACATATGTGGCTATTGAAAAGACAAAGTCTTGCCTTAAAGCAGGTATTATTGTTTCTTTTGGGGTAATGAGACCTCTCTGTGAGCAGTAATAAAAGCTGCAATATGTGAACCTAAGTCTTTCTGTACCTGTAACAAAAACCATGTATATCTTAAAAGGTTATGTGGGCATAAAAAAAAAATCTAGTATAGAAGCCACATGAAAGTCAAGGTAACCTCATGAGAAATGCAACATAAAGTAACAAACAGAGGGCAACATTTCATGATAGAATATATAGATCATATGGAGCACATAATGAAACACATAGATTTTATGGTGAAATTGCATTCTTTACTGATACATGTGTTCTGTGTATGGGGTATTAAAGAAAATGCATGCGCTTTCCCAGCAATCGAGCACAACACTTCACGGCACGTAGAGCTGAAAAACATGACATCAATGAACTGAAACTATAGGGTCATGGAGCTGGGAGAAAGAACAATTTCAGCTCATATGGTGGATGCAAGATAACTACAGCTTCCCCGAGCCGGTCCCCCTGCCTGTTCCCCAGGGTACAAACCTCTCTTATTTTTGAAGCAAAAGATGTATCTGGGAAACCTGAAACAGAATTACAGGTGGAAGCTTAGGGAATGGTTTGACCTGGGATAATCAGAGGCATAGGCAGGACTTGGAAATTGCGTCTGGTGTTCTGGATTCACGTTTCAACACCTGATCCCCACTGTTGGGTTAACATATGTGCATTAGCATTGTTTAACGTTAATATTTTTGCACTCTCGTAAGAGCCCCTGGTGAATTCAGGCCAGGATGTGGGTTTGATGTAGGACTTCTCTTCCAGCAGAAGGTGTGAGGTCAGGGCATGCTTTCTAGGGTAATTTAGTCTGTCACATGATCCTGAAAAACTAGGTCAATTAGTCCGTGCTGAGCACTGTCTGCTGTTTAAACAGTGACTAACACTCTCGGCCTCTTCATTTACTGATGTTTGCAGCATCCTCATTTTTTCTGCCTTTTATTCACTAGAAATGTAATGTAGTCCATCCTTTAAATTAAGAAGTACTCAAAACAGTATTCAAAGATAGGTTTGGCAACAACTGGTTAGTTGTGCCTAACCCAGTATGATCTCCGGCTATTTTATTATCATTATGATTTGCTTTAAATAAGAGTCAGCAATGAGCAGCACAAGGTAATTCCTTGTTTATATTTGGATTAAATGCTGTTGTGTGTTCACATCTCGGTATGGACTATCATGCATAGTAAAGGTTTGCACTGAGATATTTACATCACTTCCAAGAGAATGGGGGTGAATCCTCATCAGGATTTTGTGAAGTCCATAAATCCAATCTGCCCAGTAGAGCACGGGCATTTCACAAGTGAGGACAACCATCAGCTTGGAGTGGGAAGTGCTGATCCTGCCTGCTGAGGAGGTTATGGACCAAGAAGGAAAAGTCTGAACCGAAACGCTAGGAGACTCCAGGAAAATAACTGAATATGAAGATCCTCTGCCAAAAAAAATGATTCTTCACCTGTGATTGCACCCTGATATACTACATGCACGGAGGCTGGGGTACCATACTCTAGAATCATAGAATCATAGAATCATCTAGGTTGGAAAAGACCTTTAAGATCATCAAGTCCAACCGCTAACCTAACCTTGCCATCCCACCACTAAACCATGTCCTCAAGCTCCTCATCTATCCTTCTTTTAAATACCTCCAGGGACGGGGACTCAACCACCTCCCTGGGCAGCCCATTCCAG
>VXBL01006716.1:215730-225765 GCA_013400195.1 Aramus guarauna
TCTGCAAATTTACTGAGGGCACACTCGAGCCCCTCGTCCAGGTCATTGATAAAGATACTAAACAAGACCGGCCCTAGGACTGAGCCCTGGGGGACACCACTTGTGACCGGCCGCCAACTGGATTTAGCTCCATTCACCACCACTCTCTGGGCTCGGCTATCCAGCCAGTTTTTAACCCAGCGAAGAGTACACCCATCAAGGCCATGAACTGCCAGCTTCTCTAGGAGAATGCTGTGGGAGACTCTATCGAAGGCTCTATCTGAGTTAGATCTTCATCTTCCCAGCTGGACATGGAGAAGGAATGAATTAATTTAAATTTTGAATGAGTAGATTGTTTGGTTTTCTTTGTTTATTTTGAGCTCTAGATTTATGACTAAGATTCATCTATCTGAAGTTTAGGGTGATTTGAAGAGACTAGGCTAACATCAAGATGTTCCATAATTCTGAATGTGTTATTGCTGGTAGCCCAGTTTCTGAACCACCCATGGAGTCATAGGGTCATTGTATAATATAGGTTGAAGGGACCTCAGGAAGTCCATAGTCCAATCTCTCACACAAAGCAGGTCTAACTTTCAAATTAGGTCAAGTTGCTTGGGCCTTTTTGTCCAGCTGAATTCTGAAAATCCCCAGGGATGAAGATTACACAACCTCTTTGGGCATCCTCCTCCAGTGCTTAACTACTTGTAAGGTGAAGAATCTTCTTGTTGTGACCAATTGGACGTTTCTGTGTTCCAGCTTTTGTTCAGTAACTTTTGTCTACCTTTCATTGTGCAACCTTGAGAACAGACTGTCTCTGTCCCTTCTATATCCCCAGCAGTAGAAGGGAGAACGCTGAGCCCCAACCTCCCAACACCTTCCTCAAAGCATCTCTGGGGGGATAGAATACAACCCCTTGTGCAGGCAGTTTGAGAGCTAGCAACAAAGAGGTCTGAGACAAAGGAATGTCTTCACTGCCCCAATGTTAGCCACACAGCCTGCGGCAGACGTGCTCTCCCGGAGCCTTAGTGCAGCTGTTGGCAGCTGGAGCCTCAAAATATTTTTTTCCTAATGCCAGAAAATGTTGGTGTCTCTTCCAGTGGAAGGCTCTTAAAGAATACAGAAAATAGCTACAGGCACAACAGTAGCCAGATATGATGTCGGTGAAAGATTTCCAGCTATTTGTGACCTGCAGGGAATAGGGACCAAATTTTCAAGGGAGACATACTCAAGAGTCCAGTCCACTCTCTCTTTCACAAGCCTCTGCATACAGCAGCCACTCCGTGTGCTTTAAAAATAGAGCTTTTTTCCTCCCATTGTGCCTCCTGGCATTGCATGTCTGCTCCTAATGAGATACTGGACATCACACTGAATATGGCTTTCATATGCATCTGGAGTAATACTGAAGCAAATAATAGAAATACTGCATTGGTCTGGCCATGGAAAGATTTTAATTCTCCTCCCACCCATCTCTACTAAAAGGTTTGATGGTCAAAGTCCTCTGTTTAGTTAAACTGCAGAAGGGAATTAGATTCTTCATCTAGAAGTCCTTCCTAATGTCAGGATAATCATACCTATTGGCAGAGGGACAAGGGAAGGGGGAAAGGTAAAGCAGGACCACTCTTTCTGCAGGGCAGCAGTGAGAAGTGGAGTCGGGTCTCTGTCCATAAGTCAGGCGGTAAACCCCCATTAGTGAAACGATGACAACCTATTAGGGCTATTCAGATGCGTCCCTTTGGAGCCATAGAGAGCTGTTTAGAAAAGATTAAAGCTTGCTACAAAGGCTGTAAATGAGAATTATCTGCACATGATGAATTAAGTCCACCCCGCTGTCTGCAGCATTTCATGAAGCCATGGGCTGCACTGTGAAGCAGGTTGCCTGCTCTGAAAAAGCCAAATCCTGATGGCTCGTATTTCCTATCTCCAACAAGTGTATGATCACCCAAGGGCAGGACAGGCTATGGGACAAGTGCACATCTGTGGAGAGTCTCTCTACAGGCTTGAGTCTTCTCAGGACTGTGAAAGCAGATAAAGGGGCTCACGATTCCTGCCTTTTGGCAGCAGGGAGACAGCAAAGAGCAGTAACTGTGTCCTTTGTTACTGCTGGCTTTGCTCATGTCATCTCCGCTGCTCTAAGCATCAGCAAGTGAAACACCAAGCACTGGTACAACCACTTGGTTTCATGGGTTCGATTGGATGTGTATGTGCTAACTCTCTATAGATTGTGTGATACCAGCCAGAAATTCCAAGCTAGTAGACTGAAAGATTGCAAAGAATTTTTTGCATCTAAATTACCTACCAAAGAAGTCCAGAAATCTATGCAGACCTAGGACTTTTCTGCTCAGTGGTTTTCCAAAGCGTCTTCCTTCATTTGATGCAGCAAAACTGATAGTAATTCCTGGAGAGATGGAGCAAAGCAGAGTAGCAACACCACATGCTCAGCAAGGCACTTGATTGTTTTTACTGCTTTCATCCAACCATGCAACTCCATTTCTCAATGTGACTCAAATATCATTCTGTCGATCTACTAGGGCTGGAAAATTCATAATGCACTGTGGTTCAGGGGAAATTTCTTCCTTTGAAAAACAAACCACTTCCATCTGATTAAGCTTTGTGGGTTTTTCCCTGACATAGCTAGTGATAGATTACTGGAGGAATGTACCAAAGTGTAAAACCAGCAAGGAACTTTATTATAATATCTGTAACATTTTTAATAAAAGCGCACTGAGCAAAGTAAGGGAAGTACCTTGCAAACCTTATGCCCCCAGCTGACTTTGGTATCTATAGATCTGCTTATGAATAAAAATGTTCACCTATATGAAACTTGGTAGAAGTGGAATACTGCCATGTCTTACAATTATGAGCAGTGCACTTATGCATTAATGAGCTTAGGGCATTCTGCATCTGCTTAGGCCCCAGCGCAGCACAGTTTCAGATAACCTTAAACCACTTTGAGATGCCTAGCTTGTGTGATGGAAACAGCCCAGTTGCAACAGCACTTTCTTCCAAACAGCACTCGAGAGCCACACTGCCAAGCCTCACATATTAAGCCTACAGAAATGAAAACACACAGGCTGATCTTTCAAACCCACGGAAGCCATAGATCTCTTACAGTATGACTGATATAAATGGTAATAGAGGGAGAGTTTCCTTCCATCCATCTGAACGTCTTGGCTGTAGGGGAGGACCTACCGATTCACAAGCAGGTCAGAGGAGTCGGGTCGGGATTTGGGAACGAAAAGCCATCGGTGAGCGAGCTGGTGCTACTCCACCTGCTTTTGCATACACCACTTCTTGGCAGTGCCAGGCGTGAGGCCGGTGCCATCCTGGGTGACTTATTTAAGAGTGCCACGGAGAGGACCATAACAGGGAGCAGTTTCCTCATGCTGACTGCCAAAGAAAAGGCGAAGACCTGAAAAGAAGAGGGTGAGACCTGCAAATTGTGTGGACATGCGTCTCTGTGGATGTTTTGAAGCAGAGCTCATATGGGCAGATAGAGCAGGTTGTTGGCTGGAACACTTCTCCCTGTACTTATTCTAACACCAATTAATATGCCACGTTGATCAAAAAAGGTCCTGTAAGTCACTTCCCAGATGCCTCTCTCAACATTTTGATTACAACTCTGAAGTTTCTCAAAGGTCACCACTGATTATTATTTATCCAGATTTTGTAGCTGCATCCCATCCAAGTAAAACAAGCACAAACAGCTCGAGGCTGTCAGGTGATGATGTGCAGACATACCTATCATATTGCAAAAACAAGCCATGTCCGCATTAATTTCCTTTTCCAGCATGATCAGCAGGTATGAGGATTATTGGCTTCACACAGCACCCAGCTTCACAAAGTATATATCACTGTGTACAGACCAGTCACTGCATCTGTCCTTATCTTTGTAGTCAGACAACCCCTGTCTGAATCACCCTACCAATAGGGTTAGAAATTAAAGGACAGGGTTTTAACGTAAGAAACAATAACATTCCTTTTTTACTTCAGTTGCAAACAAGATTTTATTTAACTCTTCTTTTCTCACAGTACAAAATGTTGTGCAAGGGACTCATTTCTTTTCTCCTGCACTTGAACTCCTTAAATTTCATCTTTGGACTGGATACAGGACTTCATACTCAGCATCACCTTGACCACAGCCTTGCTGAATTTCATCATCTGTGATCTGAATGAAAGCAATTCAGTGTCTCTCTTTGCTTAGGCTCTGAAAAAGCCATGTATCAAAGCGTGTTCATAAAAATTGAGCTTGGCAATTAGTATATCTGTCTGAAAAAGGAAATTTATGGGATGACTGTCAGTGCTCAGCACCTTTTATGTATTTTACATGAAACAAAACCCAGGAATACCCCTGAATTGTCATCCCCAGGCCAATACCCTGCTGATGGGTCTTGCTTGCTCCTTGTTGGCCTCGCGTGCTTCTCTCTGCCCCTGAGACTGGCATCCTTCGCTTTCACTGACTCTGCAGGAGGATGGAGCACACAATGCTCTGCCCATGTCTTTGGGGTCATTTCATGAAAGACATGGGTTTGCCCAGGCACATACATTGACTGGAAGTCTTCTACAGCCCAGACTGGCTGGGGAGTGGAAGACAGGAGGATGGACTACATCACAAGATGTGTTTTAAAAAGAGAAAACTTGTATGTGCTCAGTTCTTGTGAGAAATAGAGATTTCCTCGGCTCAAGAGATGGTGCTAATCTGGATCCAAAGATAAAGATTTCTGTAAGCAGGCCTGGAAGCACCCCTGTTTTGCGTTGTCTGCACATACGGAGCTTTCTGCTCCAAATGCCATCTCCTTTTGAAATGCATCTTCTGAGGACCCTGAGTCAACACACTGTGGAGGGAACTGCAGTGCCCAACAACTGTATCTGCAATGCAGCCTCTACAGCATCTAACTGGGGTCAGAAGCCAAAATAGCCCAAATTTAATATTCTCTTAACAAATACATTGCTTGTATCTGTTTATTGAAGGAATTTCTTGAGAATTCATGATCGCAACAGCAAAGAGGCTGGGTCATTTCTGAACTGACATAAATGAGAAACAGCTCAGCATTCGGTCTGTAAAGAGCCATGGTGTGAAAAGGCCAAGTAGGACCATGCTGAAGGACAGCCAGACCCCAGAGAAGCTTCATTTAGAGCTCAGTTTTGCAAAGAGTTGAGCCATCTGGCCTCCATCCAGCAAAGCACTTTAGCGCATGTTTAAGCACGCAAGTAATGCTATTGACTGCAATGGGCATTTGGCAAATACAGCCTCCTTTGATAGAGGTCCCTTTATTGCCTCCCTTCAGGTGTTTCCTGACCATATTTCCAGGGGTGCGACAAATGCTCAGCAGTCCTTGCGAAGGGCACAGACAAAGGTGACCGCTGAATACACCTTCTAAAATGCAGCCAATACCTTTGCTGTGCTCAAGGGACTAAGATACTTCCACATGTGATACAGCTTTTCCCTCTAGTCACAGTCCTTGTAATATTCTTGTTTTCCTACTGCTTTGGAGGCCAAGGTCTAAGTTCAGTGAATGTGCACAAAACAGTTTGAAATCCACAGATCGGCCCCTTTTCCATGAGATTTTCCATTCCACTCCATCAAATGCCTTCTCTCTGAGTAGGAGAAACTAAATGAGGAAACTTAATTTTAACAACGATAATTTTAGAAAGACTTCTCTCTTCTCATCAGCGAAATGCAGGAGAGAGATGCATCTTCTGCAGATTGTAGTGGAGTTTAATTGGCTTCAGCTGAGCTACATCAATGTATATCCCAGCGCAGCAGCTCCAGCCTTCATTTAGTAGCCATATACATAACACATGCTTATAGAGGTAATGTGTCTTGAGGGGCTCATGTGCCCATTTGTTCATCCCTTTTTTATATCGCAGGAACAGAGATGTGTGATCACAGTTATACTGATATAATGAGAACAGTAAAAAAATTACCACTGACTTATAAATGTTTTATTGACATTGGTCATTTTACAGATGAACATTTTTTCTCATGGTATTTCATAGATCCTCCTCATTCAGATATTTCTCCCAGTACTGATAAGAAGCCTTATAAAATTCTTTTAGGTATGTCCATTTGAAGCTTAAATTTGGCAGTGCAGCTAAGTAATTACACTTCACCAAAGTATGTGTGATTTATCTGAATAAGATTTTCCTTCTGCCTCGTTATATTCCAGAAATTTGCAACACAATGTTAAAATGTAAACCATGAAAAATGTTTGTTTTGTTTGATTAGCTCTGCAAAAATACGTATTCGCAGAAGCTATCATTCCCTATGTGTATGCATACACCTTGAAGAAGCCACCTCACCCCTGAATTGCCAGGATGCCCAGATCATAATCTCTCTGTTTCATTTCAGTTGATTTAGGAAAACCAACCAAACAGAAGGCTATGGGTTGTGAATGGGTAATTCCTCCCATTGATCTCTGTGAATAATTACTGATTCAAATTACCATGGAGAAGTGTATTTTCAGTTTCTCACCTCCTGCTTAGAAAAAAGGAAACCTAATCGTATTCAATTATTGTATAGCATTGCTACATGGTACAAAGACTTGACTCTGTTTTAGAGGCAAGCATAATTACATTAGCAATATTGTTACCATGGTGTCACCACCGCTTTGGAAATTTATTATACTGTAGTAAATAAAATTCAGGCTCTACAATAGCTTCCACAGACAAGTTTAATAAAAATTCCACCTCGTTGTGAATATATGTTTAAAACATCTGTAACTCTCGTGGCTTAGAGGAAAGTGTCATGTGCTATTAGTATAGCAGCAGCAGAGATAGGTACGAGTGAAAAAAGGGTAAGGGAAAAGCAGTGATTTTCCATGGTCCAGTTCTTCAGCTGTCTGCTCGTCCTTTTGGAACTGAGACATTTTTTGTTCTTTCCCGAACATCTCCCTTCATCTGCTGTGGAAATCTAGTCTAGCAGCATTAGGAGGCTTTTTCTATATAATTGTGTCATCTTTAATTGTAAGTCTCGACCCTTGTCTCAAATCCTTAGCCTTTCCAGGAGCTAAGGCTGCAGAAGGCAAGGGATTTTAATGGCAGAGATGTGATTCGGTGGATGAGGAAGGCTTGAGCTTCTTTCTGCAGAAAAGATTTCCACAGTGCTTTCTTTGTGATGCAAAGTTGCATGACTGTTAATATTTTTGCAGTTTATTCCCCATTAGACCTATTGTTTCATATCAGTAAAATAGCACCTGTTACAAATTACTTCATGCTTTTGAAGTAATTTAGCTGTTTTTTCTGCCCTTCAGTAAACAAGGAAACTGTTACAATAGAAAGGTTTTCTATCTTATAAAAATGCAAACATAAATCAATGCCAAGATGCAGTCACTGCAGGATTATTGCTGAAATGGGACCCTGCAGGCCATCTAGGTAATGTTACTGTGTTAAGCAACAAAGAAGAGTGATGCTACTAAAAAAAAAAAATAAGAACAGGCAATGAACTTTGTGAAAATGATGGTTTTGAACAGGGGGATTCACCTTTTACAACAGGTCTGTAAGCAGATTCACATCCCCGACCACAACGCTGTTAAGTGCCGTGTGTGCTAATGTTGTGGATAGATTCCTAAAGAAATGGAAATAGTTATATTTGTATAAATTATTTTGGTAATGGAAGCAATTCACTTAGATGCAGGTTCTAAGGTAATTAGCATTCTTGGTACAAAGATTTCTTGAGAAAGAGTCAAAGGGGAGAAGAACTTCATCCGTGTTTTTCTCATTTGATGCTTTAAAATGAGCTTTAAAAAACGGAGGCTGGAGTTTTCAGTTCCAGAGTTTCTGCTACGCTCTCTGCATCTTTGTGGACGCATTTCCAAATATCTTGTTTATAAGCCTGCATTCCTGTAACCAGGAAAGATGTCAGAGAAAGTTAGGTCAGAATAAGTTAATACTCCTAATACATAAGAAAACTTAAACAAAGCAAGACTAAACTCCTCAATTCCCAAATGCCAAAGGTATTTAATTAATGTGGGCCTTGCTTGCGTGCTGATAACCACTAATGAATATGAATGACTCTGAGTAATTCAGGAAAGGATTTCTGAGAATTTTGTTTGCACCTAAGGCATTGTTCGAGGGAGCCCAGCATGGCAGCAGTGAGCTGAGATACAGCACACAGGACTGCTGAGAAGAGACTGGTTTTGGTTTTTTCCCCTTTAGCCACATAAGGACAGGCTACCTGGCAGGGACCTCTTGCACAGCCATGTCCCACCAGATCCTCGATGCTGGCAGTGGGTCCCTCTGGGTCATGTCACAGCTCATCCCATGGGATGAAGCCGTGACAGCCTGGAGGAACCAGTCACCAGGGATGCTCAGCCAGGAGTGTGAACCAGCTCAGCAAATATAATGACAGAGGTGTGAGTGGGGTGGCTGGGTGTCCCCTCTCAGTTTCCAGAGGGAGAAGACTCAGTTTTCAGTGTGCTTTGGCAAAATGAGTAGGATCACTTACCGCTTTCTCTTAAACATCCACTCCCCTAGTAGCAGCACTTGGGGAATGAAAGAGGATGAAAATAAGCCTCAAGTGGGGCTTGCTTTGTTTGACATTTAAGTATAGATGGGCACTATTTCCTCTCTCCCATGTTCTATCATGTTTTGGTTTTATAGTCTCAGGAGGGAGACTTCCAAACCCAGACTGTGGACCCTGATTAACCTCCTTTTTTTTTTTTTTTTTTCAGTTTCATCCTTCAGTAGCTGTGGGAGTAAATGTCTTTATTTCTTCCAGAGATGGATATGGATATCTTCACACATCTGACATAACGTGCAGAGTCTGACCCCAAAACTACTGCTCATATATGTCTCTCTCCTAGTTTCAATGGGCATTTCAAAGGAAATGTCCCAATATCTCCTTGCAACCTCAGTTTAATGGGTGCTCTGATTAGGATTGTTTTCATTAAGATAATTCCTTTTATATTACGCATAGAATTGAAAGATTGTCCAATCAATAAGAATTTTATTCTACAAATCTCCACCACTTACTAGAGAACACATTTTCAGTAGAAAATTTTCAATATCCTCCACTAGTGGATAGATTTTCAATAGAGGTTTTCAGATCAGTTTGCAACCTTTCAGCGGTTGTGACTATTTCTCCAGGACATGCAAAATACAAAGCTGTTATGGGACAACATGCAAGACATGAAGCTAGCAGCAACTGCAAGAATACCTTGTTGGTGTTTAGTTTCTCCTCCTCCTTGAACAGATGGGCAAAGCACAGAGCCAACATTTAACCTGGGCTATTTGGATACACTCTCATATACCTGTCTGTAGGGGTTTGCTTTCTGCCCGCAGTGCCTAAAGCAATTCAGTACATCTCTATTGTGCCACAAAAGGGATATAAATAGAATCATAGAATGGTTTGGGTTGGAAGGGACCTCAAAGACCATCTAGTTCCAGACCCCCTGCCATGGGCAGGGACACCCTCCACTAGACCAGGTTGCCCAAAGCCCCATCCAACCTGGCCTTGAACACTTCCAGGGATGGGGCATCCACAGCTTCTCTGGGCAACCTGTGCCAGTGCCTCACCACCCCCACAGGGAACAATTTCTTTCTAACATCTAATCTAAATCTCCCCTCCTTCAGCTTAAGGCCATTACCCATTGTCCCATCCCTAGATGCCCTTGTAAACAGTCCCTCTCCAGCTTTCCTGTAGGCCTCTTGAGACACTGGCTATGTTGTCCCTGGAGCCTGCTCTTCTCCAGGCTAAACAATCCCAATTTTTTCAGTCTGTCATCATAGAAGAGATGCTCCAGCCCTCTGATCCACTTTGTGACCTCCTCTGGACTTGCTCCAGCAGCTCCATGTCCTTCTTATATTGGGGACTCCAAAGCTGGATGCAGTACTCCAGGTGAGGTCTCACAAGAGCAGAGTAGAGAGGCAGAATCACCTCCCTTGACCTGCTGGTCATGGTTCTTGTGATGCAGCCCAAGATACAGATGACTTTCTGGGCTGTAAGTGCACATTGCCAGCTCATGTTGAGCTTCTCATCCATCAATGCCCCCAAGTCCTTCTCCTCAGGGCTGATCTCAATCCATTCCTTGCCCAGCCTGTAGTTGTGCTTGGGATTGC
>VXBL01006716.1:225866-243104 GCA_013400195.1 Aramus guarauna
CTCCTTATTTTCCATGTGCCTGAGCATAGTTTCCAGGAGGATCTGTGCCATGGTCTTGCCAGGCACAGAGGTGAGACTGAATGGCCTGTAGTTCCCCAGATCTTCCTTTTTTCCCTTTTTAAAAATGGAGGTTATGTTTCCCATTTTCCAGTCAGTGGGAAGTTCACTGGACTGCAATGACTTCTCAGATATGATGGAAACTCACTTAGCAACTTCATCTGCCAGTTCCCTCAGGACCCACAGATGCATCTCATCAGGTCCCATGGACTTGTGCACCTTCAGGTTCCTTAGATGGTCTTGAATATATAATATAAATACCTGTGTCATTTGTCACAGCTCCCAGCCTGACTGTGAAAGCTGGCCCTTGCATGCTCCCAACTCCAGCCCATGGCTCTCAGCTTTTGGCAACACATTTCCTTTTACCTCCTGTTTTTCAGATCATACTAATGGCCCTGAGTATTTCACATGTTCTTCACTCAACATTTGCTTTTTGAGGTGTCTTCTCACTTAAAAGCAAAACTTAAGTAAGTGGGGGAATTCCTGTTGCCTAACTTCAGATGTCTGCAGAATAGATGACTAAACCTGAGCCAGCTGGCTAGGCTGTCTGTAGTCTTTTCTATAGCAGTCCTCCCTTCCTACCACTGTTTGGCAACCTGGAAAAATGTGGAGAGATTCAGCTCATAGGACCTACTTATTGGCTGGGTAATTCATTTCATTCAGAAAGAGTGGATGAATTGTTCCTTTCAAATTCCTGTAGCTCTCCATTGACTATAAAGGAGACCAACTGACAGGCAGATGACCACATTTTTGGATTAAGAGGCGCAACCCCCACCCTAAATGCCTGTTGATGGACTGGAAACATGCTCCAGCACTAGGAGTGAATAGAACTATGTACCTGTGTATGAAATTGGAGCTGCATGGGGGGCACTGCTGCAAAATTAATATCTCTGGGATAAAAAGCGGTGCAAAGAAAAATGCAGAAAAGAGGAAAATACATGGGCTGCCACGACCCCACAGCAGACAGAGTCCTTACAGAGAAACCACAGTGGCAGTGGAAGAAGATGGTATAACTCAAGACTATGAAACACAAAGCTTGTAAAGAAATTTCCTTCCCTCTGAAGGGAATACACTCCACTTACAAGTAAAATCTGTCTTTATTAATGTTATTGCTTCTCCTATCAGCTTAAGTAAGTGTGTCTTATCAGCTCAGCCACTCAGTGTTTTTCCTCAGTTGTTAGATGGTAGCAGAAGGGAAGGAGAGTTTTGCAAAAAGACCATGGACCGCAAGGTAAAAATGATGGGGGCTGAGGGTGAGCATGGATTGTCCCCTCCAGAGTCCTCCCACCATAAGGAGCCCTCGGCAGGTTTTTTAACTCAAACATTGTTACAATGGAAAATAAGCAGTCGTGTTTGTCCATGCTGATAGCGGGCCTTTGCCCACAGCAAATGCATCTATATGCAAAGGGCTTTCTTGGATGTGCTCAGTGTAAGTCCAGATAATGAGATGCATATTGCTTCATTGGCAATTCTCCACCAGGCAGCAGTTTAAATCTTTGCCCCCCATTTGTGTGCTGTATTTGGTCCATAATGTACTTATTTTCAAGTGTCATTTTTAATTTAATGCATGAGAGAACTTATTACCCCTGGCAGAGTTAAACAGTTAAACTAGGATCTGTCAGTTCCTCCCTAACGGTTGACAAGTGGAATAATATTGCACTGTGATTAGTTTATATGAAGACTTGTGGACTAGTTGAAGCCCTGGGAGTCATGGAGTGATTTCTGCTCTGCATGCATCAGACAAAATAGGCAGCTGGGTGTTTTTGTTGTAACCTCCTACGGCAGAAAGAAATAACTTAGACAGGTTTGGGCCCCTGAGCATCCCAAAGTTTAAGGCTCTTTAATTATTGAGTTTTGCGATGTTTGGAAGATGTCCCCGTGTGCAAAACTTAAACGCAACCTCAGCCACAGCATTTAAGTACCCCTGAAAATGGCAGGTATGGATCTAGGTGTGAACTGCAGATAATGCCATTAAAAGACACTTCCACAGAGAGTGTTACAACTTAAAGAATTTTCTCATTTGCAGCTTTCATGATCTGAATGAGATGATGTGAAATAATTTTTCGGGGATCTCTCCCCCCTTTGGTTGCCTTACATAAGGGGTGTTGTGTGCTGCACCTTCTGCTGGGGGCCAGCTGGCGAGTTGGAGGCAGCTGCCGGTTTTGCTCAGCTGCTGAGAGCTGTGACGCACACTGTCCTGCCTGGTAGAGGCTCCTCACGGGCTTTTTTTTTCTTCTTCCTATCAGGAAATGAAAGGTCACTCTGCCTGAAGTAACTGGTAGCTCATTATTGTATATGGGAAAACATAACACTTATTGCTGCTGTGAAGAATCCTTAAGCAGGAAATTAATGAGAAGGAAAACTGCGTTCCTCAAAAAGACCCCAGTGCTTTGGATTACTCTGAAGAAAAGCTGTTGTGAAATGCTTTCATACAGTCCTACACTCAGTGAACAAGATTGTATTTTCTTTATTGCTAAGGATATTGAAAAAATACATCACAGCTTGTGTTTGGGTGGGGAAAAATAATAATAGTACCAGTTCTTATATAAGATTTTTCACAAGGAGATCTTACATCAAATCTGTACCATTGGCCTCATTTCACAGGAGGAGAAATTGAGGCACAGAGCAGGAAAACAACCTGTTGTGGGTCACTCAGAGACCAGCAGCTCTGCCAGAAATCGAGCCCAGGTCTTCTGAAGTCTAATTCAGCTTAGCCTAACAGCTGAGACTTCTGATCTCTGTATATACTCCAACTTAGTGTTTTCATTGTTTTGGTGGTTTGTTTTTTTTTTTTTTTTATTTGAAGTGAGCATGTTTATTTCCCAAGAGTGAAGCTCTTTTGCCTCCCACATAGCAATCATGATGTCAGATAATCCCACCGTGCTGCTGCCTCAGAGCATAGCATCCTCTCAGGGTGATTTTCCAGTCTTCTGGCTTGCCTCATCCTTGGCACATTTACTGGCCGTGCCATCATAGTTAACTGCAGTGGTTGTTCCTGGAATGGAGATTTGGAGAAGTGGGAAATGGCCAAGTGCTTCAGCCATGTCCTGGGAGAAACCAGCCCTTCAGCTCTCTTTCACCTCAATGCAATGCTCATGGCACAGGTCTCATTCTCCCTCCTGGCCGTGAGCAGCGGGCTTCTACATGGTAGGTGTCTCTGCATGGTGGGGAGATGGGACCCAGTAAGCCCTTCCCTCTAGCCATGCAGGATGGAGATGTAGCACTGCGTGCTCATCAGTTCCATGTCTGAAGGGCAGTTTGTATTCAGTCATCTCCCAAAACCTCTGCCCTTCTGATGAGCAGCATCAGAGCCTGCCACGGAGGGACCAAGAGAGCAGGGGAACAATGACTGACCATGAACACCACCAGATTTGGTTATTTCTGCAGGCAAGGATCTTGCTTCAGTGGCTTCACTCTGTTCAGCAGTGAATCTGTAGCTATAAAGAACAAAATGACACGGGTAATAGCCTTGCATTTCTGAGAATAACTTTCCAACAAGCAGCCTGCCAACTTTGTGAGGAAGAACTCCCAGGTGAGACCTTTGTTGGATTCCTATTATTAAGGTGCAATATTTTTAGCAGGAGACTGGTTTGAAAAGAGGAATTACTTTGGGCTTTCCTGGTTTAGTTCTACCCATTTTAAATGAAGCAGATTTCAAAGACAGATTTCAGATAGAAAGCGTGACACAGAAAGAGTCACTGTGTAGTGAAAGCAATAATGGATGATGGTTGAAACTGTCAGATTTGCTAGGAGCGCTGATCATCTAGTCAACGGAAGCAAAATAAATTTCACTGAGACCATCATGTGCCATTGGATGTGACTGGAGTGAGCAAGTTTGCAGCAACACAGCCACCATGGGCTGGACAGGAGGCCCCGAGTTGCATCACAGTGTGGTGCAGCAACAGATGAACTTTCTTGCACCCATACCTGTAAAATTTCAGGCTGAGGGTGTGAGGATGCAGTTGCATGGAGCAATATTTCAGCCTTGCTCCTCAGATGTGTTTCCTGCCTAGTGTTTATGCTCTGCTTGCAATGTTAAACGATCACCTTCCTCTAGGGATGAGATCAGAGCTTGGGTCCTTCTGGAATAAATGTCTCATGTTGCAAACACGGCGTCTGCTGAACCCCATGACATTTGCTTTCCTTGCCAGACTGAGTCAAAGCCCCCTCCTCACTTACACTTTCCAGGTTTTAATGCAAGGGTTGTTGACTGCTGCCACAGTCCTAGAAGGATGTCTGTAGTCAGTCACCTTTGTCACTGCATTTAAATGTTGATACTATGCTTGCTCTTGTGCAGATGAATATAAAAAATAAGGTTCAGGCTGTGGATACAATTCACACTGAGAGGAGGGAGGGGAAATTTTCCCCCTCAGTGAGTCAAGGACTGTTAAGGATGTGACATCTGCAGTAGCAAAGCTGTGCTTGCATCTCCAAGGAAGTGGAACAATGCTTGTTGTTATTAAAGCCACACCAGGTTTTATTTTCTGAGCATGTTAGAAAGAAATATCTTTCAACAAGAAAGATTAAATCTGGCCAGACACTCCTGAGGGCTCCAGAAATGAAATTATCTATAAAATCTAGTGCCATCTACCATGAACAGGTTCTCTGAAGGATGCAGCCCAGACTGGACCCCTGACAAAGGATGCGTCAGGATGGTGTGTGCAGCAAGTCATCGGGATGCTCTGAGAGAGAGAGACAGAGACACGAGGCAGAATTAACCTCCCTTTAACCAGGTTATTCAAGAGCGTTCTTTCATTTCTTCAAGCTATGTCTTTTACGAACACTGATAACACAATGGGGATTTTTTAGATGTGTGAAGAAAGATATTTATTTTCACTTTACCTTAATGTAAGTTAAAGAAGATTTCTGGTCATGTCAGAATTGACAAGACATCCCTCATACATGACCCCACTGGGTCAGAAAGAGGAAGAAGTGTCTTCTGACAATCAGGGCTTCCAGAAGAGCCTTGGGTGGGGAAGGAGCCCGGACCCAGAGTGTCCCCAGGGTGTCTGCTATAACAAACTTTCCAGAATAGAGTGATCATCTGTAGTTTTACAAACAAATTAGCAGCTAAGCTTTCAGGTAGAAACCCTGCAGGACTTGTAGGATGCTGTCATTCAAAGACATTATTTCTAAGGATGCTGTTGAACATGTATCTAGCTGAAAGTGTGACCCCAGGTCCCTTCTTAGTTCAAACTGAAGAGGACGAGGACCAGGCATCGACCTCCATCACAGACACATCAAGAGGCCACATCTCGCAGCCCCCAGCCCTGAGTTGCAAGTCACCAAAATCTGAGTCTGTGACGCCTTTTCCAGATCCTCTGCATGCAGAGAAATGAGGGAAATGAATGGCAATCCCAGGTATGCTCCTGCTTTCCCCACAGACCTCTGTGGCAGGAGTAGTGTTTTGGGGTGCCCCCAGTAGTGTCCAGGTATTTGTGCCTTCACTGCCCATCTTCAGGAAAAGAGTGGTTTAAGCTCAGCAGGAGGGAAGGAAGAGAGTGCATCTATGTCCTCGTCAAGAACTGCTTTGTTCTCCTTTTGTACAGCGTTTTGCTCATAACTAGCGCTGATGAGTGTCCCCATGGAGCAAATAAGAGATTCAGCTCATAGATACTACATATTTGATGTACAAGACTGATTTATAGGATTGGAAGTTAATTAGATTGCAACGATAGGGTGTAAGTGCTGTGTCACTTTTAATAATTGGGTGATTAATGTCAGTTAAAAATAAAGCTACCATGATAAAATACAGTGTAGTTGAAGATGGTTGCTTCTCATTAGCTATCAAGGACAGAGAACCTGGTTTTGCAGAAGAGAATGATTAATCCATAATAAAAAACTGTGGACATGACCCAGGGAAGAAGAGTCCTGGACAATGTGTGCCCATCCCAGCTGAACACGTGGGGCCATTGCACTCTTCATACAGCCCGCAGGAGGTGGACATAGGTGCCAAAAGCAGTGCTCATTAGCTCCTCCGGTGCAGGAGGTTGGCACTAGTCATATTTACTCATAGAGGTCATCGCACTGGCCTGAACAGTGCACTTCTCATGATTAAGGGGTTGCAAGGGTGATGTATACAGTCAGACATTCTACAGACTTTGGAGCATCACTGAATACCCGTACTAGCTGTATCTACCTGCTTTTCACCCTTCATTTGTCCTAAAGGAATAAAGTCTCTGTACAAAACTACTGATGGTGTGTGGCTTGTTTCTGGTCGTGGGATGCAGCCACTGCACAGTTTTGGCTCTTCTCCACACCACATCCATAAGCACACGTGGTATGCACATAAGCTCAGATCTATACTTCATGTTTTTCCATTTCTATTTGCTGGATGAGGAGCCCTGCCCCAAATGTACAGACACATTTGGCCCTGTGCTGTTGTGTAAATGTCAGCCTGTTAGAGAGGAGCCAGGATGGCGTCAGGGACACGTAAGAAGGAAGTGAACCTGTTTTTTTCGAAGCCTGGTGAGTAGGAGTCTCATCCTCCAATTCCAATATTGGTTAATGGGATCTGAACGCTCAACTCCCACACACAGCTTTGAGAATTTGCTCCATCTGCTCCATTTCTTGTTATCTTGCCTTTTTTTTTTTTACCCCTAGCAGAGAAGATGAAGCCCTCTCTTTTCCTGAGATAAGCTTTGAGAACTGTAACAGTTTGAGAACAAATGTTAATTTTATCGAAGCCAGTTTTAATACCAGTCAGGAATTTGGTTTCTTCTCTAGAGGCACTACATCTACATTTAAAAATAGATCTGTGTGGCCAGTGAATGCACAAGTAAGTTCACAGATGCAAGGTAACTGTAATGGCCAGATTAAAACCTTATACTGTACTGATTTTATCACCTAACTCTGAAAATGGATAGGGATCGTCTACAAAGTCAAAGGGTAACATTTTATTAATCTCCTAGAGCTCATTTTATTTTTCTTCATGTCCTTCTTGTTACATCTCTGGCACACACAAACACATAAGTTGTTATAATTCCTTCAAAACATGCTGACTAGTGTCAGCTGAGTCCAGAGTGACTTGCTAGTGCTGCTGATTTAAAAGGAAGCTTGTGGATGAAACAACAGCCCAAAAATCTATATTTTTTTTGCTATTTTTTTTTCACCCTTTGTTCTTTCAATGCCTTTTTCCACTCTTTTTTTCAAAAAGTGCTGTCAAACTTTTCCTTTATCTGTTTTTTATCTGATTGTTCTTTGCCTTTTCCCTTCTGATTTTTTGGTTTTCTTTTGTTCTTGTGGGTGTTTTTTGTTGGCCTTATTAAATGGCTCTAGTAACGGTCAAGATTGGGAACTTCAAAGTAAGCCATTGAAATGCAACAGCAATGAAATGACTCCCCATTTCACTTGTAGCATTTCACAGTCTCTGATAAAAGAGAGCAGAAAATTTTTGCTAAGCTATTGATTTCCACAGAGTATCCTAGAAATCCTGTAGAAATTATATTCCTCTCTTTACAACTCAGTAAGGGAAACTCAGGCACTCTTGCGTTAAGGAAACACATGATATCTCATGCTAAGTTAGAGCCTTGAACTAAACTTTGTATTAATTAGCAAAGCAATAAAGTCATTCTGGCTCATTATTTGTTAAAAGGCACACAGAACTACACTTGTGTAGCAATCACTCAGTCACTGGTAATATTGAGGCTACAAATTGCTTTCTAGATGTATTCCCAGAACATAAACCAAATACATCACATTTTTGTTTAACAAACATCACTGCCTAATATAAGCTATATAGGCTTCTATTTATGCCATTTGTGGCAAACATAGCATTAAATATGTCGTCTGGATAGGAACTTGCCTAAGAACGCTTGAGTCATACTGCAAGCTGGGAGCACTAAATTGATTTTAAGTTAATCTGACATTTTAAAGGAAATTGTCATTATCTAATTCACAAGGAGCTATTCGGAATGACTGTAAAGAAAACTGATTTCATTTTGCTTAGATCTGGCACTGTAAAAGGTCACACGTTTCTAAGCAGACCTCCTCAAATGACAAAATATACTTGGAAAGATTTGCATTGGTAGAATTAGAGTATTTAACTGTATTTTAATGAAAACAGACTGTGTTTCTTGTCTCTGAAGAAAAGGAGGGTGGGAAAATAAATCCGAGAGGCTGAAGTTCAATTACCTGTTTCTGTGTGTGTGTCACTCACAAGGCTTAGCGTATAATTGACTTTTTTTTTATTTTCTGTTTGTTTGATTAAATTCAGAAGTAGAAGGCACATTTTAGGTCAACCTGACCCAAAAGTAATCTTTTTCATTTTCTTTTTTTTTAAATAAAATTAAATATTTATTTTTTTCCCAAACAAAACACATATGTCTTTATTATGGGGGGCATAATATTAGCTACATCTCTAAATATAACCTCATTATAAACTATAGAAATTACAGAAATACAACACTGTGTTTCAATTTAATTTTCTTCTCATTCATTTTCCCCTGGATGCTGTATGCCAAATGTGGCTTCAGTTTGTGAATAGCTTCAGTCAATCCGGTTCTGTGGGGTTTTGGTGTCTTTTGTTGATGTGGCTGCATTCCTCAATGCTTTCACTGGAACCCATCTGAATATTTTTAAACTTCTCCCCTGTTCTAAGCTCACTAGCTACAGAGCAGGGATATGGGAATTTTCTTGCCTCAAAAAAAAATGTTCAGTGACTGGATGCATTCAGGAGTAGCTGTTGAGATGCTCTCAGCATGGGAGGAAGGCAACACGTGTGACTCCCATAGACTCAGTGCCGTCCTTGCTGAGCAGAGCTTAGACACGGCTTTGCAGGACTCTGATTTCAGCAGTCCCCCAGCAGCCTCCACATGCAAAGATCCAGTTGTAGACTGGCCATTTGTTAATAAATGGGAGCACGGGTGCAGCACTGCACCAGGGTGCTGCGTTCATCCAGCAGATCGGGGCAGCTTTAACCATGTTCAGTCAGCCCAGAGGACAAGACCTTCTGCACCCATTTGTGTACACGGACCCTGCCTGATGTTTGCACATGCTATAGGAAAATGCCGTAACATGGTCTAAAGCCTCAAGGGAAAAAGTGTCTTGCCACCTATTTCGCACTCTCAGGAGGTGTCTGGTGGTGTTTGGGCATAACGGCACCTGTGCTTGTTCACGTGCCTCCCAGGTGAGACTGATCCCACGATTAAAGCCTTTTCGTCAAAAGCCTTTGAAGATTTTAAATGAAGGACTGTGGAGAGAGGTAGTTGGAATGGTTTCTGGGAAAGAAGGAAAAGTTGTTATCAGAGATAGCAGTAAGGTTTCTATAATTTCTTTGGCCTTAGACATAGCTTGTTGGTTTTGGAGGGGTTTTTTAGTATAAGGTTGCAATTTTATGTTTGCATAGAAAATCTAATGTTCTGAAGCAAGCACTTGAATGGTTTGCAGAATATTAGCATTTCCCTGGCCAGGAGAGAGGAGATGTAAGTTTTATGGCTGAACTTCAGCTGCTTGATTCCCAATTTCCAGATGCTGGGCTTGGCACTTTCTTCCCAAGGACATCCAATTTGTCACAGGCAGGTAAAACTCACTGGCACAGGAAAGTGTAGTTGAGCCAATTGAACTTGGTGTGTCTGGGTTTGGTTGTTTATTTGCTTGGTTTTTAAACAGGTTACGAAAAGCTGTCTGTTATACTTAAATGGGTGTCTCATGATGTCTCTGTGGTGGCTCCTGCATGGAGCCATAAGGAGTTCAAACAGGGGAAGACCAAATGTAGTCATACATGACTTGTGCACTGTCTGGTCAGATTGATAAACAATACTGGCCCAGAAGTGATTCTCTCGCTAAATCCAAGTGGGGCAATCAAGGTGCACGTACCTTGAGGGGTTGGAGACATGCTCTGCTTGGGTGAGTGTTGGGTGAATAGAGCAGTTGCTCATGACCCTGGATTTGCACTGATGGTCTCTTGCACTATGTGTGGACCAAGAGGGGAGTGGGGCCCTCAGGGCCATGTTGAGCATGAGAACAGCGGTTGTAGATGTCTGCTGAGAAGGGAAAGCACTCCCACCTCTGAGCATGGAATCCAGCTAGGATCTCCTGAGCTGAGGTCCTTGTAGAGACTGCGTTGAAGCCCTACTTCTTGGGAAATGCAATGACAAATATTCCTGTTCTCTTCTAAAAATCCCATGTATTAGTCATGCAAATAGAGTGTCATTCCCTGGTGACACAGACCCAAGCTATCATCATATTTTTTTTAAGCTTTCACTATGTATTTTGTTAATGGCCACTCTAAAGGCACTGGTCTTCTGCATTCCTACCTGTGCCACTTCATGTTCTGCTGAGGACGTTGGGGAAATGAGAGCTGTCAAGTTGTGATAATGGTGCAAAATTCACGGTCTGAATATTGCATCTCAGAGTGGCCTTTGCATATCTGAGCACTTAAGCGTTGTAGCACTGGGACTGTGCAATGTCACAGAGATAACACTGCTCTTAGCTCAAGCTTGTACTTCCCCGAGTGACAACATCTTGCAGAAATTAACAGGCATTGGCTTATCCAAGGGAAGGCAATCCAAGTAAAATGCACATCTCTGAGCTACCAGCTCTTTCTGTGTGTGTAGAAGAGCTGAAATATATTTTCTCAGTGAGAAACTGATCTAAATACTACTTAATTTTAGTAGGAAAACCTATTGAGCTCAGCAGACTCTAATTTAGACACAGCATAGCTGAAAATGCAGAATAAAATATCATTTTACATTCATTTGCTTTGGAAGGACCAAAGCATGGTTTTTCATCTGTCTGTGTAAGAAAAGTGGCATGCTTAAACTGCTGGTGCAGGGTTTGCAATAGTTTGCAAATCAAATGGCTGTGTCTGAGGCAGGAAGAACTTAGTGCATTAATACCATGTTTGAATCTGGAAAACGAAGGAAACAAAAATGCAACAGAATGGCACTACAAAGCATCAAGGTTAAATGCATGTGTGTGTGGAGCCAAGTGCTGTGCCATCAGCACCCCTTGAAGTTTGTGTTTTGCCATACTTGCTTTAGGAGGGTGAAGCACAGCTCTCTTGTCTCCACTCTGTTACTGCTGTTAAATATTTGCTAGAAACTCAGTGGGAGATACCATCCAGAACATACATACTATAATGATATAATGGAATAAGAAGATGTCTCCTAAAGGAGGCACGATGCCTCTGTAGTACCTCAGAGACAAGATGTTTGGTTTGAGGTACTTCTCTGGACTGATAAAGACTTCAGAAATCTTGAAGAGTCCCTTTGGAATTGCATCTGCAAGATGATGTGCCCGTGCAAGGCAGTGTAACACAACATTTCCAGGTAGCTGTGGGTGGCTAAGTGCTGCCAAGAAGTGCAAATCCTGCAAACAACTCAGCTGGGTTACTACAGAGTCACAGGAGTCTGAACTCTGTGTACTGTGGGCACCAGGCCATCATGTCCCACACTGTTTGAGGGTGTCCCAGCCTCTTGATGCTTGCCTGAGGCAATTGAGCTTTAGGTATCTCTCATCTGTACCTTCCTGCACTGTTTGAGTTTCTGAAAGAACAGCCAGGATGCATGAGGCCAGCAGGTGCTTTTAGGTTGCAGACTCCTCTGATACCACCTCAGCTTGGTTAGATGCCAAAATCTCTGAGGACAAGGAGACAGAAGAGCTTTCCATCTCCTCACTGCTCATCCATGCAGGGCATGGTGGCCCTCCATTTGGTTGTCCCAGGCTCTTGGGAGAGAGCTTACACAGATCCTGATGTCCCTTGTGCTTATGGTATTTGAGATGTCAAGCCCTCCGTTGTCATCCTTGTGCTCCGCTGGCATCTAGTAGTTGTCACCTCTCTGGCCTGTGCCTGAGGTTGGAGCCAGTAACCAGTGGCTGAGAGGTGGTGAGGAAGAGGAGCTCGATAGCTGCTTTAATGGCAAAGTCCAACATGGGGACAGGAAAAAAGTCAGTATTTCTCTTGCCATAAGCTACAGCTGCAGGAGGGCTGGGAAGCAGCCTTCCCAGTTGCAGCCTGACACCACTAACAGTTTGTCCAGTGATTTAAACTTGATCTGTTTGACTCTCTCCTAAAATGGAGATTAATTTCTTCAGATATGTGTGTTGGTTACCACACTCATGACCAACAAATGAGAAGTGGTGAGGAACAGCTCTCTACGCACGCCTGTGTCATTGCCTTCACACCCGCAACAGATCTGAAGAGGTGGTCACTCTGTGGACCTAGTTGTTAATTGCTGTGGTCTAGAAAGGCATTTAAACACTTTTAACTCTTCCGTTCCCCAGAATGTGAAAGTTACTCTGAGTAATGCACACCATGGTCACTCCTGATTTCTAGCTGTAGATTACGCCAGCCAGAACTATTATCTGTCCACTTCACTTGTCAGAGACACCAGATGCCCAGAAAACCCTGGCTAATGAGGTAACTTCTCAATATCCCACCAGTTTATGTTCCTGGCAAGGAAAAAAAAAGCACATCTGAGGAAAACTGGACATATGATGTCCTTACATGTGCCTGGAGCCCCAGCTCCTGGCTGCCCAGAGGAGGTTTAGGGAGGACCTGATTAGATAAAGTGGAGACCAGAAGTATCTTTCAAACCCTAGTTATATGGGCAACCATAAACATGTAATGACTGGACTTAGGATTCATAAAAACAATATTCATTATGAAGCTGCTTTACTGTGAAATCACTGTTGGCTCTTTAATACAGTTAAGCATAAAATACAGTAACTGTTTTGCAAACTAATTGCCGAGAAAGCAGAGGCAATCTATCTTAGCGTTTGTTTATATGCAATGAGGTTTTATAATCTAATTTGCAGATTACCAGCCATGATATTTAGGGCAATTAATGGACTGAGCTGAATTGCTCACTCCCTTACGTGAGGTTTTCACAGAACATATTTCTGGGCTGAGGAAGGGTACTTAAAATTCTGCACTTCTGTTTATTAATGGCCATACTCTTCCAGAACTGTAGATGTTACCTAGTGAACACAGTTCTGCTTTTATTACTATTCCTATAAATTAGTTACTTGTAACAGTAATTCATAAGTGAATAAAACTAATTTTCCATTTTATTTTAAAATTGACTTCTGTTAAATATGACACTGTTACTCTGACTACATTATGAAATAGCAACTGAATGATAAACTTAGTGCTTTTATAACTTGCTCTGGCAAGCATCAATATAATATACAGATTGCTGTACACATTCTAAATGCAGAAAGCCTTTGCATCTTACTGCTGCGAGTGCAATTTTTTTCCCCTTTCTTAAACTACTGCCAGTCCCTCCATCTCACTGGGGATTGTCAACTCGTCAGTGTGAGCAATGTATATTACTCTGGTTGTGCCACAGCAATCCCTCCTGAAATAGCCGTGATAGTTTGAGAGGTTACAGTACTGTGCTGCAAGCCAGGTGAATAGATTGTGAAAGTATTCACCACTTTCCTCTTCTTTAAGCCCAGAGTTTGCTCTGAAGTAGATGAGGATTCATGATTTGATCTGATGTGGGAGTGGTAACAAATAGTTGATAACATCCCTAGTCTAGTAAGGTATATGTACAATGCCTAACACCATAGGGTCATCTGAATCTCTGATGGATATCCAAAATGCAGCTGTGGTACAAACAAATAACTTTGTCAAAGAGATCACATGTGAGCCTGTGATATTTTTATTCCTCAGCCCAAGGCAGATGACCTACCTCTCTGGGTACCCAACAGCCCTCAATATGGTTTTCTTGATCATCTTAGGGAACCTTTTTAAGAATCACTTTTGTCTCTTTCTGGGCTTACCTCAAGTTGTGGCAGAAGGAAAGGGTAAACCTAAGGGAGGGCAGGCGACCTCTGGAAGATGAGACTGATGCTGGGAGTATCCTGTGTGGTCAGCAGCCTCCAGGACCTGGGACTCACTCTGAGCTTGTGGTTTGTGTGCATCCTCAAATGTACATCCGGTGCTGGAGTGGTGCTTCCTGAAAGGTCTCAGCTGAGATGCTCACAGCATGTGCAACCAGCCACACTGGTAGCTGAGCATAGCTCCCGAGGCTGATAAAAAAATTGAGGTTTGCTGACAATGCTAAAATAGTTGTTTAGGATTCTGTAGTAGCCAATGGAAAGAGTCCAGGCTCTCCAGAGAGCACTCATCCCATTTGAAGATTAATGGGATGTGTAACCTACCCTCTGGAGCTGCATGTATTAGTCCATTGACTGGTGAAAGAGCCTTAATTGGCTATCTTTGGCTAGATATCTGACTCATAAATTGCTTTTATTAGGTAAGGTGACTTCTGGTCTAAGGACAGAAGCTGAGAATAGACTGCTCTCAGTAACACTTGCATTCAGGTAGGTATTATTTGCTTTAATTTGTCTGACTCTGTGCCCTAAGGCATTATGTAGCAGAAATCATTTTACTTAATATCCAGCCAAACAAAATCTGTATGAAGTCCACAACGTGCAGAAACTGTTCTTAGGCTGAAAGGCAGAAGCTCTGTGAGGGGAGGAAAGGTGTTTCCCATGGGAGGCATAGGTGACTGAAGAAATGGACATCCAGTCACTGGCTGCATTACAGACTCTCTTTGAGAATATAGGCAACTCCTATAGTGCTGCCCTAAAAGGACCCATGGGGCTTGAGTTCAAAGTGTAGAGCCTTCAAACCTTCACTTTCCAGGCATTGAAAATTGCTCTACTTGATGTGCTAAGGTATTTGTTAGAAAAATTTCAAAAGGTCAAATACACCTTTCAGACCCAAGGGCAGTGCATGGGGCAAAGATTGGAAATTGTAGACCTTCCATAATCCCTAAGCACTTACGTGTAGCCTTGTACATATGTACTCGTCCCTGTTTGTCATGATTTTTTTAATGGGACTTGGATGGGCTTAAAGATGGGTGCAATGCACTAACCTGACATATTTAAGAGGTGAATGAGTGCATAATGAGATATGCTGAGAAGAAAAGTATTCGAATGCTCAAGCCTTGCCTAGAGGAAAAAGCAATTGCATGATATGCACAAATATGCAGCATAGTGTAGCAAAGACGTCAAGTCTCATCTGAAGTAATGTAGATGGTGTTGGTCAATGCTGTTCAGGGAAGATAAATCCTAGTTGGTGTGGGTAGCAAAGGGTTTCTAATGGAAAGAGACAGTCTTTTCCTTGGCAGACTGCTAGAAAACCCATAGAGAGCAAATAAAGGTTCAGAAGAAATCTCGTTATCTCAAATACATCTAGAGATAAATCATTAGGAGCTAGAGCTACTTCAGTTGAAATATAGTGTCAGCACAAAGATTAAGAACTGGTTATGAATAAATGTAGATTGCAAGTTAAAAATGCACAGTAAAACAAAACCTGATAAGTTTTTCAGCACAACTATGCAGAGGTTGACTGTAGAAGAGGAAATAGCCTTGTTGATGAGAGGTGACTCCCCCCAGGCTCTTTTAAATGAATACTAGAAGAAAAAAAAAAAAAAAAAAATTGAAAATGGAATCAGTTGAGAAGTGCTGCTTTATTTCACTAAGATTGCACTTGCACAAGTGCAAATTAGATCAAGTAGCACAAGTATTGCCCAATAGGTCATGCAACAGCACTAGGGAATGCATTTTCAGCAAACAAATATAACTGCACATTTGCAGACTCCACACCCTGTATTGGCCCTCTGTATTCAGCTGGACTCATGATATCTGATTCTGCTGAGGCCATCATCTTATAAATGTCAAATTAATATTAAACACTCATAATATGAAACCCAAGGCTTTAAAATTGAGTGAGATGGTTACTGAATGTTAATTATGATACCACTATTAAGGCATACTTTGAGTTATGACATGTTTATTTTCTAGTTATTAACCTTCAGGTTTTTTTAAATTAGGGTTGTCCCAGTGCACCATTAGTGTTAAGTTCTCACATGTTAAATTAAATAGAATGTAAGATGGAAGAATCTCAGAGGTCAGATTTTGGAAGACTTTTTTGTTAGGGTTTTCTTTTAATCTACATCTCTTCCTGCAACAGGTTTAAATGCCACAGGCTGTTTCTTGAATTAGAGGAAGTTCAGAGTTTTGCTGCGAGCTGGGTTCTTCTGTCTTGCTTGATCTGGGTTGTGATAACTGGGTGGGGGTATACTGGGGAAAGGGAGCTCAGACAGAAGTTGTAGATAGGTCTGAGATGTTTGAATGCCAAGCACTTACAGAGGTGTGCCCAGCTGTGGGCTGAGACAGCCACTTATGGGTGAAGGGAGGTGCTAGGTATGGTTAAAGGAGCTGTAAAACCTGCCCTGTTCAGGACAGCAATAACTCATGCTCATGAATACCAAGGCTGTCCAGTCCCTGCTGAGTTCAGAATGGAAAGGTGGTACTGATGGATGGGAGATGCAGGAGTCAATCCTGAGTGTCAGCTCCCACTGACCAGAACTCAGCAAGAGATGCTTTGTCTCCCAGATATCAGGTGCAGATTACTAGGATTCCTGAAGTCTTGCACAGCACAGGCTGAAGGGGGACCTAAAAGACAGGAGTCTTTATAATCATAGAATCATGGAATTGTTTAGGTTGGAAAAGACCTTTAAGATCATCAGTTCCAACCATTAACCTAGCACTGCCAAGTCCACTACTAAACCTTGTCCATAAGAACCACATATACACATCTGCTAAATACCTCCAAGGATGGTGACTCAACCATTTTCCTGGGCAACATGTTCCAATGACTGACAACCCTTTCTGTGAAGAAATTTTTCCTGATATCCAATCTAAACCTCCCCTGGTGCAACTTGAGGCCATTTCCTCTTGTCCTATTGCTGGTTATTTGGGAGAAGAGACCAGCACCCACCTGGCTATAATCTCCTTTCAAGTAGCTGTAGAGAGCAATAAGGTGTCCCCTCAGCCTCCTTCTCTCCAGGCTAAACAACCCCAGTTCCCTCAGCTGCTCCTCGTAAGACTTGTGCTCTAGACTCTTCACCAGCTTCATTGCCCTTTTTTGGACACCCTCCAGCACCTCAATGTGCTTCTTGTAGTGAGGGGCCCAAAAGTGAACACAGTAGTCGAGGTGAGGCCTCACCAGTGCCAAGTACAGGGGGATGATCACCTCCCTAGTCCTGCTGGCCACACTATGTCTGATACAAGCCAGGATGCTGTTTGCCTTCTTGGCCACCTGGGCACACTGCTGGCTCATATTCAGCCGGCTGTTGACCACCATCCCCAGGTCCTTTTCTGCCAGGCAGCTTTCCAGCCACTCTTCCCCAAGCCTGTAGCCTTGCATGGGGTTGTTGTGAC
>VXBL01006718.1:0-10643 GCA_013400195.1 Aramus guarauna
CCGATCAGTCTTCCTGGTCGGGTAGTCTGTAGCAGACCCCACAGTAATGTTCCCTGTCCCTTCCCTCCCCTTCATCCTGCCCAGAAGCTCTTGGTCAGCTCCTCATCTATCCCCAGGCAGAGGTCCATGCCCTCCAGCTGGTCATTGACATAGAGGGCAACACCTCGTCCTCGTCTCCCCTGCCTGTCCTTCCTAAAGAGCCTGTATCCTTTCCTTCCAAGACTCCAGTCATAGGACCCATCCCACTGTGATGCTGATGAGATCATAGCCCTGCAGGCGTGTGCACATCTCCAACTGCTCTTGTTTATTCCCCATGCTATGTGAGTTTGCATGGAAGCATTTAAGTTGTGGCCTTGATGAAGCGGACACTGGCTGGAGTCGTTGAAATTCCTTTGTGCTGTACTTCAGGTGCTCTCCTGCTGACCTGTGATCCTTCTCCCGGCTCTGGGCATCTATTGCTGACCCTGGCATCAAACTCATAGGACTAGGATGGATTGAGGTTCTCTTCCCCCAGTAACCTTAGTTTAAAACCTGCTTCACTAGCTTGGCAAGCCTATGACCAAGGATTCTTTTCCCCTTCTCTGACAGATGGACCTCATCAACCCCCAGTAAACCATTTTTTTCAAAGCAAGTCCTATGGTCTAAGTAGCCGAAGTCCTGGCTGTAGTACCAGTCCTGTAACCATTTGTTGACTTGCCAGATTTGACTGGCCCTTTTAAACTCCTTCCCTTTGACCAGCAGGATTGATAAAAAAACTACCTGCACTCCAGGGGCTCTGTAATCCTTCTTGGTACTCTTCATATTGCTCCAGCCTGTATCACTGGTGCTCACATGAAACTACAGCAGTGGGTAACAGCGGACTGTGCGAGGCTTGGGAGTCTCTTGCTGACATCCGTGATCTGAGCCCCCAGTATCAGCACACCTCTCTAGAGAGTGTGTCAGGTTGGCACATGGGTGCCTCTGCACCTCTCAGAAGAGAGTCGCCTACTACTATCTCCCATTGCCCTTTCTTAGTTGCAGCGGTTGTTACACGGGGAGCAGGTCGGGCTGCCTTACTCAGCTCCAGCATCTCTTCTGATGTGGCGGGTCTTTCTTCTTCAGTCTGCAGAGCGGTGAAGCGGTTCTCCAAGGGCACCTCAGGCTTTGAGGGAAGTCTTTTCCTCCTGCTGGTCCTTGCTGTCACAAGTTTCCTTTCTTCTGCATTATTACTCCCTCTCCCTTCTGTTGTTTCCAGTGGGGGAGTTTTTGGCTGTTTGGCCCTGGGTTCACTGCAGACTGCGCTTGGAACCAGCTATCTGACTCCTTCTCAGCCTCCCTGATGTTGCACAGCCTTCTCACCACCTCCTGCAGATCAGCCACCTGCTTCAGGAGGTCCTACACCTGGGCACACCTTGTGCAGGCAGGTCTGTCTCCCATCCCTGCCCCGGGAGAAAGGTCTGGTCACTCCCTGCAGCCTGAGGTCTGCACTGCAGCCTCTCCCTTCAGCAGCTCCGTCTGGGTGGAGGCATCAGCCACCGCTGGGGTAGATGACGCAGACCCCACAGCTGGAGCTGCAGCCTTTGCTCTCAGACGAGTGCCTGCCATTCTGCCTTGAGGGTCAAAGATAGGTGCCCTTCACCTGTCACAGAACGGGAGCACACAAGCAAGGACGCAGGCACTGCAGAGTTTGGTCCATGGTAAAGGATCACCAAACCTGCTGGTTTTACCTGTATTTCAAGGATTCAAGCAGGTGCAGTTTACTGCTGTGCTTTGATCTTTCCCACAGCAGGGCATGAATCTCAAGCATGTTCAATAGGGTGTCTCTGAGTCTATCAGAGGTCTATGTTATCTGAAAACAGATGTTCTACTTGTCGAACACACAAGGCTAAACAACAATTAGTATGATATATGTGTTTTTCTACACCCCAGCTGCAAGTAACTTGAGCGTGTTTACAATCCTCCTCACCAATCTTCCGTTATTTTCCCACAGAGGCCTATAAATAGATATAAATATATAATAGATATAAATAAATGTGAGGGATTATCCAGCCAGAGGTCAATAAGGATGCTGTATTATCACGATGTCAAAAGAATATGTGTTTTTCACAGCTAATATATGTGTCCTAGTGTTTTATATATAACTTTGCTAGAATTGTTGTATCTAGAAATTGACATTTTAACAGGGAAAGATCACTGCAAACATATACATACCCTGTAATTTTATATATCTAAATAAAAATGGATTTCTAGGCAATCTTTTTTCTTCTAGATTAATATGAACTCTTTATTATTCTTTTCCCATATAGTTTTTTCTCCTCCTTCATCTAAAGGATCAAATTAAATCGGAACTTGCAATTTTCTGATTTATTTAGGAAATTTCTTCATGTAGAGGAAATTTTGACTGAAAATAAAAAGGAGGGAGAAAAGTAGTAGCATGCACAAATGAGAGAGAGAAAGGGAAAGAAGGCAGGTCTTTGAGCCACATAAAATGGATAAGTTTCAGAGATAGCTATAGTGTATGCCATGTGTCTGTTAAGAAAGCAGTAGGGATTTAGAGAATCAGAGAAAGAAGAGAAGGATACTGTAGCTCAGTCAGGTTCAGTGAGCTATGTAATCTACTTAAGAGTTTGATTAGAAATTCTATTGTGCCTGGACACTGGGCAGGCTGCCGTGTGGACATGAAGGAAAGCAAGGGCTTCTTAAACTTTCATGTGACAGCACTCCCATTGTTGCCTCTTTTTACTTAATGACATGGAGGCAACTGTGATAAGTCTGATCGGGCAGAGCACGGATTGGCTTAAGTGAACTTCCTATCTATAAAGTCCTGATATTCGGCTCGTCTGCTGGATTTCTATAGCAACAACTGAAGGGCAGCAGCACATTGAGAAAAAAGTAGTAAAACACTTTCCAGCAGTATAATTTATTCTTATCTTAACTCTAGTTCTTTTTCAAAGATTGCTCGTGCTTTATTGGGGGATGTCAAATTGTGTTTGCTTCAAAGAGGAGAAGATGTTTAAAGCAATCATGCTTGCAGTTGTGGCATAACATACACCCCAGAACACATATAGACATACATGAATATCTATATTCAACGCACACAGTTTTTATATGCATTCATACTCCCTACATGTATCTTGTATGTTACAAATTATTTATTTTAATGCCCTCAAATATTACCTGAGGTAAGTTCAAATGATGAAATTTAATATTTTGTTTCTCAAATTTTCATCTGACTTTGCTCTTAGAAGTAGCTGGGATTATATGTTATAAAAATAAATTAATAGAATGTGATTCTAATGTAATCTCTGTAAACAAGCTGTAAAAGAGAGAAAAACATTTTAAGGAGCCTGTAAAAAGTGAAACTTAATTTCAGTAGTGTATATATTAATGAGTTTCACCATATTATCTCAACATAGCAATCTCTGCATAGTCTCAGACTACAATTTTTAAATATGCATGCTATTACTGAAAATTTATTTTTGCTCATTTCACACTGCAGAGACAACTGCATGTTACGAGTTGCATAAGTGCTTATTTGCCATTAACACTGAAGATTATAAGCATGCTGTGCTTTAAACTTACTTCACATTATTCACTCTGTAAGTAATGTAAAAAGGAGTCCAAGGTCACAGGTTAAACATAATTTTATACTAGCACTGCATATGCAATAACATTACCTATATACCACACATTCATGTCATCATCATTATAACGACATATGTGAAGCATTTTGCCACAAGCAAGAAAATGATATAATTATTCGAGCCTTTCCAACAACTGCTACTTCTCCTGCAGCTTATTACAATACATTCATTTTCTTCTCTATAAAGTATATTTTATTCCAAGAGCATGCAAGGTGACTGTATGCGTTGTACCATAATATGTTCATATTATCATCTGATTTGAACAGAATTTTACCTGATGTATCCATTTCAGAAAGGTATAGTGATTTAACTATGAAATCCTTGAAATGATGTCCTGAATCTGACACAACTTTAAATGGTTCTTCAGACTTTTTAACATAATTTTATATGAGTTTCTACTAAATTGCTTAAGAAAAACAGGAATAACACATATTTTAATCCTGAATAACAGTCTATGTTCATCAGGTTTCAGTAAATCAGAAACAAGTTTTCCTTGATTACACTTAGGAACAGAACTTCAAAAATCAAGAGAGAACATTCAGATTGAAGAGAGCTTCTAAGTTATTTTATTATATTTTATTATGGAAATTTTTCATCCATTATATCCACTGAAGATTTATTTCACTACTAGGGGCTTTTAATTTTCCCTTTCCTCCAAATACCTGCAGAAATTGCTAGATAATTTATTGCTGGCTCCTGGACTTGATACGCACCACAAATTTTAGACTGGTAGTCCCAGGTATATTCCATCAACACCACAATAATCCAAAAGGAAAATACTGTCACACTTCGGTAGGGAAAACTGAATTCCTTCTTTAATTAATTATCATAAGTCTTAATGAGGATAAGGTCTAGTTCCTCTGAACTCTGCTCTACATTTCAGAGGTGGTAAAGAAGGCTTCTAATTACATGCAGCACGTTTTTACTTTTTCAGCATATTTATATTCTGCTGCATGAATTCATAGAAAAAAGATTAAATTGACTTCAGCTAGTATATAATGTTTCCTTTCATTTCAGCAGACCTTCATAATTATGGGAAGCACTTACCAGAGGAGACAGAAGAGACATGATCAAAACACATCCTAAGCCCTCAGGTCTTCCAGTGTTCGGAAAGCAACACAAACTTCTGTCTTGTCATGCTAAAAAATGTCAGTATAAAATTCCAGATCAGCTCTGTGCCTGAGAAAAGATATGATCTACTAGCTTTTATGGGACACTCTTCAATATTCATGTTAGGAGCAGCAAAACTATTTGCAGCATCATGGACACTTAACTGTATAAAGAAAAAGTGCAAGAGGAGATAAAACAGAAATAATAAAATTCAAAGTCACCAAAGAACCATTATAGGAAGAAAGGAAGAACAATTCAACTAAATAACTAGGAAGCATAGCAATGCCCTTTCCCGTGCTGAATATTTGACTCAGAATTCTTAGAAAAGGACAGTTATGTGTGTGTCAGGGACAGGACAGATAATCTGGAGAAATCTTTGCAGTGGAAAATGTTTCCATTCTAGCTCTGTTATAGTCTGAAGATGCGGGGACATAACTGATGCTGAGATAATATACCTACTGCATATTGTCTTGTAAGTAGATCAGCAAAGTTGAATCTGCAGCAAAAGATGAAGTGAGGCAGTGTCTGCTAAAATGAAACACTGCTGGACTAACCATTCAATGTATATCTTAGTTGGAGAAGTTGACAGTACTGATAGGGATAATATTTTTAATAATTATCAAAAAAGTTCCAAAGGACTAGGGAACTATTGATGTACTTCCACAGTTATCATAGCAGCATATTTTATTTCTTTACTTTAGTTGATCACTAAGGACTTGATTTCATATCTTCTACTATCCTTGTAAGGTCTAACAGGTTTGATACCATCACAGGAGTAGCATTCATATTGCATGACTTTAACTGTCAAATATAAACTAATGAGTCTGTTTGGACTGTTTCTAAGAGAAATGCTAGTGTAGGCTCTTTATGTATAAATAGTCTGGACAAATAAGAGACCATAGACATTCAGCTTTTTGATCAGTATATTTAAGTTTCCTCACTTCTACACCTTTAACTTGAAGAGTTTTAGTCTAACTTAGCTCAATATCTGACTGAGTCAAAATGTCTGTCATATCCAAGAAGTCAGAGGAGACAATCAAGTGGTGCTGTTCAGTCAGCAGCTATTGAACTAGTATTGATTATAAGAAAAAGATAATTAAAATGTTGATTTTAAGTCTAAAGGGACAAAAAGAGGTTAATCATGTTACAGTAGAAATTGACATGCTCTAAGTCCCTAAACAGAAACATCCTGATAATATTTTTCCTGAACGATGTGATATAAAAACCAAAGAATCACATAAAATATAAAATTAACAATTCCTGTCATGAAGAAAATGGGAGTCATAAAACATTTTGGAAATGTTGAAATACAGTGCAACTGAAGCCACAGGAGATCAAAACAGAAATTGTTTCCTATTTTTTTCTTTTCTAGGCAACTAGAATTTGTGCAAATGAATTCCTTGTGCTCTTTGTTTTTTCAGAAGACTACATAAAACAGGATAAATACATTGCTTAACTCATAGAAAAGCAGAGAAACAATAAGGAAAATGTCCAGCTGTGCATTGTGAGGTCATCGTAGCAACATAAATCCCCAAATCAGCATGACATCTGATGACATGTATCTGGTGTGCCTTCCCTCTTCAGGGTGAGAAATTGTGAAGGGCTGCTGCAGTGAGGCTGAGAATTATCTCAGAACTGCAGTGATTCAAAGGAAAGTCATAAAGAAAACTAAAATTATAAAGAAAATAGTTAATGATCATCACAGGAGAAATGGTACACATAGGAAAATGAGATGTGTGTGTGCATATTTGAAGAAGTCAGAATGAAGGTGAGGAAGAAGCATCCACTAATTTGTGAGACTATGGAAATTTTCACCCTATAGAGAGGTTAGATTATGTTACTGAAAGGATCTTAAACGATCTGGGACTTCTTGTGCATGGGACAGTTGCTCTGGAGCTTATTGCAAATATCTTGGGAGGTCAACGAAACAATGTAAAGGATTATTAGAAAGGAGGTTAATGTTCTAGCTCCTCAGGTTCCAAGGGTAAATCAAACTTTTGTCTGTCTTTGGCTATGAGAAATTGCAACAGGACAATGGAAACTTCAGCTGGGTCTAGAAGACATATTAAAGCAGAGTGAGTTTCATTTAAAGCAAGTTGTCACAGTTAGTTCTGAGGAACTAACAAAATCTGTTAGCATCATATAAGAGTCTGCATGTAGCAGAGTGGATGACATTTCTTTCACACGATTAAAAAAATTGACTTGTAGCATATTCCAATACAAAGAGAAGTGAAAGCAGGCACAATGGGATAACATAGGTGATAGACCTAAAGGAATTCAAAGCCTGTTGGTGATATCTTGGGGAACAAGACTAATCCTTTTATAATACAAAAGGAAGAATTAAAGTGGGCTGATAACAGCAAGTTACCTGTTGGAATCAGTAGTTATAGTCATCCAAATTCCTTCCTACTGTATGTTCTTTCAGTGTAGAAGAGACTGTGGATTAGGCTGGTGATGAAATCTGAGTTCAGAGAAATCACAGTCCCCTACGTTTTCCCAGAGGGCAGCAAGCAGAGGCTTTTGTATAAATTTTGGAGAATAAAGAAAACTGACCACTTTTTGGCAGCTAGCCAGTCTCCACCAGAATGCTAAATGCGTAACAGATGAGCTTGCAGGACTGTCCTGGTTTTTGACTGCAACAGAGTTAATTTTCAGAAGAAGCTGGGAGGGGACACAGCAAGGATAGATGACCCAAACTAGTCAAAGGGCTATTCCATACCATATGATGTCATGCTCAGTATGTAAAGGGGGAAGCTGGCAGGGGAAGAGAGGTCGCTGCTTGGGGACAGGCTGCACATGAGGTTCCAGGTGGCGAGCAAATTGCATTGCATATCACTCACTTTGAATATTCTTTTATAAGTACTGTTGTTGTTAGTTTCCTCTTCTTTGCTGTCCCGGTAAACTTTCCTTATCCCAACCTATGAGTTTCACCTTTTTCTTCTGATTCTCCTCCCCATCCCACAAGGCAGGGGAGAGGGGTGAGCAAGTGGCCATGTGGTGCTCAGCTGCCAGCTGGGGCTAAGCAATGGGGAAAGACAGCAGGACCTGGTCATTCAGAGTAAGCAAAAGGAGAAAGGTCTGGCTGTGCGTTCTGAAAGACCTTGCCCTGTGATGCCCATGTGATGGGAGAGAAGGGAAAAAAATTAGCCTTTTATTCCTAAGGGGTTTTTCTGCATAATGCTTTGAATTGAAGAAGAGTGCAGGGAAGTGAGTGTGGAACCTTTTACCTCTGAGAAGAAATCAATGAGCAATTTCATAAATGTTTCCATGTGATGTCTGCCCCCTGAGGTTTTCACAGAACAGCTTTTTGGAAAAAAGAATATAGATCTCACTGATCTTGAAAACCATCCTGTAAATCTCTTATTTTCAAGAAAGGCAGATAAAAATGCCCAAACAATATTGGCTGTTACAGTTTAATATTTCTGAGTTTGTGTCTGGAATAGGGAAAAGAAGTCTATGTAATATTGTTCAACTCAGGTCACTCTTTCAAAATAATAACACTATTTTAGACATCAGTAAATTAAAATTCTTAATGCTGCTCTTCAGTTTTAAGTATATCAGTTTGGAACCATAAATACGTTAACCTGGGTTTCTTGGTGAAGCATTCTTTTGCAAGTGTTTTGGGCTATCCAGCGTCCTTTCTTTTCTTACATGGTCTGTTCTCCAAATCACAGAAGTATGTTTTCCCCTGCTATGAAATAAATGAAAGGAAGGTATATAATAATAAATAGGACAGACTGCAGTAATGAGGCATAGGGCTTGGTCAGACAAGTGTACTGACCAGCCACAATTTACACACAACCAGAGCCTTTTATATCCCCTTCTGTCTGTTCCTCCTCATCAGCTGGCATGGTCCCACCAACTCCCCTCCAACATCCTGGGCCCTAAGGTCTGCATCCTTACCAGCTGCGAAGTCACCATTTACCTGCACTTTCATGATTCACAAGATCATTTCACACACTTCAATTAGTGTGACTGACAAATGTTTGCTTCTTGTCTTTGTCTTTATTATGTTTGTTAAGTCTGTGCCTCCTAATGTTTTGCTTATGATTTCCCCCTTTTCCTTGGTGTCCTGTTTGACAAGGTTGTCAATTAGGCAATCTTACTGAACTAAACATTCCCACATTCAAGATACTCTTGTATGGTGTTCCTCCTATCTCATTACCCCTTGTTGCACTGAAAATGACCTTGACCAGACATCCTTAAAGGAGTAGAGGCTCTCTCCTTCCACATACCCTTACACACCTTTTGCCACATCTCTTCCATCTTCCTTCTGGCAGCTCCCTTGTCATCCAACCCTGTGTCTTTTAAATATCCCTTAGTATTCTATATATTTGCTAATGTCAGTCAGTAATCTGCCATTTTATGAAACTGGCCAGTGGGTCAGAATTCCATTTCTGTGACCAAATCTTTGACTGCTTGCTGTTTCCCCTTTATTCCCCTTTCGCAGTCAGGTCTCAGTTTCCTGGCCTAAATAGTGTAAGATCTTTCATCCCTCCTTCCTTCAATATTCTCCATTCCAAGATTATTCATTCAGCCTGTGTCCTAGACTTTTCCTTGTGTCCTTATCTTTACTCTATTGCCTTTGCATGTCTTTTGACCAGGATGGAAATTCAAAATAAATAAAACGATGAATAATGAAGCAAGCAAATGAAAAACAAAAGAAAAAAGGCAGACCTTCTAAGGTGGCTTCCAAGTCTGTGAGTTACAGGCAACTTTTATAAACTTAGAAGACGTTGTCATTTCTAGATCAGATTTACCTACCAATTGACTATTACTTATTTTCCCATTCATTACTGTTATAACTATAAATGTACAAAAACGTAAGCTGGTATGTTTGGTCTGACCTTTTAAAACAGACTTTCTCACCGTTCTATTTGATCTTACACTCAAAACACTAGTTGAAGAAATTATTTCATTCACTCTTCTCTAAATAAAGTAGAACAAAGCAGGACAAAAATTTAGGAAGTAACAAGGGGTATGTATCAACCAAATGAAATCAAAAAAGTTGGATTCACAGCTGTATTGCAGCTAGTGCTGATTCAAGAAACCCATGAACACTTGCATCACATTGATATTAAAATTATGCCTGATTGTAGTTATTTGTAGTCAAGGTATTTGTTGATTTTCCAATTACAAAAGTTTGATTTTTATGATTGTGAAGTATCATCTCTTATTCTTTTTGTAATTGGACTTCATAGGTTTAAATATTCATTTAATTTTGAATTTTCTCTTTATCTAAAATATTTTAAAGTAGGGAATATTACAGATGATGTTCTTTACATATACACATAAATATAAAAATATGCTATACAATATATCATGTTACATACAATGATTAAGTATGATAAATTTTTGCAATATTTCTTCATCTTCCTTTCTTTTAATTTATTTTGGATGACAAAAAAAAAAATACAGCTCCTTTCTGTTTTGGGTTTGTGTGGCAAGGTTTTGGTAGAGAGGGAGCTACAGATGTGGCTTCTGCAAGAAGCTGCTAGAAGCTTCCCTGATGTCCGGCAGAGCCAATGCCAGCTGGCTCTAAGACAGACCCACTGCTGGCCAAGGAGGACCCCATCAGCAAGGGTGGTAGTACCTCTAAAATAACATAGTTAAGAAGGAAAAAACACCTAGGAGCATTTTTTGCAGCCACAGAAGAGTGAGAAGATGTGAGAAACTCTGAAGACATCAAGGTCAGTGAAGAAGGAGGGGGAGAAGGTGCTCCAGGTGCCAGAGCAGAGATCCCCCTGCAGCCCATGGAGGATGATGGCGGAGCAGGGATTCCCCTGCAGCCCATGGAGGTCCCCACACCAGAGCAGGTGGAGGCACCTGAAGGAGGCTGTGACCCCGTGGGAAGCCCGCACTGGAGCAAGCTCCTGGCAGGACCTGTGGGCCTGTGGAGAGAGGAGCCCA
>VXBL01006718.1:10657-23358 GCA_013400195.1 Aramus guarauna
ACCCATGAGCCTTTCGTTATATTTTCTCTCCCTTATCCATCTGAGGAAGGCAGTGATAGAGCGGCTTTGGTGAGCACCTGGCCTCCAGCCAGAGTCAACCCCCTACACTTTCCAAAAACATCATAATTGAACTATGAATTATTTTGTTGATTAAAATAATCAAAAACTTTGAATTCAGTTAATTGTGTCTGCAAATGACATGTGACCTTGTCATTATAGTATTTTTCCACTTGTATTCCATCTCATTTTAAAAATAAAATATTGCGAAAACCAGTAATACATATATATTTTCTTTTAGATGGTTATGGTTGTATAATAGAACCATGGAACCATTCAGGTTGGAAAGGATTTCAGAAGGTCACCTAGTCCAACCTCCGGAACAACTCTGAATTCAGAGCAGGTCGTTCAGAGCTTTGCTGTGAAACCTCCAACCTCTTAGTGTAGCTTCAATGATGCATAGCCTTCACTCCAAATGGAGCATAACATCCATGTATTCCCACCACTGTCCACAATTAGGAAAAAAAGAAGGCACAGACAATTGATTTACTGTTAACTTCTGTTGACTTTTAAAAGACTCAGCCCCACTCAGCTAGAGGCACCCTTAGAAATGCTTAATACTTTAATCTGAAATTAATGTAGGTGCCTAATTTACAGTGATCTCATTGCATGCGTCTGTATTGCTAAATGAAGGATGTTGAGCGAATGAGCTCTTGTACTGCATCCCTGATAATTAACCTTGATTACTTGTTAGACTGCTTCCTGGCTCAGTTTTAGATTGCTCCCAAATAACTCGTTCCTTGAGTAGTTTGACATAGAAAGGGCTCTCCCTTAGCAGCATGGAAATGAGTCTGACAGAGCCACTAGGCCTCAGGGACTAATCACTGGTTACCTTTTTTTATTTATTTTAAGTTTAGGGATAGACATTAACTTCACACACACACATATTTCTACAGAATCAAGTATCTGTTGGAACTATATGTGTCTTATCTGCAAAATTGATTTTTTTTGGAAATCAAATCACATGATAGATATAAAATAAGATGTATGGTTGTCATATAGTGATATGCATATAATTTTGGAGCCGATATATCTCATACAGAAATTAAGGAAAACATTTCATAAATTTGCCTATAATGTTGAGTGTGAAAAAATAAAAAAAAGATTTCTATTTTACTTTTTCATTCCATAATTTCATACCATTTGAACTAGACAAATAAGTACTGGATGCATCAGTTCAATTACTATATTCATTATTCAGTGCAACTGCATTATTCAATTAAATTGGAATTAAAATTAAATTTAAATTACAATCTGAATAAACTGCAATGCAGGAAGTTATAAGTAGTATTGTCTTTGTGCTACACTTGTGCTGCATTTCACTTAAAATTCACATAGAAATATAATTAAATAGGTATTAGTCACTTACTTTAGTTTCATGTTAATTATATTTTATTGGAAACACAAGAATAAACAGGAAAACAACAATTAAGCCAGCATTTTATTTGCAGGTCTAATGACAAGTCCCTAGAGTTAGGTTTGTTTTTTTTTTTTAAAGACAATACATTTTCATACTTGTATCTGTTGTAATAAAAAACAAAAAGGTACTTAATGTATACAAGGACATGCTTGAGATCTTTGTTGATGGTTTGTAATACCTTCATGTCTCGTTACCTGTAAATTATTTGTAGAGTAAATTTCTCCTCAGTGTAATATCAAAATGTAATATAAAAAGATATCAAAATGGTCGTTGGCATATCTTCAGCTTTATGGAAAATGGCTTCTGTCATCATGCCCTGTTAGGAGCACTTCGCTTTTGATTGTGAGCATTAGCAAGTAAGCATTTTTTGTATAAATTTAGCAATACATAAAATCTCCCAGTTTATGTATGGCACAAGACAATCTAACTGTTCTCAATAATTATAATAAAAAGCTGGGTATTTTTTATTTAGGTTAGTGCATATACTGAAATTTATTTCTCATTTATCATCAGCACAAAATGAAGTTCTAACTCATGCAAGTCATTTTACAGTTATGAATCCATCTTAAATGTGTAATGCTGGAAACTATGTTAAAATTGTTTAAGCTAAATTTTAAAAAGTATTTATGCACATGTTGAAAATCAGTTTTGTTCAGCAAAGAACTGTCTAACTTAAAATGTATGGTTAGTGTTTGAGGGTGAAGATTATAGGGTGTTTATAGGGTTGTAAGGTATGCCTTTTATGACACAATCAGCTAAAAAAAATTGTGCGGAACAACACATATTATAATTGAAGTGGTAAAGCTATGAGGGAACAAATTACTTGTTCTTCTTGATAGTGATTCAGTATAACTAGAAAGATTCTATAACCGCTCAGGAGTATCTCAAATGGTCTTCATGTATTGAGATGATGAACAACCAGTCTTCAAAAAATATATTTTTTTCAATTAAAAGTTCGTTAAAAAAACGCTTTTCATTTAACATATTGTAATTATTATTTACATTTCCGAAAAAAAAGTCAAATGTGTAGGAATACTTTAAGATACATACACAGACTAAGTAATTGAATGACCATGCTTTCAAGCTCACACTTACCAAATACATTGTGTAATTTCACACACTTTGCATTTCAAATTTAAAAACTAAAGGTTTGTCCACTAAACTGTCACCTTAATGCACTAAACTATATCAGCCATCTGAAAAGTCCTGTGTACTGTGTACATGCATGTGCAAAAAATTCTAAATTGTGCACAAGATTTCTGAATGTGTTTTATAGTCACAGGGCAGTGGAATAGACAGTTGCAGTAAGTGTGCAACATGCTCAACACAAGCCTCTGGGCATCTTTCAAAACGATGACATGGGCACATGAAACCTTTTGAGTAGGTGGCATTGACTGCAGGGAGAAATTTTAAAGCACATATGATGCAGTGTTTCCCTGGCCATTCTTTTGTGGAGGGAATGAGTTTTTATCTTAAAAAAAAAAAAAAAAGGCAGAAAAACAGACAAAACAAACCAGGATCACCATTCAATATATGGGTCCTATACTGTTGCAGTGTTACTTGATGATGAACATATGATCAAGCAGCAAATAGATCAGCCTTTGCAATGACAGGAAGAGAGCTTGGGTGGAATAATAAAGGTCTATCCATGTGAATGTCTGTACTCAAAAGCCATGTCTGCTGGTTTTGGCTGGGAGAGTTAATTTTCTTCACAGTAGCTGGTACGGGGCTAAGTTTTGGATTTGTGCTGGAAACAGTGTTGATAATGTAGAGATGTTTTTGTTATTGCTGAGCAGTCCTTACACAGAGTCAAGCAAGAGTTTCTGCTTCCCACACTACCCCACCAGTAGGATGGCTGGGGGTGCACAAGGAGTTGGGAGGGGCACAGACAGGACAGCTGACCCCAACTGACCAGAGGGATATTCCATACCATGTGATGTCATGCTCAGCTTATAAGGGGCTTGGGGAGGAGGGAAGGGAGAGGTGGGAGTGATGGTATCTGTCTTCGCAAGTCACCGTCATGTGTGATGGATCCCTGCTTTCCTGGAGATGGCTGAAGACCTGCCTGCCCATTGGAATTTGTGAATGAATTCCTTGTCTTGCTTTGCTCATGCGTGTGGCTTTTGCTTTACTTATTAAACTGTCTTTATCTCAGCCCGTGAGTTTTCTCACTTTTACTCTTCTGATTCTCTCCCCCATCCCACCATGGGGGGAGTAAGCGAGTGGCTGTGTGGTGCTTAGCTGCCGTCCGGGGCAAAACCATGACACCAAGAATACATTAATCATCTAAAAAATATGCAATTATTATTATATTTTAATTTCCTAGTGGAAAAGAAGGAGAAGACTTCAGCAGTTAATGTAACAAGATAAAGACTAATACTCAATCTTTTTCTGCTAGTAGAAGAAACAAATTGCTGAACTGATGGACTTCTCTGAAGAACAGCTGCTTACCACACACACGAGGTAGATTTTCTTAATGTTTCTGAACCTTCTGAGGCTCCTGGAGAAGCAGACAGCTCCTTAGAAAGCTGGGACTATGTATTTGTGGCCATGTACACCAGAGTCTCTATTAAAAAAAAAACCCTACCAAAAAACCAACAAATAACTGTTTCTCTTTTAGCTGACCAGTCAAGTGATCATAGAATACAATGCAGGGTACGCAAGAAGCTAAATCCAATGCAAACATAGAAAACCAGCGCCGTATGTCAAACAGTGCTAAGACAATATCTCAGAGATGCCACTGGAGCATTTATTGTCAGAGCTAAAGAAAACCGAAGGTGAGAGAATAACTACTGAAAGTGCACGATTTATGCTTTTAAAAGCATCTGATAGTACTAACCCAGAATAGCATTGCCAACACCTTACATTATTAATAAGCATGCAGCTCACAAAGTGTTTCCTGTTCTAGCTCGTAAATAAGGAGGTTTTGAAATGCGTAACAGGCACTTTTGTGCTAGGTATCTGTAGGAGAACATTACTGAGTTATATATGGGATGGATGTACTTACCCACAAGGAAAGGATGACCCTCTTAGCTTCTAACATAACTGCCAGAAACAGTTTCTTCTCATATACAGAAAAATTCTTTAATGACAAATATCTCTGAAATGTGCTGTCTCAAGCTCAAGTGCCTGATTCAATACTAAATTTATTCCATCAAGACCTCCCCTTTTCCTCCTGTTGGTAACCCAACTTTATCCTTATAGTAAAGAAGAGAAGTTGTTTTCCTGAAGACTGAGAGGAAATGAGACTCTTCTTTCAAAGCAGCTATAAATAACATTTCATTGGCATTTCTTAATGAGTGGCGGAACAGTTTTATAAATAAAAATTCTGAGTACCTTTGAGAAGTGTCAGAAAAATTACCGTTGTAGAAAATATTTTCTTGGAAAATATGCCAAACTTTCAAATCAGTTTTCAATACTTATAACTCAATTACTATATAGTGATCCGGACTGAGTTCCTCTCTTACTTCTATCAGTTAACTTGCTTTGAATAATGGTGAGGAAGTTATTCCTGATTTATAACAGAATAAGAAAAAACCTCTATATTTAATATAATTTATGTCTGTCCATATTCCAAGACATTAAATAAATCATACTGTATTTTAAGAGAATTAATTAACTTTGCTGACATACACTTGAGTGCCTCTTAGTATAAAAATCAGCTTCTATGTATTTTTAAGATTAAAATCAGAATCAAACTGAGAATACCAGTAGGATACAGGACCTACTGATTAAAGACTGATTATGGCAGCTCTGATTCCTTCAAATGACATTTTGTAACTGCCTTGGCTCTGATCGCATCCTAGAAAGTTGATTGCACCAAGCAGTCTCACTATCCTTAATAAATCAGAATTCTTTCCGGAGTACTATCACAACAAATAAAATCAGTAGGACTACTAGCAGGGTAATGTATCAGGGTAATGACCCAGCAGACAGGGTCAGTTGGCAGAATCTTATCCATCAGACTCTATTACATCTGATCATTTTTGGGTACTATCACATTTATTAAAAGTGTGACTGGTTGTCTTTTGCAGGTCCTGCGAGACAGAAGTTTGTTGAGTTTATTCGTTTTTACACATAGAAACTGCAAAATACCGACAAATACAATTTAACTGTTGTGCTGGTTTTGGTTGGGATAGAGTTCATTTTCTTCATAGTAGTTAGTATGAGGATATGTTTTGGATTTGTGCTGGAAACAGTGTTGATAACACAGGGATGTTTCAGTTACTGCTGAGCAGTGCTTAGACAGAGCCAAGGCCTTTTCTGCTTCTCACACCACCCCACCAGCGAGTAGGCTGGGGGTGCACAAGGAGTTGGGAGGAGACACAGCTGTGACAGCTGACACAAACTAACAAAAGGGATATTGCATAGCATATGACGTCATGCTCAGCATATAAGGCTTGGGGAAGAGGAAGGAAGGGGAAGGGAGGATGTTCAGAGTTCTGGTGTTTGTCTTCCCAAGTAATCATTACACGTGATGGAGCCCTGCTTTCCTGGAGACGGCTGAACACCTGCCTGCCCATGGGAAGTGGTGAATGAATTCCTTGTCTTGCTAGGCTTGTGTGCATGGCTTTTGCTTTACTTATTAAACTGTCTGTATCTCAACCCACGAGTTTTCTCACTTNTCATTGCACGTGATGGATCCCTGCTTTCCTGGAGACGGCTGAACACCTGCCTGCCCATGGGAAGTGGTGAATGAATTCCTTGTCTTGCTAGGCTTGTGTGCATGGCTTTTGCTTTACTTATTAAACTGTCTGTATCTCAACCCACGAGTTTTCTCACTTTTACTCTTCTGGTTCTCTCCCCCATCCTACCTGGGCTAAGTGAGTGGCTGTGTGGTGCTTAGTTGCTGGCTGGGGTTAAACCATGACACTATTTTCTGTAGCAAGGCTTTTTAAAATTAAAAAAAAAAAAGGAAGATATTCTGTAAGATGATTTCAAATGGGCATGGAGTAGTGTTCCTACAGTCACAGCCAATAGAAGATCCAGGTTTCCTTTACCATGAGAGTGTTTCTGAATGTTGCTAATATATGTTGCAAAAGTGATTGCCTGAAGACAAGTGGAATAAACAGTACCCCAACTGAAAGATCGTATTTATAGTGCACTTGGATATTTAGGACAGGGAGAATCTGATAAACTACAGCAGACTTTCTTTTTTAGTGGAGTTACATAGTTAAAACAAACAAACAAACAAACAAACAAACAAACAAACCAAACCAACAAACAAAACCACAGTGAGAAAGCAAATATTCTTTTGAGCTCCCACTGGCAAGAATGCTGTATTTTTTGTTAATTTAAGAGAACAAAGATAATATGGGAGACTAGTGTGCAAAGGTGAATAATATTTAGAAAACTATCAGAATTCAGAGTCATATTGTTTAAAGGAGTGACCTAATAAAAGTTTCCTAAAAGAAAAAATGCTTTAAGTCTTTTAAAAACTTCCTACAGCAATAGTGATAGCCAGCATAGAAACTCCTAGATGCATAGATTAAATGGTGTTCCACTGCTGCTAAAAATCAGGTTTACAGTACATAAAGCTCTGATAAGCATGGTAAGCTTTTTAGATAAAAGTATTTGTCTATGTAGTTTATCAACGATGTAAATATTGCACACATAGAACTCTATAAAAGATGCTTGAAATACTATAAGTGTCTTTCAAAGATAGATCATTAGGCTACAGATCTAATAACAATTCTTAGACAGATTTTGCCCTTCTTGTGCTATTCCTCATAATTGTATAAAAAGCACCAACATATGTACTTGCATATGCTTTAGCAAATGTTGATACATATATTTTCTTATGTGTTTTTTTCCAAAGATAAATTATCAGGATTTATGACATATGTATCACTTCTGCTGTGTGGTGCTTGGAATATTCATAGTTTTGGAAGTAGCAGCTTTGTCCTTTACAATTACTTACGATTATGTCAGGAAACAGTAGTACAAAAACTTCAAAAATCATCTGCATTTTGGCTATTGATTTTTACTGTGAACAAATAATCAACCAGCCATTAATCCATAGCTGAAATACAGTTAATTGATTATTTATTCATGGTAAAAAATAAACCTATTGTTTGTATCCAAAAGAGTGTAAGTATTGTGCTCCAGTTTCACAAGAAGTACTTTTGGTCTGGCTGAGATTGCGTGCTGAGCCTACACAGCTGTGTCTGATCTGGTTCCCACTCTGTTCTCTGACAGCTCTGTTTTCATTGGACACATAGCTATTCATAACAAAATCTTCTTATAAAGCTTCACAGGAAGCTACTGAGAAAAATCAGTACTTGTTATATTCAGTTTCTTTTTCCTTCTGGGACCTTCCACCTTAGTAAGATGGCACTCTACCTAGCTATGGAGATGGATAATTCCAACTAAAATCTTTCTACTTTACCCTATCTTATGCTTTGACCTTCGACGAAAGGCAATTTCTGCAATATAGCTTACAGAGAGGCACCTTCAATAATATTTATTTAGGTATTTCTATTTTTTTTCCATCGATTTATATATATATATATATTTAAAAAATCCATATATCTCTGAGCCTTGTAGAGTGATATGTTTACCTCTTTAAGATTGTCAAAAGAGATCAGTCATGTGCAAATTATTCTCTTATTTCATTACCTCAAAAAATGCTTTTGTATATATTTTAATATCACAGCATTAGCTTTGATAGAATTGCTTTAGAAAGAGTAGAACAGGCTGAATAAGGTGGCGGGAAATGGTCTGTTAGACCTGCAAGATACTTCCTGTGTTGTACTTTCAGATAGCTAGGTTTAATATTATAGAGATAAATAAACAAATTATGTTAATATCGGCATATACATATGTGCTTGCTTGCTGTATATTGTATGTTTATATCTGCATAATTTAAATAGTTATTCATATATATGTCTCTAATCATTCATATGTGAACACATACGAACATCAGCATGCATCACACCTTAACTTAAGCCAGTAAGGAACATACCTCTGGGAACCTTATGGGAATGCAGCTTTCTGTACTGTCAGTGAAGAGAGAATCTCCACGACAACAGTCAGCTACTGAATGTATTTTCTCTCCACAAACTTTATAGGGAGCTTAGGGCAACCTTACTCCTTGTTCTAATTATCTTATTTTGATACTTAAATTGATACCACTGTAGATATGGAAGATGGGTCAAGGCTAAAAAAAAGGTAAAGGGAGAAGTTTTGGCCACATCAGCTTTTCTGTGAGAGCTGATTTCTGTGCAGTAAGAAAATGCTTTACTTCATTCCTTTTTCTGATCCTTTCCTTTTCTATATCCTTTGATTGAAGCCTTAATCAGTGAAGGCTCAACAATTTGGGAATTTCAGTTTTATACTGCTGCAAAGTCCAGAGGATTTAGAAAAGGCTTTTGATGGGAATCACTTGTGAATAATTTTGATATTCTATCAATTCCCAGATAAAGCTGTCAGCACTGTTGCATGTTTTTAGACAAGCAATCAACATTGTATCATTAATAATGGCAAAGAGTAAAACAATTGACAGCAATAGGAAAGGATTTATGGGTGTTACAATAATCCTACTAATGTAAAAATCTATAACAAAAAAATATATGTGACTGAGAACAAACATGAGCTCTCTATTACCTAGGTTAGCCTGGGATAATGCAAACAAATATACACTACATCTTTCTTCACTGCTGTGGCCACCCATGTCCAGGAAAGATTTACCCATAGAAAAAGGAGGTAGAAGTTTCTCCATGAACCGGCACCTTAGGAAAGTTTCTAACTTATAATAACATTTCACATTATACATGACTTCCCAAGAGCTCTGACACTAATAAGCTGCTTAGGGAGTATGTTGAATCAGTGTACCCTTTGACAGCCTTAGTTGCAATCACTTCCTCTTCACTTTTAAGTTTGTTTTGGCTTCTAGAAGATTCCTTAATAGAAAGAAGAGATGAAAGTTGATCAAAGGTAAGCATTCAAGGAAAGCTTTTCAAAAGCATTTAGTCTGTGTGCGCCTGTCCCCATGTAAGGAACATTAGGCTGAGCTTGAACACTTTTGAAACTATTACCTTTAGCTTCCTCAGGAACTATGATGTCTTCCTAGTAGTCAATGTAATTATATATCCCCAAAGGAAAATACAGGCCTCTGGCATGACACAGTTAATATTCAAGCTTAGGTGTTGGAATCTAGATGATGCTATAACAGAAAGGAATAGCTTGTGGGAATGGGGATATAACTACAGATAATGTGGTAATCTGTTTCCCCAACTTGTCAATATTTGTCTTTGACAAATGCAGAAAGCAAAATATTTATTTATAATTTAATTTAAATGTTTATTTTAAACAATTGTCACTTCTAACCAAGGGAGCATGACAGAAAAATTCCTGTTCTGAACAATGTGAAAGCAGCAGAGAAAGGAGTGAAATCAGTGACAGAGAGTACTTTCAAATTAATTGAGAGGGATAACATAAAAAACCAATTGTATATGTATATAAATAGACAAATTACACTGCAAGAGTAGGACCAAAATTGTGGTACAATAACAGAACATCTTTGGGCTTTGAAGAGGTTGATCTGTATGACATTCTGATACAACCACAGATTGTGACAGAGGCTCGTAAAAGTTAATGAGCTATCGTGAGGAACAAGAAGAAACAAAATGAAGACAGAAAAGGTAATTCTGTTTAAATCAGGATCATTAAAATGACATTAAATAAAAATATCATAAATAACATTAATATTTGTTGATACAGTAATAGAAATAAGGTAAATATTAACATTAATACCTAATGCAGAATTTAGTTTACACTTCTAACATTGGTTTTAAATGAAAATAAGAGATTTTTTTCTGCAAGACTGCTAGGTAAGAAGGATCCTCTGAATTTATACACAGTGACATCATTATTCTCAGGAGAAGAGGTCTGACCTGAGTAAAGCAATGGATATTATACATGTATATGAACTTTAAGGTAATTAAGGCCCATTAGGGATTAGGTAAATGTTAAACTCTTGAACTGCATGGCAGTAATTGTTTCACATGACTAGAGACTTAAGACATAGATTCACTGGAGGTTTTATGGCATCATTACCCAATACACTTCTAAAAGTGCATTTCAGCAGTCTCCATTTCTAGTGTGATTTTCACTCTTGTGGTGAGATTGGCAGAAAAGATGCTAATGGGTATACTGATCTAGCTCCTGTGGACTTGCATTCAATAATCATTAGATAAAATACAAAACCAATATTGAGGCAGAGATAAAAACGTCATCTCCTTGTATCCAAGAACTGTCCTAGCCATTAGACCAAAATGTCATAGCTAATCTTGTTCATTCTTTCTTTCTTGAACAATTAATCCTTAATTCTGTTATGCAGTGAGGACTAGCTGCATAAGACCATGTCCACAAAAGAGAATAACCTGCCGAAAACCTAACAGAGCATGGGTTTGACTTCTTCCCTCATAGAAAAGAGGAATCTCCAACATCTTAAATAGAAGTTAAGTAAAAATAAAGATTATATTCTGAGTGCATGTGCTTTATTTTGGCCTGTGGGTTGGTTTTGGGTGGGGTTTTTTTGTTTGTTTGTTTGGGGTTTTTTTTTGGGGGGGGCAAGGGGGACACAGTGGTGTGTTTTTTAACAGAAGGGACTAAAACAACAAAACCATTATGTGGTATAAATTCTGGCCAAATATACCTCATCACTTCCAGGATGAGGATGCATAAATCTTGGATGATATGTTTCTAGTATATATACATCTGTTTTGGAGTGTCTTGTTTACTAGATTAGGGACATTTCTATTCATGGCACCAATAGCTAAGAATCCCTTTACCACATACCTAACCATTTCATAGAATCACAGAATGGTTTGTGTTGGAAGGGACTTTTAAAGATCATCCAGTCCAAAGCCTCTGCCATGTACAGGGACATCTTCTACTAGATCAGGTTGCCCAAAGCCCTATCCACCTGGCCTTGAGTACTTCCAGGGATGGAGTGTCCACAACTTCTTTGTGCAACCTGCTCCACTGTCTCACTGCCCTCATTGTAAACAATTTATTCCTTATATCTAAACTAAATCTACCCTGTTTTAGTTTAAACCATTATCCTATGTCCTGTCATTACAGGCCCTGGTAAAAAGTCCTTCTCTATCTTATAAATCCCCTTTAAGTATTGCAAGGCCACAGAAAGGTCTCCCTGGAGCCTTCTCTTCTTACAGAATCACAGAATGGTAGGGGTTGGAAGGAACCTCTGGAGATTATATGGTTCAACCCCCCTGCTAAAGCAGGATCACCCAGAGCTGGTTGCACAGGATCCCGTCTACGTGGGTTTTGAATATCTCTACAGAAGGAGACTCCACAACCTATCTGGGCAACCTGTTCCAGTGCTCTGTCACAGAAGATTTTTCTCATGTTCAGATGGAGTTTCCTGTGTTCCCATTTGTGTCTGTTGCCCCTTGTTCTGTTACATGGTCATCATTCTCTGAACTGAACAACCTCAACTGTCTCAGCCTTTTCTCATAGGAGAGGTGCTCCATCCCTCTGACCATTGTTGTGGCACTCCTCTGGAACCACTCTAACAGTTCTCTGTCTTTCTTGTACTGGGGACCACAGAGCTGGTCATACTTCTTCTGATGTAGCCCAGGATATAGTTGGCTTTCTGGGCTGCAAGCACATATTGCTAGGTCATACTGACCTTCTTGTCCACCAACACTCCCAAATCCTTTTAAAAGGGCTGCTCTCAATACATTATCCACCTGTAGTTGTGCTTGGGATTAATCTGACCCATGTGCAGGACCTTGCACTTGGCCTTGTTGAACTTCATGCAGTTTGTACAGGTCCGCCTCTGGATGGAATCCCTTCCCTGCTGTATGTTGACCGCAGCAAACACCTTGGTGTCATTTGCAAACTCACTGAGGGTGCACTCAATCCCACTGTCCGTGTTGCTGACAAAGATGTTAAACAGTGCCAGTCCCAGTATCAGCCCCTGAGAAATGCAACTCATCACTGGTCTCCACTTGGAAACTGAGCTGTTGAATGCAACACTGTAACCCCATTTGCCCTTAGTCAACGTATGTTGGCTGTCACCAATCACCTCCTTATTTTCCATGTGCCAGAGCATAGTTGTTTCCAGAAGGATCTTGCTGCATGATCTTGCCAGGCACAGAGGTGAGACTGACTGGCCTGTAGTTCCCTGGGTATTCCTTTTTTGCCTTTTTGAAAATGAGGGTTATGTTTCCCCTTTTCCAGTCGGTGGGAACTTCAG
>VXBL01006721.1:0-58250 GCA_013400195.1 Aramus guarauna
CCCAAACCATTCCATGATTCTAGGAGTCAGGTCTTTTCTCCCTGCAGAACAGAAGGCTCAGGGGGGACCATAACATAGTATTGCAGTACTTGACAAGTAATTACAAAGATGATGGTGGCTCTCTCTTCACAAGGAGCCACATAGAAAAGACAAGGTTGACCCTTGCTATAAGTTGCACTGGGAGAAATTTCATCTCCATTTAAGAAAATATTTTTTTTACAGTGGGAACCATCAATCACTGCAACAACATCCCCAGGGACAGGGTGGAGTCGCTATCACTAGTGATTTTCAAGATGCAGTTGGATGGGGTGCTAGACAATCTCATCTAGGGTCCCTTTTCCTGCCTCCCCCACCACAAGCAAAAAAGCATAAAAAAAATCAAAACCTGCAGTGAGAAACTGTATTGAGTTAGAAAGATCTCTGCATGCACAAGATCAAGTGACTGCCTTAATCAGCATATTTTTGACATGAGACATGACATCCTTAATATGGGTATACTGCCATAAACATGACATAAGGTCCTGGGCTCGGAGAGTTGGATTTCACTGCAGTCAGGCCACTGTCTCATTCATAAATCATTAAGGAAAACAGATTGTTCCTATTTGCTGGTCAGAGCTATTGTAATTTATGATTATGAGTACCAGTAGTCTCCTGTACAACCCCAGAATACAAGGATATGAACACAAGGAGAAAAGTGAGGGAAGTCTTTTTTAGTCAGAGTAAGAATGGCAAAATAGGCATACTGTTTCAAGATACACTGCTTTTCATGAACAAGACAGACCTGCTACACCAACAAACTGCGTCCTGGTTTTCCACGTTTTTTTCTTAAAGCTTGTATAGCAGGGGAGTAGTAAAGTTATTAGTGAAGGAAACATTGTCTTTCAGAAAAGATTATGTTCTTCCTAATTTAATAATGGAGATGTTATTTAGATGCTATGATAATTACACATATAGACTGGTCAAGTTAGTGTGACTCAGAAACAGCTCCCAGATAAATCGCCTCAGAGGGCTGTTATGGCCAGAAAACACCTGATCATGTCAGTAGAGAACTTGCTGATGGGAATTCTAATGGTGTGTGCAGAGAAGCTGGAACCTCCAATAGCATGCAGTAGCTCAGCAGGGATATTAAAGCTCAATTATTTGGAACTTGTGTACCACAGATGGAACAGTAAATTTTCTAAGTTCCTTCTTAGCTTCAAAAAAGCCTTTTTCCTTTTTACTTTCTGATTCTGATTTACTCAGGTGTGAGTTAGTCATACATTTGCATTGATGAGTTTTTTCTGTACTAGAAAATTTCTGCACATACCATCATAGTAAATGGACTCCTACTCAGCCTAGGAGTATTGTAGTCAGCTTGAGAATCTACCAAGGTCCCTCTTCAGTAATTTGGTATACACCTAGTGAATAACTGTTGTATCCACTTTATCTGCCCAATCATAAAACTCATAATCAAAACAATGAACAAAAATCTGTTTCTTTATATTCACTCTGACAACATGTTACAATGCTAGTTCCAAATAACAGGAAGGATAAGATTTTTTTGTTGTCTCAGAAGGACCCTCTTCAATTGTATAGCAATTGTGGTAACAATCAGCACACACAGGTAGCTCACCACATATTTGCCACTCAAATCTAACAGATTTTTGAATGAGTAGATAGATATTTTTCATTTCCAAAATATAACCTCAACAGTGAAATATCTGTACAGACAGCTTAAGCCATGCCTAAACATGCTTCTGTTTAACAGAACAAATCGTCGTGTTTGCATTTAGTGTTTCATATGCCAATGTCTGTCTTGTGAATTAGATGGGATATAAGTAGTCAATGACTTGCAATGTTAATTAAATACAGATTGATTACCGGTGCCTATATATATAGTGTTTACTTTGGTTTTGAAAGAACTTCATTAGTACTTTTTAGTTCAGAAAAAAATATTTTAGCATTTCAGTCTGTGTAAAGGCTACAAGTGGCCAACATTAATGCTGGGTGTTTTGCATAAGAAGTCAAGGTTCAAAGATATCCCTCTGTAATGGGGTTTCAAAACAACAATAAAGAAAAGCTCCAAATTCACAGAATCAAAAGTTCTATTTGGAAGAAAAATTCACATTGGAATGAGGTAACTTAGATTGTTTTTCCTTCTAGGAGATTTTACCAGACATATTTCACGTCAAGAAGAAAGTAAGGCAAAAAAATTCAGATTCTGCCTTCCTATATCTGATGACATAGATTTATAAGGATAGATACATTAACCAAAAAGTCACTTGTCATCTGCATTCCTTCCCAGTTTTGCTAGCAGTTGTTCCAAAGAAACAGTGCTGGGAGAGCTTTTCACAGGTGACCCCATCCTTGTGCATTTATGTGGTCATTTGAGGATGCATGCACATACACAAACAGATGTGAATATGTTTGTTTTTTTTTTTTTTTTTTTGAGACTACACATGGCATGGAATGATTCCACTAAGAAATTAATCCTATCAAAATTAAATTTTAGGCTGTTTCCAGAAGCCTAGTACTTAGAGCACTGAGTGACTGCCTTCACAAACACTTTTATTCTTCACCCCCAGTTGAGGTTCATGAGTTTCACAGAAGAATTTCAACTCCATACCTAAAAAAAGGAAATAATTTGGTGCAGCTAGAGGAGATTATCTGCTTTATTATCCAGTAGCCCGGAGCAGCTGTATGATAAAGCAGACTATGTAACAACCAAGAAAGTGACATCTGTATAAAATATACTTCAAGTTATTATGATCTAATCATCCACTGCAAATATGAAAAATAAAGACCAAAAAAGAATGCTTGTAATGCTCCTATATACTTGTCTCATCTGTTTCATTTGGTTGTAATTTCATACATAATTAAAATGAAATAGAATTTAAAATTATATATGGAGCTGAAGCAGAAATTCAATGAGCCTTTGTCAATATCAATAATTAGTTTTTATGTATTCAAATTTTTTAATGTTTCATTAATGAAAATTTAATGGACAAAGTGGACTTCAAGGTAAGCTTTCTAGTCCCACAGCCTCGACAGCAGCAATTAAATATCTACTGTATAAAATAGATCCAAGGCTGAACTATTCAACCATATGGTGCACATGACAATGAATCAGCTAGAGACTGCAGTGATTAGCACTGAAGATGCTGAAGATGAAAACAGCTGCCTCACCCTCTCTTTATTCTACCTTCAAAAAGCATCAGTAGGGTGCAACAAATCTGTTTATAAGATAATATCCCAATATTTGCCAAGATGGTGGTATTAATATTGTGACCAACTGCCTGGCTCTACAGCACTAGGAAGCCTAAAACATTTTTTCTTCTTCTGTAAACTAAAATTATGCCAAGAATAATAATAACAACAACTACAACAACAATAATAATTGAAATGCAATAGTTTCAGAGTAGAAAAATCACAAAATCATGCTGTGGCTGAATAACAGGCACAGAGGTTTCTTCAAACTTTCCCATCAACATGGTATGTCTTATTCTCCTCCCACAATGCACAGTTGAGCCTACTGGGTTATATCAGTATAACAGATTGTGAAAGTTTGTTTGAATACCCAGAACAGTGTCATGGACATGCTCTGACCTTCTGTCTTCCACTTTTGCAGCCTAATGTTGAGCCCCAGCAGGTCCCTACTGGGTTTGGTTAGATTAATGATATGAGAGAATGTCACATTGTCACATTTGCAGGCAAAACCAGTTGCAGTGCAATGACACTCCGTAAATCTCTATCATTTCACACAGTTTCATACTAGTAATTAGTGACTGTAAACTGTACTAGTAAGATGGTCTTTCTCAGTGGGTCATATCTGCAGTCCCCTCATCCAGGATGGCATTAAAGAGATTGTAAGTGACAGCCTGAGAGAGTTCAACTCAGTCTTGTCTGGCTGCCTGGGTCAAAATATTGATTCAGTTATGGAAAAGCAAAGGAGTAAAGCAAATATTCAAAAATTAAGTAACAGGGCTGACAATACAGTGATACAAAACAGGACACTGGCTCTGAGCAGCGAAAGAAGTCCTGGTAAAAATGCTCAAAAACACTAAATATTAATTCAGTGTTGTTATGAAAGAGAATGAAATGGGAAAGGGAAAAGGGGAAACAGAAAAAGGAAAAGGGAGTGCTGCTTGTGTTATTAGTCAGATTTGTTTTTTTCAGTTTAACACTCTAAATAACTGCTATTTAAAGGCACAAAATAGACAAAAAACAACATCAAAACTGAGACAAAAGTGTAAAAACTTACGTAAGTCATGTTCAGTAGACGATGGGTTGGAGACACCTGTGGCTTTTTACACAAAATCCTCCCAAACCAAGCCTCAGCTTGTGTCATGGGAATAACAATCATAGCATACTCACAGTCTTAATGATGATCCAGAATTTGCACTATAAAGAGAAAAAATATTTTTATTCCAAATCTGAGAGAGTCTCAAGGGCAGAAGGTTACTTTTAATCTTGCCCAAAACTATTTGGAGAAAGAGGGCCTGTAGTATACCACCTATTCAGAGTCTGAGATATTCAAGATAATTCAAACCTGCCCCAAAACAAAGAGGATATTCAAACATGCAAAGACCTTTGTCATAGAAGGAACAGAGATGAAATAATCTCAGGACGGCAAATCAACGATTTAGTTGTGTGCCAAAACCATTAATTAACTTTTGCATAGACTTAAACTGTTTGTTTAGAAAGCCATTAGTTGAGAGAAAACTGATCCTGATGGACAGACAGTAGATTCAGTCACATTGTTCGCAGAAGTCACGAGAGTTACAGCATATCCCATTGTTTAATTTAACTATTTTGGTAAATCATCTTCTGATATTTGCTTAAGAAAAGCATCTCCAGTCTTCAGTGTCTAAACCACAAGGTAACAAAGGTGAACAGAAGAGCTGTTACCCATCCCTGGATTACAGTAGGACTGTGCCAATTATCTGGCTCCTTCTGGGAATGACAGGGGAACAGCAATAGGTGCTGTCTGAAACCAATTCATCAAGTCATTTACTGTCTCCTCGCCAAACCAATGCAACTGAAACAAAGCAAACTAAGAGCTGACTGGGTGCTCTCCCTGAGAAGGAATAGAAGTAGGAAAATAAAGTCAGGAACAACATTTCAATATGTGACCTTAAACATCACTCCTGGTCGTAACCTGCGGTGAGGATCCAGGCATCATGCAAAAGCAAGCTATACTACTGTTGTGCAAATACCAAAAATAATTTCATCTCAGGTGACTAATATCTATGGAAATTCTGCAAATGAATTCCCTTTTGCCAGCACTTGCTAACCAGTTTATAACCAGACAATTGCACAAGCTGGATTCCCTGATTTGCAATGATAATATTTATACCTGGCTCAACATTAAGAGGTTTTTATTGGTTTTCCAGACTTCAAAGACATAACAAGAAATATTAGCTGATTATGCTACCCAATCAAGTAGAAACTATTATGATAGGTGAAACAGAGCAGGTAGATTTGTTGCCCTGAAACTGAACATGAAGTAAGCACAAAACATGCGAAGATGATATCATCTAGGGTGATGTAGCTTTATTTGGGACTTACAAATGAGAAGTTCATCTGCTGAAGAAAAATTTTTACTTCCTAAAAATGGAACAAATGTTTCAAATCCCAGAGGGCACTGGATAGTACTTTCTGGTGATTCTGAATGAATTAAGAACAGTATCTAACAATTTTCAAACTTTTCCTTGAGACATTTATATTTGCAGTTCAATCTTGTTTAGTCAGTACTCATTTAGTAAGAATTTGTTTCCAATGAAGTGCTTCAATACCACCACAAGAATGTTTCTGTTTTCAGTTAGAAGTACACTATCTTACTCACAGAGGAAAACAAAGCACTATATAATCTCTTTTCCACTTCTTTGACATATTTTCTAGGAGCAGACTACCATGAAATTCCTGACACCTACTATTACAAAGGAGGCCTGAATCAGGATAAGTAAGATCATGTCATTGTGCTTTGTTTTAATAATGCATATAACAAAGGTGACATTTCCCACTCCCTTTTTCTTTTTTATTAAATAAAAAACTTCAGTTCTTACACTGCATAGCCTTATTTTTTATTCCATCAAGCAATTAGACACATGCATAGCTTCAAAGTTTTTCTTTATTTCAAGATAGAATAAAAGGTTAGTTAAACAGACTCAAAGGAGCAAAAATCTTTTTGGCAACTAGGCAAGCAAAAGAACAGTTTAATTTCTTCATCTCATCTTTCTGTTGCTCCAGAATTTTAATAATTTAAGCTAAATAACAATTCTCATGTAAAGTCTTTAGATCCTTATCCCACTTTACCATTTTCAGCCAAGACCTTAAATCAAGCAGACCCTTTTGAGATTGCAAAAATAGCATACTCTAACATATGAGAAATTCTGGAACAAAATGAGTCTTGTATGTTTTTGTTTTTTTTTTTTTAAAAAACAAACCAGAAACTAAACAGTTTGCTGTGGAAGTTATTTTTACAACTGACAAGGTCAACCTAATTTCCCTTTTACAGTGATAGAAGGATCACATTATCAGAGGATTAAAAATTAGTAATTTAGTCACCATGTCACAATTTTATCTCCTGGCAATCTTCAAAATTCCCACAACTACAGAAAAACTTAGGTTGAAGGTTTTTTTTTCAAATGTGCTTGTAGCACATTTATTCCGTAATCTATTGCCTCCTAATCAAAGGAATGAATGCCAAAATCACTAAATAACTTCTATACAATTTTGGTAGAAGACAGAGGCAGTAAGTACCTATCTTTTTAGTTGGCTCCAAAAGACCTTATTGTTTCCACCAACATTAATGTGGACTCTGCATGTGGAATCATACTGATCTTTAGTGTAACATAATTGTCTGTAAAATTTTGTTCACAGATGGTAATAGTATGCAAGTTAACCCCAAATCCACTTTTTTACACAAACTGGAAAATATGAATAAAAAGGAACCACTGCCTACAGTGATCAATCAGTTCATTGCTACTTGTTATATTGGAGGGTTTAAATTAGCTCTATTTGTAACAGTTATCATGGATGAATACAGAGGGTTTTAAAAAAACTGTTCATATATTGTGGAAGAGAAAGTTTTGCGCGGGTTACAAGGGATCTCTGAGCAAAGCTATGGCTGGCTTACTTGCAAGCAGTCTCAGACACAGTATGCACAGTTCAGTATGTAGGCTACAAATTTAATCCCACAGAGTGAATATAACTCTCAAAAAGGTGACTGGTCAGTGACCTGTGTAATCCACACATAAATTCCTATGGTTCTTCAGCAGTCCATTTGAGCCGATTCCTGGCTTCACTGCAACTTCAATACTATTTTCACTGTGGTTGTGTAAGAGCTCCTCATTTAGAAAGTATTTCTGTCATGCAAAAGCCTCTGCAAGAAAGGACATAACTTCTTACTAAAGCTCCTTTTCACCACCACTCAAAATTAAAGTAACAACTGGTCCATTCAATTTCACCCAGGTTCTTCTGCAAAAACATTGACAGGAATATTACAGTCTAGTGGTCTTATTTTCTCTCCTCTCTCCATGTTCTCCAAGGCAATTTTATATATCTATACACACACACACATAGATATATATATATATGTCCATGGAAAGCCATGTACAATTCCCATAGAATTCGTGACACAAACTCAACCTTAAGGATGCAATTAACTCATAAACTAATATTTCCACTCTAGGAGACTATGTTTGTCTCCTTTTTAGAGTGGAAAACATTTTAGTGAATTCAAAAATATTTTCTTCCATGGTAGATGTGCCAACAAGTCTTAAATTTCTTATCTGTTTTAAAATGTCTCTTCAATATAAGAACTGAAAAGAAAAAGAGAGGGATGCAATTTTGGTGCTGCTAGGAGTCTTTTCTATGGCTTAGCAGTACAGTGTCCTTTTTTATTTATTTATTTTTTTTCCCAAAGTGATTTCTTTCACATATCCTAAAATATGACTAGAAGAGCACTGTTCTTCCTGTATGTGCCTAGCAAACACAACTAATGCATCTTGAGTGGATGAAAAAAAGAGGAACTTTCCAGGACTAAGCTTACAGTCCAACCAATGCATGTTATGCATTCAGAGTACAGAAAAGCTACAACAGATTATACACAGATACTTTTGGAAGAGACTTATTTACTTTTTTTTCAATGAGCTCTTGCATGCTTCAATAATAGTGTACAGCATCTGCATGCTTGTTCCACATCTTCTTTAAAAATTACTTTAAGCGTCACATCATTCTTAGACTATTACATGAACTAAAATTTTCCTGCGATTTATTATCTTAAAGTTACTTCTTAAATTCACAGAAATGTTCTGAAACACAATTGCCTCTGCTCCATACTGAATATTCAATCACCTACAGTACTTGTAGATTCCAACTGTCCTATGTTTTTCACTGTAAACATAATGAAGTATAGGATACACTATCTTCAGGCCAGTATTCTGTGTATCCAGTAGTGCTTTTAAACTCCAGGCACAGGATCAGCTAAAATCAATCCAGTGACTATAAGCATATTTCTATTGATTTAATTTGCAACTTAATTTTCACCTGAAAAGTAGAGACCTGTGTTCAAAAACTTAGAATCCAGTAAATAGCAGGCCGGAATACATTTATCAAGCATCACATATGAAATCAATACCAGTAATGTGCATAGCTGAGATTGATACCACTAGACCAGTTCTCCTCTTCCTGTAAGAAATTGCAGTGCACATAGCTAGAAATATAAAGTCCTCTCTCCCAGCAGGTTCCTTCTGAAAAACTTCCTTCCACACCTTTATCTTTATTATGAAACTGTTAGAACATTAAACTTGCATTTGATTTTTTTTTTGCTTTTTGCTTTTTTTTTTATTTGGTTTTTTTTGTTTGTTTGTTTGTTTGTTTGTTTTTGGCAAAACAGAGATGGTACTGACTTGTCCCTGCAGTAATGGGAGATAATATTATCCTTGTTTTATTGTAAAGAGGCAAAAAGTAAAATGCTCCTTTCATTAAAGACTTTCAGAGCACTGTGAAGGACTAGGAGAAGAGAAATAACTCAAAGTAGCTCACTAGTCTTTTATCAGAAAAGACAGTAGGTTTGAAGGCTGTGGTTTTGACACATCACTTTAACAAATCAGCTGTGGCTTCTTTCTCTAGTGGAGGCAAATTAAGTCAGCAAGAACAAGAAATCTTATGAAAAAAACAGAAGTTTACATATGGATACATTATTTTCCCTTGTCTTTATATTGCATAATACCAGTCATACTTTAAAAATATAAACAGAAATACATTTGCAGCATACTCAAGCATCTTCTTCCAGACAGCAGTCTCACCTTTCTAAACCAGCAAGGTCATGGAACAGATCCTCCTGGAAACTATGCTCAGGCAAATGGAAAAGAAGGGGGTGACTGATGACAGCCAAAATGGCTTCACTAAGGGCAAATCGTGCCTGACAAATCTGGTGGCCTTCTATGACAGGGTTACAGTGCTGGTGGATAAGGGAAGAACAACTGATGTCATCTACTTGCACTTGTGCAAAGCATTTGACACTGTCCCGCACAACATCCTTCTCTCAAATGGGAGAAGAATGGATTTGACAACTGGACCACTCAGTGCGGTCAACAGCTTGATGTCCAAGTAGAAACCAGTGATGAGTGGTGTTCCTCAGGGGTTGGCACTGGGACCAGTGCTATTTAATATCTTTGTTGGCAACGTGGACAGTGGGGTTGAGTGCACACTGAGCAAGTTTGCCAACAACAGCAGGCTGTGCGGTGTGGTTGACAGGCTGGAGAGAAGGGATGCCACCCAGAGGGACCTTGAGAGGCCTGAGAGGTGGGCCCATGTGAACCACATGAAGTTCAACAAGGCCAAGTGCAAGGTCTTGTAGATGGCTTTGGGCAATCCCAAGCACCAGCTATAGGCTGGGCAGAGAATGGATTGAGAGCAGCCCAGAGGAGAAGGACTTGGGGGTGTTGGGGGCTAAGGAGCTCAATGTGAGCTGGCAACGTGTGCTTGCAGCCCAGAAAGCAAACCGTATCCTGGGCTGCATCAAAAGAAGCATGACCAGCAGGTCGAGGGCGGTAATTCACCCCCTCTACTCCCCTCTCGTGAGACCCCACCCGTACTGCATTCAACTCTGAGATCTCTTGTACAAGAAAACACGGACCAGTTGGAGCGAGTCCAGAGTAGGGCCACCAAGATGATCAGAGGGCCACCAAGATGATCAGATTAGATCAGATGATCTAATTTTTCCACTACTTTGATCATAGCATGTCTGCTATGAAGGCAGGCTGAGGGAGTTGGTGTTGTTCAGCCTGGGGAAGAGAAGGCTCCGGGAAGACCTTATAGTGGCCTTTCAGTACCTAAAGGGGGGCCACAAAAAAGCTGGACAGAGACTGTTGACAAGGGCATGGAGTGATAGGACAAGGGGTAGTGCCCTTAAGTTGAGGGAGGGTAGGTTTGAATTAGATATTAGGAAGATATTCTTCATTACGAGGGTGGTGACGCACTGGAACAGGTTACTCAGAGAAGTAGTGGTGGATGTCCCCTCCCTGGAAGTGTTCAAGGCAGGGGGTTGGAACTAGATGATCTTTAAGGTTCCTTCAAATCCAAACCATTCTATGATTCTATGTTATTCTGTAGACAATCTGACATAGAAAATGCAAAAAGAATGAAAATCAGTTGTATGTTTTTAATACATACACTTGTATGAAACATATGCTTTCTATCAGACTAGGGAGTATGACTTTGAAGATTAGTGTATAATCTGCTTCCTGGAATTCAAAGTGCCAAAATTCAAATCTGACATTTTAGATTATGCTTTACAGTTATTAATACCCAGGCAATCAGTATTAGTTTTACACATAAATTCTTCTATTCTTTCTTCAGGTTTCAACTTCCACACATCTAGTAGCAGAAAGTAAATTATCAGCACTGAAAACAAATATCCTGTCCCTGAATCGACACACTATCATGAAGGGAATTTAAACCTATGGACAATGAGTCATACTACTTTTAGATGACATATAGCTTAGCATTGCAGTTCGTACTTACGCCAAGCCTGTGGTTAATTACAAATATCTCTTACCAAGTAAAACATCTATAATTAGAACATGAAGGCCTCCACACTTCTTAATGATGTCCACCATGAGAAATGCAGCCTTTGTTACTGTCCCATCATGTTGGCTGGCTTTCAACAGAAGGCTAAATGGAAGACTTAGCTACAATCTGAAGAGAATGAAACAGATTAATGAAAAAAGATGTTACGATATATCAGTAACATTGCTACAATTAAACATATATTAACAACACATAGGTGCAAAAGCATTTGCATATATTCTCCTAATGAACTGCTGCTGTGTAGGGTTGCATTTTCCTAAGTCTAAAATTAGGCAGCATGTTCAATGATCATTATTCAATGATTGTAGAACAAGAATAAATTAGAATATGATGACGTTCTCACAAAGGAACATCTGGAAAATATTATCTATCAGAAAAGCCTAGCCTAAAAGATTCTTAAGGGAAAACAGGAATCTTGTCTTGAAAAAGCAGCCAGGTGTACTGCAGTCACATAATTTGGTTGCAGTCATAACTGGCAATATATACAGTATAGATGGTGTAAAAACTCTGTAATGAAAATCACAGTTGCTTTTACTTCTGAATCTGGGATGCATGGCTACTTATCTAAGTATCATTTTATTATCACAACAAGGACCACCGCCATCATCTGATCTCATGCCCTCCCTTTGAGATTCCATTGTAAACTGGGTGCAAAGATTTCAGTATCATATCTACAAACGAATTTTGAAGTCTCCTTTTCACCCACTGTTGCTGCAATAGCCCATTTGATTTTACTCTGTTTAGCTGCTTATTTTTGATGCTGAGCATGAAAAGTTACATAATATTAATTGAAATAGCAGAAGAATGTAAAACATTATCAAAACAAGGCAACCCATTGTGTGTATCTTGTATGTGAATACCAACTAATTGTATGTTTTGTCTTCTATTTCAGGATGAAAATGCATGTGATCTATTTTGTCTTCTAAAAATTGCATCAGTCTAATTTTTCCACTACTTTGCATCTTGAATAGTTTTTAAAGATGCATTCAGGATTTATAAAATCAATATTCCTGACATGCATTAACTTCCATTCAAATTCAAATTTGAATTTGAATTTCAAACATCAGTCCTAACATTCAGGTACAGTGGGTATCAAACAGCACAGAGCTGCCAAATTACGAGCACTACCTAAGTTACGTGGCATATCTTTGCATAAGACATACAACAATGAAAAGTCTCCCTCATTTTTTAAATGGGCCCTGAAGACAGAAATCCTTTTTTAATTTCAGTGTGTTTTCTTTTTTGGCAAGCATCTTTTCAAATGAAATAGACAACGTAGACACAGTTTTCTCAAAGACCCTTTTCACAGTTGAAGAAGTTTTAAGAAGACTGCCATAATTGACAAGGCAGTCATTACTATTTTTACCAATATGATTCCATCTATTTCAATTATACTAGCTTAGAACTGAAGTGGCAAATTATACCCTCTGGAAACTACAGAACAAACTGAAAAATGTTTCAGTTCCTATGTTATATGGTGCTATTTTCTTATATCTGCTTTCACCTACACTTAAATGACTGATATTTTTAAGTAACCTCAGCTTTCACATCTGCCAGTGAGAGGTTCAGGACCTAAGGCAAGAGGACTCAACTAATACATTTATTTATTTTTTTTTAAAAAATGACAAACAGTCTTCTGATAATGAAACCTATAGCTTCATTATTTTCTCTGTTTCCCTCAAGCACCACTCAAAACCTGACTGAGAAAGAATTATTTGAAAGATTTGGTGTTGTTTTGCCTTTTTTCCCTCAAGGACAATTCCTGCCAAGAATTTCTAGTTAAGTATTGTTGAAGGTATCTAGCATTATGGACATTTGTACTGCATGAATAATTGTTGCCAGGCTATTTTATCGTTAGTTACAAATATCAATACTATCTGATCCTATATAGACATGCCTAATTTTCTCATTCACAGCATGAGCCTCTCTAACTTACTTATCAGTGATAAATGTAAGCATGAAAAGCTTGTATTCATCTTGAAAATGTCCTAAAGCACTCCTGGTTAAGCATACACATTTCGCATAAAAGGAATCTGAACTACGTGTGACAATTAATTATCTGGAAACAAGGGCCATGAATACTTCAGACAACCTAATAATTGCTTATTTAAATTAAATTTAGAAAAGAAAAAAAAATCTGTTACACATGCCCATCATGAATTAATTGAGAAATAAAATCTTACAAAAAAAACACAGTATATATCATGACATTAAAGCTCAATTTCTTTCTTACTGGCTTTCTTTTCTTTTTTTTTTTCTTAGTCATCACAATGGAAGACAAGTACATTTTCGATGTAATTGAAAAATAAATTACAACTAATATACCAAATACAAAATTTGGCAAACTGCAGTACATTTTCTTGGCCACACCTTTATTTCATCTCCTTCAGAAAAGCATAGAAAGTTAATCACGAAAATTACAAGATGTGGTGGAGAAAAAAAATTTAGTGAATTCCTTGACATCTGTAGAAACAATTTCATTTGCTCACTTGTTATTTTGGTTCTTTGGAGAGTATTATGGTCAGTATTTAAATAATGACTGCAAAAATAGTAACAACCTACAGATGAAAGAGACATATAACAGCTTCCCATTTAACATTCTGTTCCACATTTTGTTTATATGCAATAACCATACTTAAGAATATATATTTCACAGACAAACAGCAGCTGTGTATTTTTAAATCTTCAGAAGGTTAATCTATGATTTACCAAAAAGTTAGTTTTTACCTGCTCTCCCATCATGGTAGACATCTCAGAATTTGTCTCAGGAGACATCCTCACTGGAAATGGGAACTGTGTGTTTCTACCAGCTTCGCTAATACATCTGGGGTACTGGGGCAGGGACACACACACAACATACAACTCCTATATTTCAGTTTCAAAGATACTATTGCTGCCTGCTTCAATTTGCAAAAATACATCTTCCATCAAAGTAACGGAACAAATCTTGTAGTCTCCAAGACTTGTCAGTAAGGAGTTCCACTAATAAAAAGTAACAAGGATTAATGAAGGTTTTGTCTTCAGAGCAGCAGGCTACAAAATAACATCAAGACTCTGCACAGATGGACCTCCCACCTCCAAAGGGGTGATCTCCCACTTCAGAACCTGGATTTCCCAACTGAGGCTTAGAACAAATCTGTTCAGTTCTGTTCCATGTGATGGGTTCTTGAGGGGCATGCAGCTGTGAAAAAGACATTGCTGGTATCGTGCCTGCTATTTACAGACACGTTGGTGAATTTCTGATGACAGCTGATTACTTGATTTTGCCACTGACAAGAGGGCACGGTAGTGCCCTGCTAATCAAATAAACTTTACTGCAGAAAAAAGGGAGAGATCCTCCTTTTCTTGTTTTTGGGGGTTGTTTTTGTTTTTCTTTTTATTTTTTCCTGCATCTGTATTTTATTGGTTATCACAGGCTTGTTAAGTACTCAAACAGATAGGTACAACAGTGGCAAAAATTATGATCTCAAGTGTTTTTAATACTGCAGGGGAAGTTGCTAAATCTTTTGCGTTAGCTTCGACTAGCATGATAGGCTAGCTAACACATCTATTACCTGTACCCTACAGAAAACAGAAGCCATCATGAGATATAAGGTCACATTCTTCACAAAGCCCAGATTATTTTTTTTGTCTCATCCTTCTCTTTCATTGTTCTACATTAAAGTGTAAAATGAATCTATGCAAACAGCTGAGGCAAGACCCAGGTGGATTGCAATGGTTACCTTACGCCAGGCTTCCCTCTCATTCTGCCTGCCCGCAGTTGCAGTAGGTCCCACAATGTGTTCATAAACAGTGTCAAGTTTGCATCCCACATCTGTGGCAAGTGCCAGACCTAGCTTTATATGTTACGCATTCACCCATAACTATGCAATGAGTCTGATCTATCCAGAGAAGTATAATGTTTACTGCTCAAAAACAAAACATCTGTACAAGTCAAACAATAAAATTTCATGCTTTTCAAACTTTTTAGGGCCTCTGTACCTGTTCTTTAAGGATGGCTGTGCCTGCAGAGTGATCAGGGCCAGGTTTTTTAGATTCCTCAGAGCCCCTGCTACTGCTTGGCCCTGAGAATCCAAAATCTTGAACAAAATCCACTGCTTTAAAAGAAATTAGGTCTGAAGGAAACAGAGGTATGGTAAACCACTGATTGATGAAGAGGATGAAAAATAAATCTTGAAAGAAAAATAAACCTTGGCTAGCCCTATTTTCAGAGTTCAAAAACCTACATTTTGATTAAATCTGAGATTCAGTCAAACAGAATAAATAGAGTCTTTGCATTTCTGTGATATCCATCAACTCCTTTTAACACATGAGGAAATTGACAGGCAAAGGCCAACATTTTAGATGAATCTTAGTTCTGGGTATCTCCAATGTTGAGTATTCATATGCAATAAACTCTACTGACAAAGCCCTGTCCCCCACAGAATATTTTAGATTACATAAGAAGTTTGAGGCAGAGCTGGGAATAAATCATGTCTCCCAAGCCAACCCTTAACTACAAGCTGATCCTCCTTCTGGGAGGCTTAAAACTATATCATAATGACACTTCCGTTTTCCTATTTGCACTCCTATAGCTGTTCCTGGGGACTCCAATCTCAAATCCAGGGTAAAACTGATGTATCAACTTCTTAAATGTCTTTTGAGAAGTCAGTGTACAGTTTTCCTTTACTTTGGATTCATTTACAAATTTGTCTTACTATTCTGCCTAACTTTTCTTAAAGAGATTGTTTAGACCCATTTGTAATCTGTAAGCATTACCAAAATAAGTGAAAAGGTATCTCTTCAACAACTTTCTTCCCAGAATACAGTACAGAATAAAGTCTAGATGTTTTGTTTCCACATGATTACATAGAGACAGATCCTGCTACACTCAATACTGGTAGCTCTTATTAACACTCTTATTACTGTTATTGTTGCTCATAATACTGTATGAGTAATTGAAATCAACCATAAGGACTCTGCATTTTACACGACAAATTTATTTACAAATCAGTCACTAGTCTACTTTCAAAAATTTCTAAAGGATTCATGCAACAAGTAAGAATTACTTTCTGGTACTTCTGACTTTAGAAACAGATAAAAATAGTTTAATATATTATATAAAAATATACAAAATATTTAAGTATATAAAATATTTTCATATTTTACTATATATAAAATATACAATATTTCTTTTGGTATATATCAAAACATAGTATATGCAGTATATATCAAAATACAGAATATAGCAAAACATTTGAGTATATATCAAAATATTTCATTTTTCTATATAAATTTTCTCTACAAAGAAGACGACCTCAGGGTCCCCCTTCTGTCTTTTATAATCCTAATAGACTAACTTTAAAGCTTTTCAGTTTTTTTCTTCTATAGTGCTATCTGCAAAACAATAGTAAAATCCTATACTTCCCAAATCTTCAGTCTATTAACTTTATATAGCATAACACAGCTGCAATAGTAACTCATATTTAGCACCATTAAAATGCTTACATTTAAAATTTAAACAACTTGAAATTTTCTGAGGAACCTGTGCCCTTCAGAGAAGTCCTGCCAAAAATCTGACTGCACCCAAAGACTTGGCCAGGCATTGATCAGGCCTGAGTTTGAGCATAACAAGAAGAAAAGAGTATAATAATACAGAAATATTTGCAGTGGGGTGTGGGCAGTGGAGACAAGATCAATTTTGTAGATTTTCAGTCACGTGTAAAAGTTGCTGGAGCTCAGCTTCTGACCAAAAGCTGTCAGGCAGAGGTGAGGAGCACAGAGATTGCTTGGACATGCTGAAGCAAAAGGACCTTTCCAAATTGCTAAAGAGCAACTTGAACATCAGTGTCTGAGAACAGACATGTTGTTTTAACCACAGTCTGACTTGGGTAATGCAGGATTAAGGGGGATAAATATTTGCAGAGACTCTCAACAGCATGAACATCCAGCTCCTATCATTGAAGGAGAGGTAGTCACCTGCATTGACACTTTAATTTTGTCCTTACTGTGCTGATGACTAGGTCATCTAATTGAGTAGTTCAATATATTGATTTGACAACCACTTAAAAAGCCCATTTGGTTTCAGGCAGTATTAACAGTTTTGTAAGTATGCAGCATCTTTGAAAAAGACACTCTAACATCAGAATGAACTGCTTGATAACATTTTCTGTACACAGCTTTAATGTTCTCACAGAGTTATTCTAGGGTGGTTTTAACTGCACAATATGTATTAATCAGTGTGCTTGTTTCATTTCTTTTAGTCTGTAAAGAAATTCCAGTGACACAGACATGATCTAGGAGATAAAGCAAGCTATGAAGCAGTTCTGTTGTCAGCAAAAAAACCCACTTCTCAGTGAAATTCTCACACTTATTTTACCCTTTATTTAATGGTAAAAAGGAAAAAACAACCAACCAAACATTTCTTCTACTAGGCTGCAGCAAAGCAACTAAACTAGTATTTTTTTATTTTTTTTTTAAGGTCTCTTTTCACAGCCTACTTTTTATCAGTATATTAACAAAGATTTTTTTGAAAAACACGAGACAGTTCCATTCAATCTGTTCCCAACTGTCAAGTAATTTATTATTTTGACAAGAGCAACACAGATGCCAACATTACAAACTCGGGCAATTTTGATAACTGTAAGATTTAATTCATTTGGACACCTGGCAAAATACTTGGTAACAGATTATTTTGCCAAATTCACAACAAGAGGCACGACACAGAAATAAGTATCACTATCTTACATGCATTTTTTAGAATATGCATATATATAAACAAACACAGACACACGTACATTATCATCTCCTGTATTATGACTTAAACAACAAGTAACATACATTGCGTCCAACAGGGAGGTGAGGGAGAGACGGAGAGAGCCAGCTTGTGGAATTAACAGAATTATTTATGAATTCAGGGTAAAGAAAAGCAGAATCTTGGCTGAAAGTGATTACTGGATAAAACCATCAAGCCAATGAATTTCAAAAAACATATGGACTTTCTTTCCCCTTAGGATAATCAGGAACTCACACGCTAGAAAACAGCTTTAATTTAACTAACAAACACTTCAGAGAGACTTTTCATCTTCCAATGGTATTACTTTTTTTAATTAATTTATAACCAATGCAATTTCCCTAATTTCTGGGCATTCTCAACCAGTATGGTGTTGTATGAAATATCCTGGTGTGAAATACAATCAAAGATGTGAAATACAATCGAAGTCCAAATTAGACAATTTGCAATTAAGACTAGGTAATTCCATAGCAGTAGTTTATTTGGAAAAAAAAAAAATAAAAAAATAAATCCATGCATTAGCTCAGATCAAATCAAATTTTCTAGAGGGGGAGAAGTGTACAACAGTGATAGGCAGTCAGTTGAAAAGTTTGTGCCCTTTATTCACTGATCGAGAAGCTACCTAAGTACTCTCCTAGAAGTCATTAGACAAGAAAATGTGCAGAGTTCAAACTCTGCAAAAAAAAAATGCAAAGACAACTCTGAAAAAAAAAAAAAAATGCAGAGACAAATTCACCATGCTAGATGACTATAATACATGAAAAGATAAAGGTCATTCTGAAACCGCATTGCCTCAATCTTCCCTGTTGGATCTGCCCTACTTTAATTAGTTCGGTCATCTAGAAATTGAGGTGGTGTGCAGACAAGTGTTTTACTTGTAGATCTGTATCCCATTCCACAGGAGGCACATAGATACTAGGTGTTTCCCCTAGTAAAAACTGAGAATGAACCAAGCATGAAATTATGTAGAAAGGATTCAGTCGATATATACCGTGGTTCATGATCTTTTTAAATACCTAAAACAGTTCTAGGAAAGTGGAGTGTTTGGCTTGGGCTAGAATCAGAGATATTTCAGTATGAAATACACAAAGGTGTTAAGTGGGAGCCACTGGTATGGAACTGCTTTTAGTAGCTAAGAAAGTATAACATAGATTGAAGCTGAGGTTTAAGTATTTCCTGGGAACTCAAACACAAGCCCCTTTACTGGCATAGTCTCACACTTGCAGGTAAAAAATTTGTTACAGAAACTACACCAGAACTACATTTTATGAGTTAGCTACTAACCTCCATCTCATGAGAAGGAATACTCCTGCCTCTCCGGTTAGGTATCTTCTAAAACAAAGTATTGTCAGTTTTCCTCTTAGAAAAGTTACACAGCAAAAATTCTCTCTCACTAACATTGGGGTTGAATACTCCTCTTATTTGGCTATAGATCAGACTTTTTTTAAAAGATGTTTTTTATGTAGCCCCTTAAACTAATATAATCACTAGTTAGTAAGATACGACTTTTCCTTAGCAGCCTCTTAATTTGGCTTTGTACCTTCTGGCAGACTAATATATTGAGATGCAGACAGTAATATTACCACCATATTCACCTATATTTCATGTGATAGAAATATTTACATCCTTGTTTATGGCTCAGCATGTGTCCAAAGTTTTGTCTAAGTATTGCCTGCCTTTGTTAGCTAGGAGGAGCAATTGATCTCTTTCTATCTGAGCAGCAATCTAAATATTTTCCTCTCCTCATAAATCCTGCACTCCATAATGCTTATCTCTTAGTGTTAAGAAGATGGAATAATCTCAGGATTAGGAAAAAGATTTTTTCAAAGGTGTTTGGTTTAATTTGATCTCACTGGGAGTTAAGTCCTTAAATACAATGAAACCTGACTTGACTTAGATCAGGAAGTCCGTAACAGAGCAGGAGTACTGATCCCTTACATAAGACTTCCACTTCTCTATACCTCTTGAAGGTGACAATTTCCTCTGTCTTGTTTCAAAGGGAAGGTGATTCAGGCACAATATCAGCAACAATATGCAACACCTTTGTTTTCCCTTTCACAAGTGATCTTTAAGAATACCAATCAAAAGAACTAATGAAATTTGCCAGTTTATATTCCCACTGCTTAATAAATACACACACAGAATGATCACTCTTCTCAAAAACTATTTTCTTACTAGACTCAGTACCTCTTAGCTGAGGAAAACTTCTTATGAGATCCCTGTGAGAAACAAATGATTGGCCTGTTCTGTGGGGAATATTGCAGGGAGTCTGCTGAGAGACACCTGATGTTCTTAAACCCCTCAGCATTAACAAGAAAATATTTGCAATTCTACTGACACTAGTCAGTCCTGATTTGAATATGCAAGAGGAACAGAGAGATTAAAGCTGCTGGATGCTACCTTGTTAGTCCCTGCTTCTAGTATTGCCTGCCATAGTAGGGGTTCAGCCAAGCTCATCATAGACTTACCAAATTCTCACTATGCAGCCAACAGCTTTCATAAAATTCCTCTAGTCTCTTGCTATAGCCCTTTCACCTGTTCCTCTCCACAGCAAGGACTGTGTTTCATGAGAGATCGAATAGTGAGAGCTCCATTTATTTTTGTTTCTATAAATTTTCCCTTTTATTCTTTGCCCAAGTTTCCCTTGCAGGAATTATAAGAAACTAAATCTTCTCAGTTACTTAACGAGTTCAAAGGAGTAAAACATTTGTTTTGGTAACAAAAACATGTTTCATTCTTTATCAATGACAATTTCCTCAAAACAAGCTCACTATAGAGAAAGAGGGTACAACAGCATCTGATTACCTGAAGAACTACAGAACTGAAAAAGGTTCTGATAACCACCTCAGTCCTCTCCTTCTCTTTACCCAGTCCACCAGAGAGAGAAGCTCCTTCCCTTGCCTTCTGAATGGAAAGCACAGGGGGATGCAATGACCCCCTTGTTACAGATCCTGCCAGCTGAGCAACATCTTTCCGTCACCTCAGCTGAGCAGCTTCTCACACTAAGTAAGGCATGGGCAGTTTTTCCCAAATCCCAAGAATTCCCACAAGCAAGAACAATAAAACTGAAATTTTACAGTTCAGCAAATAATTATGTACCTTACATATATTTTAAGCCTTACATATCTTTTATACTTTGCTACAGCTGGGTTCAGGCTGTTGTCCTAACGACAAGCCACTTTGCTAGTTGTCTTTGACATTAGGCATGATTCACAGATTTTCACTCAACTCTAGAATTCCAGAGGAAAATTAAGAGCTGGTGTGAATGATCAGACGTCTTCAGAGTTCTGTCTACAACTTCAGCAATTTAAACCTGATAAGAGTAGAATATGATCACCTGTAAAAAGGACTTATTTCTGACTTTTTACTGGAAGGTTTCAACATCCGTATGGTAGGCAGAAAGGGAAATTATGTGAAGCCACGACCATTTATAGTCTACAGTTAATGTAAGTGTTAAATTTAACACAGAAACAATAAAGATAAGGTAATCTGACATGATCTAACAAAAACACAGTAATATACTGATGGAAAGCCAAGTTTCAGCAGCCACTACTGATTTAAATCAAGATTCCTTCGGCATTTTCATCCACCAGAAGTATCCATGGGATACAACATGGGAATTGCACAGTAAAAGTTTAAGTTCAAGGTAAATAAAAGTAAAACCAAAAACTTGGAATCTGTTGCCCTTCTATCCATTGCCCCTCCAATGTCTGGGCATTTTGGCATCACTTTTGTTTCTCCTGTTATGAAGATACAGATTAACACTTGAGTTCAAAGATTAAATTGGATGCAAATCTTGAGACTAAGAACTGTTCGGAAAAAAAAAAATATATTAATGCCCAAGACTTCATGGACTGCAGTAACATGTTTGGTATACACATGATTTTCCACTCAATATTTTTTTTTGCAAGCTCCACAGTTCTTATGGAAGCTCTGAAAATATCTTGATTTTAAGTGTAGAATGTGAAATAAACTTCAGTTCTTAATATTTTCCAAGCATGCCACACACAAAAAGTGAAAGGCATGTTGGAGACCAGAGAAAAAATGATTATTTGAAAGAATTTCACTATGTTGTTCTTTTGAGTATTTCACATTTTTCACACAGTCTTTGAAGCTTAAGATTAGTACAAAAAAAAAAAAAAAAAAAAAAAAAAAAAAAAAAGGATCATTATTAATCCCAGTGCTACCATATCGGGTATTATTTAAGAAAGCTTTATTAATTAACTAGTTATTTTCATAAATAGCTTTATGCTATTTCATCGCTAGTTGTTGGTGTCCATTTTATCCAAGAATTTCAGCTGTTCCCATTTTCCAAATATAAATGAGCAAGTTAAGCTTTCAGCTGCAGCTTCCCACTTTTTGAAAAAAGGGCAAGATGATGTAGAATCCCAGCTCTTCTTTAACAGAGGCAACCACCAAATACTTCTATTCAGCGTGCAGTCAAGTAGATTCACACTGGATTCAAATAAAAAAATGGAATCCTTTATAATAATGTATCCTTTCCTGTTCACCCTAAAAATGAATAAATTGAGGTTTTCCCATTACATTCTGTTCTCATGCTGGAGTTTCACCCTGCCGTGTGTGTGCTGATCAATACGCTCTTTTCACTAGCATGGACAACCAGCAAAGTTTTGAACTGTCTGCTTTCCACATGAAACCCTGGCAGGCTTCGCATTTCAGCAGAGTGTTTACCTTCCTATCAAAGCTTGCAAATAATCCACTGATTCTGAGAGGACTAGTGTTCTGCACTGTCTGATGAACAGATAACATGAAAGAAAGGTAGATGTTTATAAAAGAAATAAATTTGTAAGTTTGCAAAGTTCATTCCTTGGGGAGCTTACATCCAAAACAAAAAAGTTTCAATATTATAATGCTTACGTTTGCAAGTCACACAAAAGAACGGTACTTCAAAGGACTCTGCCCATATGCATGCTTGATATATTTCTACCTGTAGTGACAAGCCTGCCAAAAAGTAATTATGGACAAAGAACATTGAGAAAAAAAAATATACTTATATAAAAACAAACCACAGTGACAGATTGTGTATAAGGGGGGAAAACTGACAAACAAAGTAAACCTTAAAATGTGAGAATATGTTGATCCAAACAATTGATGTCAGTATCACTGTAGACAGTGCCTTCTCATCATGCAATATACCTATGTAGATAGAGATGATATGCCCTCAGTTACTGTTCTTAAATTTAGAATCTGCAAATATAATACTTTTTCTTTTCAACTTGCAAACAGAACAGCATTTTTTCAAGTACAGCATGATGACTTTTATTTCTGAAGGCTGCCATGTAGGCTTCAGTAGTCACCTCATTAGACTTTAGCTGTGTATCAGAATTTTTCCATCTGAATCTCACATACTCCTCTTACTCTCATCTGACACAATCCTCCACAGGGTGGGGGAGCGAGTGAGTGGCTGTGTGGTGCTTAGTTGCTGGCTGGGGTTAACCATGACATACACGCACAGAGGTGTTTGAGAATGAGCAACCAACTTCCCCAAGGAGCAGCAATGACCTTGTTGCCAATAATTTTGTCAGAAAGAAATCACTATGGCAGCTTTCATATTAATAAGGTGAAACTATCTAACGATATCAAGTATTTCTGATCCTAGGTGAACTGTAGAAATTAATTAATCAGCTATTAAAAAAATGAGAATTTTTTGCTTTCGTTCTTACCAAAGTGCTTCTGAACATTCCATGGGACTTTCACTATCCAAAAGAAAAAATACAAACCTAACAGCAAGAATTGCTGCGTAGGGGCATAAGTTGTTGTGGTTTTTTTTTTGCTAAAGGATGATTCACTGTTACAAATATGGTGCTTACTGGTGTTATAATCTAGAATGAGCAAATAATCTGAATTTGGAGCCAGCCAGATAGGATCTTAGAACAAAATTAAGCAATTTTCAGTCCACAGTGTTCAGAATATACTGGAGGAACAATTTCCCAGCTTAGTCTGTCAGCTGAAGACTAGATCCAAATTTTGATCTCACTTATACTAAAGGTCTCATTAATCTCATTTACAATAATATCCCAGTTTTCCTCTGCCCCAAAGGAAATTGCTTTATTTTGCTTCTAGGATGGAAAACATGTTTCTGTATTTATGTGGAATACATTCTGTGTGTAAAATGAGGCTTTATAAATAGTCACGTATGAAATGCAAACACTTCCAAATGGGACAGATCTTATGACACTTTTGATTAGGAACATGGGGGATACACTAGTATCCATGGTAACTCATTGCTTCAGAGTTTGCAAGGCAGCTAAAAACCTAAGAGTAAGAAATGCTATGCTATATATACCCGCCTAAAACAAGGAAATACATGAACAAAAATACTATCTTCAAGTATTAAACAAAAGTGCAAAACAGAGTTCACTTATCACTTGAGTTTCCTCCACATGATTTATCCCATTTCCTAGATACTTCAGGATATCAGCAAGAATGTCAGTATTCTGTGCTGAAATTCAGCCATTACAGCCCTGGCTCATAATAGGTGTAAAACTGAAGTTCTGGGCATGCCAAAAGGGCTCAGGCAATTCCTTTCTTAAGTGATTAAATTCAATGCTAATTTACCAGTATTGACTGACATATGTACATAGTTTCAACATACTTACTGCATCAACAATGTACGGTAGACAGACAAATTTGTGCATGGTTTAAAAGGGTAGAGGATTCTAGAGAAACTGGATGATTAGAATCCAAGATGCCCTTGCTAATTCTGCTGTTATGAATTTGTATTGACAGTACGGTTCTAAATTAAAATTTAGATTTTTTATTTTAGAGGAGGCATTCAATAGGTTTAGTACCATCAACCCTAAAAGACCATGCAAAGTCTTCTGAGACTACAAGTAGCTTCGTTTTATAAGTAGATACAAAACACTACTGCCTAATCACCCTCCGGCAAATAAAAATGTCATGGTAGCAAGACAGTTCTGTGGTCATTCTCATGGTGAGACCTTCCATTGACCTCAGAGAAAGTTTTGCTCAATAAAGCATTATGGCTGTTCTAAGAATAGGGAAGGGAAGAGGAAAGGAACCCTGGAGAATGGATCTAACAAAACAGTAGTAAGTATTTCAGATGTTGTTGTAAGTGCTTGTTCTTAGCTGTTAACAACGCTTCTTATTTTACTGAGTTGCTGTTATAATTAAAGGATTTTGTGATTTAATTAAGTTCATCTAGAGACTGTTTTTCTCCTTGTCAGCTTTTATATACACACTTAGCTGAAAGAACAATTTAGGCAACAGACCACATGGTACATGTTGTCCAAACACACGATCCTAAGGTACTGTTTGTACACAAACACACATACGTGCATACATACAAATACATATATAAATACTTATGTGTAATATTATATACACATGCCTCCTTACCAACATCCTATTGTATCACAGCAGTGACATAAAGATTACTTTCATATTGTCTCTAAGTAGAAATTATTATTTCCACGCAAAACAATGTACTTCGCAACCAACACTAGCTATCCACTAACACAGAGGGAAACAACTTTTGCTGATTATTAAAGATCTGTGTTTCCAGTTTGCAAATAGCTGAACACTGAATAACTTTTGACATTGAAAAAGCATGACATACTAACTGTATGTATGCAACTGAGCACGCTGCTGTGATGTGATGCACGCTGCTTTACCAAAAATGTTCAACAGAAAAAGAATGCACAGTTTTCACGCATGAAAATAAAGACGTTTCCTGCCTTAAAACAGATGTTGTACACTGCATCTACTGAAAGATACAAGCCAGCGGTAGTTATTTCACTGATCTTTTATTACGACTGCTACTGTTAAAGAGCTATTGTCTAGAAATTGAGCTGCAAGCTGAGTGCAGCTAGGAATTTTTCCTTCATCTTGATCATGTGTAACCACTTATATTAAGACCTTTAAGTAAACATTGCTCATTATAATCGATTTCCCTGAAGAAATGTCAGTTAAAAATGAATATTTAAATGCAGCTTTACTTTTTGTTCCTTTTTCACAGAAGATTTTGTTCAATAAGCATTTGAATTTGGAGGAGATGCAGACAGAGATGCAAACAGGCAATTAGAAAATGGAAAGAAAACAGAAACTATTCTGCAGTATAAAGTGGCGAATTAACAAACTAATCCAGTACTCACTAACTCTGCTACACCTCACATTGTCAGCATTGCTATTTCAGGACTTTATAACTAGGTTACTTATAATTGCATTGAATTAATCCTTAGTCACCCCAGGTATGGTTATTTCTGTTGACAACCTCAGCATAAATAAATTCAAGAACTCAGCAAATTTGGCATTTGAACTACCCACCCTGTAACAAGAGGTGGCTTGTGCAGAGTTCAGGTATGCAGTGTGGTTTTAAAATTCATGTACCATAGATATCAATGTAACAAAAGAGTTTCTTCACATCCTTCATAATGCAAAATAATGCATACTCAGTGCATGAGTAGCCTTGTTAGACTTAACCACTAAGCTTCCATTTTCTGTAACATTTTGTTTTTTCTTGAAATTCAGGAAACTATACCAACAATTTGTATTACCTGGCAGTGTTCAGGCACTGCAGACTATCACAAATATTGCGGAGGTACAGACAGATCTTTGTACTGTTCATAGTCAAGTTAAAATTCTTTGGATAGGAAATCTGGAGAGGTTCCAAATTAGTTATATTTGTAGGTCACATTGCCATGTATCCAAAGCACTTGCAAGAAGCACTTTTAAAGGGACTGATTTAAAACTATTATGAATCATATTTTGGTCAAGATCATCTGAAGGGTTATGAAAGCCTGTACAAATAAAGCACAAATGTACAAACTGCTCAAGTATTTTGACATTTGCTTTGGCTCTAATTTGGAATCTATGTTCTGTCAGAGTTTTTTCTTGCTGGCTCTGTTCACAATGCTATTGAATTACTTGGCCTTTTCAGATTACTCTGATGTGTTATTTCCTTATTTCAGTTGTAAATATAGAAGCCAAAAATGAGGTAAAACTGACCACATTCCTCAGTGAAATTTTGACCCTGATGAGTGAAAGCATAGCATCACAGTCCAATACCCAGACTGGAAAATTTTACTAAGTACAGAAACTGGAGAAGACTCCAGATTACTAGTAGATTATTCTCTAAGAGTTCTGCAGCATGATGAAAGAGATAGAAGACAAAAGCTTAAAAAGAGCAGATTAGTCCAAGGTCACAGTTATTCACTGTCAATAGTTTATGCAAAGAAGCATCATAAGAAAATGTATGGAAAGGCAGGTTGCTGAACTGATTTAAGTAAACAAAAGATAGGGATGGTGAATGCAGACCAGCACTGGGGAGATATGCCTCGGGACCATGGAAGACAAGTGAACAAATTTACAATTTGATAAATAAGAAATCACAATAGATTATCTTGGCTACTTTATCTTCACAGCTACTTTGCGATTTTGGCCTTACAAGAATGTAAATTCAGCACTATCATGTATGCTAGGATAATGTGTTTTGGTATATTCAAAGAATGTGGCAGCATAACTATATAACAAGAACTCAGAAAAGCCATGGAAGCATTCACAAATTGGACAGAACTACTTGAATAAAAACAACGTGGCCCAAGGGGACAGGTACAGGATTATACATTATATATATACATACATTATACAGCATACTTAGGCCTATAATACTGGGACCTTCCAGAAAGAATTAGGAAACAGACTATAGTAGAGCTACATTCTGCACTATTCAGAGGCATTTTTTTAAAATTTGAAACACTCTATTGCTGATCTGAGTTAAAAATTAGTCTCTTTACAACACTTCCCTCTGCACCATCCCAGTTTCTGTAAAAGTCTAGCGTAGGGAACTATGCTTTTGGGGATTGGCTGTCATCTGTCTCAAACTCCCCAAAGTGTCAGATTGGACCATGTCTAAAGCATACACAGCATGCCTGTGCACATCTAAACAAGACGGATACCACTGAGTTTAGCACAAGACAAAGTAGTTATAACTTTTATTAAAAGAAAATAAGCAGCCTGAAAGACTGTTTGAGGTTTTAAAACACAGTAAGAAGATCCTGATTCTCCGTCCTTTCCAACCAGTGGCTTAAACTCTGAGCTCTCATTTCCCTTGTGATTAGAAAACTGCCAGTTTTTCTTAAAGCTCTGTAACTGCTTCAGGAGGCAGATATTGAGATGGAGAGCACAAGTGATCTTCCCTTGTTAGTCTAGAACAGTCTTAGAGGAACATATGCCCAAGCAAAAGATATTTTTAGGCTTAAGGGAGTAAATATTTTTGCAGTTTTGTTCTGATCTTGTCTTTATTTAAGAACGAAGAGACATATAAACAGCAGTGTCTGAATACTTTTCCACATCACCTCAAATCCTCAATGAAAAAAGATAGGCTATTTTGTTCTGTAAATTGGCTGCACATAAAATTACATTGGCACTGGCCTTGTTAAGGTTACTTGTTGATAACTGCATTTACTGGCAGCATCAAAGATAATTCAGAGAGGAAAGAGTAAATGAGAGATATATTAGAATGCCAAACCAGAATGCTGCATTGCAGGAAACTCACTAAAAATTGCTGTGGTTTATCTTGCAGGATCATTCCAGATACCTCCTTTAATCCACATATGATAAGGACAATTCTGTTGATTCAGTTTCCTCTTCATGATTAACTTTGGTTGAGGTTATTTTATTTTTAATAGTAGCTAAATGTTTTTAAAGTAATCTAAATAAAAATTGCTTAGGAAACTTACGCTTTCCTGCTATAGATACAATTTATACATGATATCCTGAAAAACTCAAGTCCTTTCAAATTTGCTCATGACTGACAGAGAAAACTCACGCAGTCAATGACTACCCGGACCTTCAACAAGCTCAGGGCATTGAGACAAATTTCTTCTGCTTCCCCAGGTTTTTGAAGAGGTTTTTGTCCTATGACACATTTAGGGACAAGCAGCTCCAAATCCCATCACATCAACAAAGTCCTGATATTTCTTTTGCAGTAACTGGAAACATCTAAACTTCTGTGATGTTCACAGGAAGGACAGTGTGCACCATATTACTGGAGTTTTCCCTAACATAACAACTAAGTATCCCACATGCCACATTCCCCAAGTATCCTCTAATTGTGGCTAGACAGGATGCAAGTGATGTCTTCACTGTTCTTTTGTGTCCTCCCCTACCTTATTTTCACATCACCAAGTAACCCCACACTTGGACAAGGGTGAATCTGTTTTATATCCCCTTGTACAATATACAGTATACCATTAGATGCTGAAATCCAAACCTGAAATCCAAAAGAGCTCTGTGCACTTGATACACAGGATCAAAACTGTATAGTCATCTTATTTTCTGGCATTGAACTTCCTCAAATAAGTGAAGTTGAGCCTTTATGTGTATCTGGAGCTTTGCAGTTCTTAAGGCTGAATAGCAGCTGGATCACACAGAAGCCAAGTGGGATCAAGTGAAGTTGACCTTAACCAGGTAGGCATACTTACAGAAAACACATCGTCCCTTGGCTAGCAGAGATTCATAGTTCAGCACTACAATAGAAAGTAACTTAACTCAGTAACATGAGCAAAATTAGGTCTGCAGTTCTATCTCCCTCTGTAGTGGGCTGCAGTTTTGTGAGTGTAAGGTTTGTTTTAACTAGGACTCATGAGATGATATTAAGATGTCACAGAAGTTCCATTACTTCTCTTGATTTCCACCTTCTAGACCTTAGACAATTAAAATTAAATTTCAGATAAGGAGGTTGGGGTGGGGGGATGAGGGGAGAGTCGAGAAGCATTCAGAAAAATTATCCTCTGGAGGGAACAGAGGAAAGATGATTAAATAGTTTGCCTTCAGCTCTTGTTGCTATGATTCTATATCTATATTCTGGAGAGTGAGTAATTTGAAAAAGAAAATCTCTGTCTTCCAGACAGAGAACATCCTCCTCAGACTCAAAATTCATGACCCGCTCAAGTTTCTCCTCCTTATAGATTTCTGTGCATACTTCCTGAGCATTTAATTTCACAATTTGCTAAGATCATTAAAATTAGTTTTTGTCCCCTAACTTCTTAGAAAATATCTAGAAAAAAGCTGTCATACAATGGAGCACAAACTCTTCTCTTCTGTGACTTGAAGCTAAATTTTACTGCTTCTTGTTTGGCTTGAAGGGATCAGTTAGGAATCACCTCCTTTTTAATGACACTTATGAATGATTTTAACTCTGAATAGGCAAAAAAAAAAAAAAAAAAGAAAAAAAAAAATTGGGATCGGAATATTCCTCTTTCCACTTTTAAAAAAGAATATCTACTAAGGCAGTGACTTTCCTCAAAATGCATTGCTAAATAAATAAGTGTAGTAAGTGACAGGTTTTTTAATCACATAACAATTCCCTGGATCCACGCAATAGAAAAATTAAAAAAATAAAGTTCTTTAAGTATGTATGATCAGATACCTGATTGGACAAAAACCTAAGCAATAGGGTCTTGATTCAGCATAATGCTGTGCTTGAATGATTCTGTGATTTTGAATTTGTACCCAGCTTTCTCTTCATAGGGAACATGGAAAAGTGTTATATGTTATAGATGTTACAGCTACTGAAAAGGACCGATCATTTAGAACAGCTCGTAACTTATTTCCCCATCTGTGTCTTCTTGGCACTTTCATAAATAACACATCTCAGATTCCAGGGGAAAAAAATAAATAAATATGGAAGTAAACTTTTCACAAGTTTTTGCCTTAATTTTTTTTTTTTAACAGACAAAAAAATATAAATTCAGTAAATTTTCAAGAAAAGAGCAGTGTAAGTATTAAAAAGTATATGCTTGGGTCAGTGATATAAGAAACATTTCTACTTCCCCAAATCAGCTCAAGTTTTCAATTTTTTCTTACACAGGTTTTCCCATCAAAGACATTGTAGAAGCATGTGCTTTAAATTCCTACCAGTCAATATATTGATTTCTTTGCATTTACAATATGTTTCACATAGACAAGCAAGTCTAATATGTAAATTATTGAAAAGGAAAATGTATATTGTAGGTTTTTGAAGAGTTATATGTAGCATGAGGGAAGGGAGTCAATAAAATTCTTTGCAACATCAACACTGTATTTGATGTGGCAGCTGTCTCCTTTGCTGCTGCAAGAACTTTTTTTTGACTACAGCTAAGTAGCAGATGTTTATGAGAAATAAGGATGTTGGTAAATTTATTACCTGTTTCTATGGGCAACATAAGTCTCTAATAGTTGCATTTTCTTCAGGATTGCTTACTTAGATCACAAAGTGAATGCTGAACTGATACTATAAAGGATCTCTGATAAGTTTTTAAAAGTAATTTTGTGCTTTCTATTACCTAATTCATTTCTCTAAAGCTTTATGAAATTATCGACTCTTACTGAAGAACAGGATTTTCTATTGTCTGCACTTAGGATGACACTTCCTTCAAGGCAGAAGCAACAGGATTTTTCAAATACATACTTGAAGGTGGGTTTGTAATAATATAGATGGGAAGGAGAGCACTCTGCCATCCTGTAACACAATTCATCTCTGCTCCTCTCTGCTCAAGCCTGCTGAGCCTGACTTCCTCAGTTACAGAATTCAGAATAGACTTTCTACAGCACAGCTTGAAAATGTTGCCCTCATTTTGATCAGCTGAGCTACAGGGCAAGCAGAAAGACAGATGTAGACCTATAATTGAGAGACATTTTCATAAAGGCTTGGAGGGCTTGGATGGACCTCTCAGCCTCTGGGATGATGGATGTCACCTTTGTTAATGATCTGAAATACCTTCGCACAGGAAGAAAAGTTTACCGTGACCTCCACATTCCAGGGAAAGACAAAAGTCAACAACATGGAACAGGAAGGACTGCAGGGACCGAAAATTAAAAAGTGGAGTTGGAAGAAAAGCATTTTACTAGTCCTAGTTCCCTAAATCACCTCGACTTCCCCCACTGAAAGAAATCATCAACTAGGTAACCAAATTTAGTGAGCAACAGAACTCCAAGCTCTTGCAAACCTACAAACAAGCAGTGGTGTAAAGCAGAGCTGAGATGAGGCTGTAGAAGAGATTTCTGGATAAAAGATGAGACACACCCTTGATTTGACTGCATATTTTAAAAAATTTTCCTCTGTGACCTCTCCCTAGCATTACGTTGTGTAAACTAATTGCCTATAACCATCACGTTCCAATTTTCCTTTCCTTTTTTCAAGAATGACAAATGTGATGCAGCAAGCATACTGGAAAAAGAGTATCATACTTCAGCACTGCTGACCTCCTCCTGCACTTAAGGTTTATGACTCCAACAAATCAGGGATAGCTTTGATGACATTGTACAGGTGAAGGACTAAATTTCCAAAGATTGTTCTTTATAGTTGTCTTTGGAAAAAAAAGAGGATTTGACATAGCATTAGCTTTCATCTGATCGTGACAATGCACTTCTGAGTAGTCAGGATATGTAAGTATGGAAAGCTTCAAGTATGTATTAAAATAAATACATATAAATGAAAACAGAGATTTTCTATTAGTCGCTAGCATGAAGAAAAAGTAAGAACTATTTTGTACATAATTCTGTGTCCTAATCAGGTAAAGTGACACACAGCAATTGCAAAGCCAAATCTATCTTTTTTGTCAAAAAAACTTGCCTACTTGGATTAGCTGTCCTTTCAAAAGAAGGTATAGTCTACTATCATGTTGCATGATGATATAAATGAACATCATGTAATTGCAGATACATTTATTATAGTATTACAAGGCTTGCTGTGAACTGCTAACTCATACAGACATGATTTTTCCTCTTCTGTGCAGGAATAGTGATGACCTCTCCTTGACTCCTATGAAGACCTCTTCTACCCTTAAGAGTTTTTGCAGTGAGGATACAAAAGGGTTATGCTAGTGCTAGTGTATAAACCTAATTGAGCAGAGAAAACAGAAGCCAGGGAATGTGCATCACTGTCTTTTCAGCATTATTTTTTGTTTAGAGGTTAATTGGTTTACCCTAAAACTTAAAGCAAAAGCTAAACATCAAAATAAGGAAGGCAGAGAAAGGTTTTATTTCAGACACTCCCTGTAGGCAGCTTTTTAATCACAAAGAACTGACATTTTAATTTAAACAAAATAATTACAAGCAAAAGGTGAGTGAACCCTTTTGCATGCAGTACACAGTCACACTTTTCTTAGTTCTAAAGAAGAGAAATTTCAACTATTTAGAATTAATTAATTAAGTGCATAAATACTGCTATATTTCTTTTTATTCAGGAAAACTGAAGCAGTTTTGCTTTTACTAAGGACCAATCTCTACATTCATTAATAAAACACAGGAAAGAACAAACCTCACGCAGTGCTGGATTTTGCCTTCAGAATGTGACCCAGCTTTATGGCCCTCAACTGTGTGAACTCAGCCCAGTTTCATCAACGAAACAAAAATTGTTGAACTATAGCTAACATACTGCAAATGACACAGACAGTGTCACTTAGACAACGCAAATTAAAACTATGCTAGTTAAGAAAGTCAAAACAAGAGACATAAATGAAATTGTTAAATCAGCAATATCAACTCAGAAAAAAATACTAGGGGTCAGTGGAGCAAGCGCTGGAAGAGTGCTACTGCCAGGTGAAGGACCATCCCATCCCAAGGAACAAAAAACGCCAGCTTTTACCTGCCTCATTGCCATGTACAGAGCCAGCAAAGACTCACTGCTGTGCATAGTTATAATAAGCCTACCAGAAAATTTTCCAGTATAGTTTCAGAGTATTTATTTCCCAAATAAGTCTACTGAAACATCCTGTTATTTCTCAGTGTGGGAACAGCAGCATTTCAAAACAGCTATATAAAAGTAAAATTATCATTTCCCCTTTTTGGGTTCGCCAAGCATTCTAAACATGATAGAACAGGATATAAATGATACCAGCGTGAACATACAACACTGACTATACTGTCCAGCTAGTATCTAAGTACATATGAGAAGGGAGAGAGGAGAAAGATAAGAAAACAACAGTAAAAGCAGCAAAAACAGAGACAATTCTCCATACAGATAAGCATGCAAAACCTGGTACGTTATGTAGGTAAGTAAACTGTAGCATCCATGGCAATACATAGTAAGGCAGTTTATCTGCTTTCAGAATCACACTACCTGTTGAAGTATGCCAGCAGATGACTATGCTCTGGACTGAAGTTTAGCTAACCCAACAGAACATGGGAAACTACTGAACATGACATGAGAAATTGGTGAATGTTAAAAGGTAGCATAGCATGAAGCTGACCAAAGCCATAAGAGTGCCAGGAGGAATGCTCAGATTTCACATAACATTAAGCTAGGGGAGAAATGGCCAGAATTCACAGATAAATGGAGGGACTGTTGAGGACCTTATCTGGAGGAGAGCCTTGCTAGGCAAGTAACATCCCAGTAACCACATCAGTCACACAAAAATTGACAACCCTTTCGGTGAAGAAATTTTTCCTAATATCCAATCCAAACATCCCCTGGCACCACTTGAGGCCATTTCCTCTTGTCCTATCGTTTATTGCTTGGGAGAAGAGACCAACACCCACCTGGATACAACCTCCTTTCAGGTAGTTGTAAGAGCGATAAGGTCTCCCCTCAGCCTCCTTATCTCCAGGCTAAACAACCCCAGGTCCCTCAGCTGCTCCTCATAAGACTTGTGCTCTAGACCCTTCACCACTTCGTTGCCCTGCTTTGGACATGCTCCAGCTCCCTAATGTCTTTCTTGTAGTGAGGAGCCCAAAACTGAACATAGTACAGGCAATAGCTGTGGGCCAACTCCCAAAGAGTCCCATGAGGGTTTGAGTGCAAGACATGAGCAAACTTCAGGCTGGACTAGCCAGCAAGTAAAACAAGAAGTCTGAGGACTGCATACTGGCGGGACCAGGGGTCCAGGGGCTGGGTGCCTGAGGAGAACCATAAAAGAGGTTGTGGGTACATTTCAATACAGATCTACTAGCAAGATTAACAGTGAGTAAAACTGGAGTTTTACTCCAAAAACTTTTGGAGTTTTTTCATGTTTATGTCAGTGCCACTCATGTGTATGTGATGCCTGTAAAATCATTATTCTGTCTTGATGTGTTAGTGGTTAACCAAGTCTGTACAGTGTGTATGTGCCTTCTGGGAATATGCACTCAGACTCACTTCTGGCTGGACCCAGAGGTAGGGCTCTGCAGTAGCTTCACATCTATTAGACTGGGATCTCATGGTCCTAGAGTACATTACTTTGTATCTAGCTGACTGGGGAGGAAAACTCCCCCTAGGTGCAGTGAATTCACCTAACCTTAACCATAACAAATTTCAGAAGATGCTAAAACAATGATTCCATGTAGATCTCTTCTGCAGGTTCAAATTTCTTTTAAAACTTTTGAGAGTAGGACACCTAGACACTAAATATATTAGCAGCCATACTTCATCCTACCGCTGTAAACATAGATTTCATGTCATGTAAACTGGCTAATTTATCAAACATGTTTTTATTCTAATTTGTAACCCACCAGATTTGTTCTACTAAACATGAATAGTACTGTCAAATGTGCGAAACGATTGTAGAGAGTGGTAGATTAGAACAACAGCATTTTATGCATACCAAGATTCCACAATAGGTTATGATTTACAGAAAAAAAGGTGTAGAGGATTGACTGGCATTTTACCACTGCTGAGTGAGAAATCTCTACGTGTCCCTAGACAATTGTAGTAGAAAAAGTAGCCAATCCTTTCTGATAGCCAATCTGCTGTCACTGAGGCAGAATTTTCCAACAACTGGTTCCTTCTTAGTCTCTGAACAACCGGAGATATTTTAAACTTCAGTTTGTTCTTTTATTACAGAACATAAGAAATGTAATAAACCAGAAGCCAACATCAACTGAAAACCGTTACAATAATCAGAAAGGAGCTACCCATGTAGATGCAAACAAGGGAGACATCCAGGGCATGTTAAGTAAAGTTGTTATTTGTAAACTTTTTTTCACCGTATCCTGAAGTGATGTGCATTTCAGATAACACTTTATAAAAGACAGTAAAAGGGCAGCGTGTCCTCGTGTCAATAGACAGTCACTAGCTGTCATTTGCACAGTTCATACATACTAGGGCACTATCAAATTACTATGTTATGCTATGCTTTCCAAATTTGCCCTTCAATAGAAGTGTCACTACTATCTGATATGACTGCTTTCTGCTACTATCAAATACACCCCTGATTCATAGCCTGAGAATAAAGCAAAAGCTTCTTGCCTGTTGCCAGGATATGATTAAGAAAGCATTGTAGTTTCTGCTCATTGCACATTTTTGCCAAGGTCCTTGGTCTATCATCTGCTAGTGTACAGAACACATTGAATTCTAGGCATCTTACTATGGGTCATAATGGGCTTTTAATTCTTTTTTTCTGCTCTAGATTTTTCATATTTCCTTATTCTCATTCTTCAGTTCTTGACTATCTTCCTCAATCTAAAATAAGTTTTTCACCATTTTCATCCTGGGCAGCCTTATTTCCAGTAGATGTGACACAGCATGAATAGTAAAAATCCCAGCTCAAGTAATTGACTTCTACTTCAAATGCGTTACTTGAAGCCTCTGCCATGAATTATCAGGCTGCAACCTTCCTGACAGCTCGAAGTCAAGAGGTAATCCTATCCTTCTCAAGGCTTGTGCTGAGCTCAAATCAGCAAGAAGTTACAGAGAAGGTTATAACTATCATCTTTTATTGGCAGACAGATATTGCTCTTACAGTCATGAGACTGATATCCTGAATAATTTTCGGCTGTCATGATGCATATCACATTATAGTAAGAACTACAATTTTTAGGGAAAAGATGGGTGTTTGTCTGTTTACATATGAAATTGTTGGTCCTTTTTGAAAATGTTCTTCAAAAGACTCATACTTTTCCTATAGGTGATGCTGCCACTGCAAATATCTTTTTTTTTTTTTTTTTTTTTTTTTTTTTTTTTTTCCCCAAAAAAGTAAACCATATGCATTTTGAATGAGGACACAGAGAGCATTCAATTACTGGATACAATGCAAAGGACTGACAACTTCAACTCATTTGTTCTAACATTTCAGAAATAATCAACAGTGTTGGCGACATTCTCATTAGCTGCACGGCAGCAACAATAGTCTAAATTTCATAACAACTTGATTAACACAGAAATGTGACTTCAGTGAGTCAGGATGCCATTAATACTACAATGTACCTACACAAATCTTATGCTTGTATTTGCAACAACTATCCCAAATGATTCAAATTCAGCAAAAATTTAAAAAATTAAGGGATGCAGGATACTACGTCTGAACACCTGTAAGTTCCTCAATCAAAATGAAGAAGATTTAAGCTGACTTTCATAGCATTACACTAGCTTCATGCCATTATGGAAAAGGAACAGAACCTCTCATAAACTGTAGCGGAACTAGAATTCAGCAACATCATAACTATATTTGGTCAAAAACAATCATTCATAATTATAATAATACTAAAAATACCATTAATTATAATTTAATAAATCAAAGTACAAATCTCTAATAAATAGTTGTTATATGCAAGCATAAAACAGACAGCCTTGTTAATGAGAAAAAATGGATTATGTGACAATTTAATCAGGTTTCACAAGATTACCTGAATAGTGTGCTCGAGTAGTTCTCTAGTATCATATTCTATTTTCCTCTCTCTTAATATTGTACCCCAAAACAACATTTTATTCTATGATCTTTATTATATTTCCAACAACATCTATGCCTCTTCCATTTAATATGAATATACTTGATTTAAAGCATGCATTTAAGTCTTACAAGCTGTCCATGACTACAGTTATTTCCCTTATCAGAACTGGAGTTGTATGTATGCAGATAATAATCAGAGCCCTTCAGTCTATTTTTTCTCCAGAATTTTATTTTTTAAGAATTCAACTTATTTTTGAGTTGCCTCAAATCACCTTGCAAAACTCCAATTGTGTTGCTGACCCTTGCCCTTTCTCTTTTTCAATGAACAGCTGAGCACGTAATTCTCAACAACTTTTACGTTATTCAGACTTTGAGCTATGACAGATAGTTTACTCACATTCAGGTCACTTCAGATTTCCTTTTCTAGTTTGAATTAATGTAATCTTGGAATTAGTTTCCAGTGCTTAAGTATGAATCCACTTTATTTTTCTTCATTAATAATTTTCAGTGATCAATTACATCTGAACTACCAGATACTCCTAATCACCTAATGCTTTTGCATTATAAAATAAATAGCTTTTCCATTCCTTCATGTCCCATTTGTTCGTAAATGAATGTTCACAATAAGTGAATTTAACTAAACTAAGGTCTTTTACCTGTCAAGCATGAAATATGTCATCTGGTTTCCATTTTTTCAGTAATTCATATAAAAAATACATTAAGATATAAAGTAAAAAGGAACATTTTGTGCTATTTTATTTTACTACACTTTTACAAACATGACTGTATCACTATTGTATCACTTCAGAAATGAAAGAATTCAAGTAAATTTATTTACATAGAATGGTTATTGGTTGCTCTGTTCATATGGTTAGTTCTATTGAAGCAAACAAAAAATGATTATGGAGTAAGAGGGTAAGACTATTCATTTTTGGTCTCTAGTATCTTGGCCTATAAACAGATTAAGTCACACCAACAATCTTAGAAGGTAAAAAGAAAAGTTCAGAACTTCATAAATAAAAATCCAGGTGATGACAGAAATGTAGTATGAAGTGTGCAAAGAGTTGCAGTAGAATTGACTTCAGATTTAAAACCTCTGTTACAACTACCCCTCTGTAACATGTTAAAAAAACCCCAAACAAACAAACAAACAAACAAGAAACCCCAACCCATGTGTATTTCTGAAGTGTTAACTTCTTACTTATATTATTAAACCACTTACTCTGAAAAACATTTAAGTAGACCACTATTGAGAGGTTGGGGTGGGAAGGGGCTGTTTTAATTTTTAAATAATTAGCCAGATTTGTTTAAAGAATAGCGAAGAAACTTGGGTCTAAGTTGCAACTTTTTATCAAACCATAAATATTAGAAACTTTATGTTTTAGTACTTCAGGCAAAGATCTGTGTAGGGTACATACACACACATATATACACTTACAGTCCAATTCAGTCCAATACAATAGTATTAAACACTAAAGTTAGAAAATACCAAAATAACTAGACACCAAGACCAGATAATAGTATCACAGAAAACACAATAGGCATATAAACATTTTTTTTTTATTTTTTTTTTACTACGCATACCTATACCTATGGCATTTAATTTACGTTGTTTAAGTCTTCCTTGCTCTGCACCATGCAATTTTGCTTTCCCTTCTTGTGGGCTCTTCCAGCTCCCACCTTTCCCTGCCCGTCTCTCCACCCAGTTGCACCAGTGCAGTGCCCCCAGGCTGTGCGTGCCCAGAGTGGCACGGCAGGGGCAGACAGTGGTGCCAGGTACAGGATCTGAGGCTACAAAGCAGCAGGGCGGAGGGTCCCAGTTCCCTGTTGCCCTACTGCTCCCACCTCGGAAATCTTTCTGGCAGAAATCCCTGATGTAAGCCACCTGAAAAAAACTAAAATCAAACAATCCAAGAAACTCAGCACTGAAAAACTAATGCCTTCCCACAACAGACATGAGAAGAGGAGCAGAGAAGCAGTGTGTAGAGGAGGGAGAAATTCTTGCTTCTACCTACAACCTTTCAAGTCACCACAAATCATTTCACAAAGGAGTTAACACCACATTACAAGCATCCAATACTGAGATACTATTGCAATGGGAATTGCTGTGAAGGTGGTGTGGGGGGGGGGTCTTGCAGGGGGGGCCTGTGCAGAAGGAGGTCAGAGACTGCCCTGTCCCACACACAGCAGTTGCAGCTGGCTGCCCAACAGGCAAGCAGACCCATTGTGCGCTGAAGCTGATCCAGGCAGATGAGTTTCTGAAGCCTCTGCAGAAACATATTTAAGAAAGGGTGACAAATGCAGAGAACAACAACACCAGAGTTGGAACAGAAAGAAGAAATAATGTGAGAGCAGGAGGACATACAGGAGGAGACACAGGGGAGACACCAGAGCAGGCGCGACACTGACAAACGGAGGAGGCACAAGCCACAGTGCTAGGACAGGAGAGATGCCTGAGCAGGAGCAAGGGAGAAACAAGAAATACTCAAGGGGGACAGTGAAGCAGGAGAAATGCTGGAGCAAAACTAGCCACCCAGAGTACTGCAAGAGCCCCAAATGGAGAAGGAGCAAATAGCTGCCCAAGACCAAGTGACAACTGAGCAGGAGGTATGACTGAGGCCAACGTAGGTCACCACACCAGAGCCACTGAGTAGGAAGCCCAGTGGCTGAGCTCAACCTCCTGTACCACTCATTCCCTCCCCGAAGGGACTGAGTGTAATTGGCAGTGAAGGGAAGGGAGTAGCAGGAGGGCACAGGGGAGGTGTCTAGAGGGAAGCTGAGGTGGTTTCTGTAAGTGTCCTTATTTGTTTGCTTGCTTTTATTTTCTAATACCAGAAGCAGTAATCTAAGTTTATTTATTGGCAATAAATCAAATCGACTGAAACTCACCAACCTGAAACTGGTTTTCCTTCCCACAACAAATGTTTACCTCTCCCTCAAGAAAAATTGTCCAAACCTTCCTAAAAATGCACCAAAGGCTTCAGTGGTTTCATCAATCTTTGATTTACATTCAAAATTGGAGTTTGTAAAAAATATCCTGATGAATTTCTCAAAAGTTTCAAACATATCCTAGACTACTAGTTTTATGTTGGCTTTGAAGTTCAATTGGATGGATTTTTCTTCTTACCACCTCCAACAGTTCAGAAAAATTATTTTCCTTCTAGCCCAATGAAGGTTTTATGGGGCTTGTCTCCATCCCCACCTAGGGTAATATGTGCATTAGAAAGACAGACACTGACGCATTCTGCCTGTCGCATGCAAACTGCATCCAATCTTAACTGCTATAGCTCTTGACGTTCACCATCTCCAACTTAAAAAAATAGCCCTTTTAAATAACATAAGGGCAATGAAGAGATGAAATGGGACAAAGTGCAGACTGATAAATCACCGTAAATTTTTAAATATTTTATATGATACCAATAAGACCACAAGCAGAAGGAAAAAAATAATCTATACTGTCGAAAAGTCTCATCCCAGCTTAGAAGTGAAGTAGAACTAATATGCATAGTTTTGGAAAACATTTTTTTACTCTTCTTATATCCCATGACTGGTATTGGCCACTTTATGTACAACAAATGAAAACTAAAGAGATGTATTTTGGATTTTCAATTATGTACGCATACTATAATGAATTGTTTTCCACCTTGCAGAAAAGGAATGTATTAGATACAAGTTAAAATTGTAAAGCAGATATTCTGAAAAACCTACTACATAAAAAGTTTTTCAGATAAATTTTCCAGCTTTTTTTCCCTCAACTCTCTGGCTTGTTAAAACTACGCTCAGTAAGCCTTTAGATATTCACAAAAGACAAAAATTAATAGAGGGAACAACCTTACTGAACTGTCAATATTTAAAAGGACAAATAGGATAAGCAAGATAATTACAGGGCGACATAAATCTCAAAATAACAGGATGGCTAGTTAGAGTTTGTTTCAGACTTAGATGACTGTAATATAAATAATGCCAATCAGCACAGGTTTGGGGTGAATCAGAGCTTGTCAAATTAAGTAGATTTTTTTTTTTTTTCTGATGGGAATATAAGCTTAGCTGATAAGATAACAGTGCTAATGCAATAGGTTTCTATAAACCATTCTGAGCTGGTACTACATGACATGTCAATTTGGTGCTCTAAGTGATACACAGTTATCACATTGTATTATGAAGACTAAACTAGCTAGTTCATTAATCTTAAAAAAGCAATTGCACATTAAAAAAAAGAATAATTAGTTTCTCCACGGACTGTTACTTGGCACTGTACTATACAAAACTTTTCTTTACTGAAAGCACCCTAATCATAGTGACTGAGGTAGGACAGGTGACAGATCTGAGTGTCTCTCTACCACATGGTACCAAACTCTCATTCAACAGAACCAGAACTAAAAACACAATCTATGCACAAAATGATTGACTTAACTGGAAAGAATGCTCTCTGGAGAAAAAGCTCAAAGGTGGTCAGCTGAACATTATACCCAGATAGTGTATATTTTCCTGATATATATGTGTATTTATATAAGGAAAAAAAAATGCAGGATGTGCTACCTAAACATTTTGCACTGTTGACCTGCGATTACACTCCCAGTTCTAGCATTTGCAATGTAAATGATTTTTATTTTGTTTTAAATGGAGAAAATTCAGAATAGTCACAAAGCATAACAGATATGGAAGTGTTCTGTGTAGTACTGTGGTCAAGCAACTAATGAAAACAGAAGTTAGTCAAAGAAGAACTTAATAAACTGGAAATGAGACTGGGGTAACCATGACTCTCTTCTCAATTGATTTATGCTTACAGTGTTCCTAGAAAACCACTTCCTTCAAGAAAGAGTCCACACCTTCCCCATGCATATTACAGGCATTATTTTTGCTTAAATTTGTTATTAAGATATTTTTGTAGTATCTCGAATTACCATAAGTACTTTTAAGTTAAAATATCATTTCTTATTCGGCTACAGAATACACTGTTCCTTTCCCCTTTTTTTTGCACATGACAACAATTTCAGTCTTTGCTTCTTGAAGTCAAATAAGCCAAATTTCCTCATAAATTATCAATTTTAGAATATTAACTGCCCCGATAACTCTCTAGACTCTTTTCAATGTTTGTGTGTGCTTTATCATGTGCAATACCCCAAATAATGTTCACTGGAGGAGAGGCAAGGATTGCTTCATGAATTCTGCAGTCAAAATTCCTTTTTATAAGGATCCTAGTATACTGTTGAATTCTAGCATTTTGCTGCAGCATTGAGTTCCTCATATTCAGTTCATGACTTAAACAAGTCTACAGATCTTCTCTACAAAACCGAGGAGTTGTTCTGCATCCTGTATTTGGACATCTGATTTGGTACTCCCGTTAACGAGAGAGCACACTGCCTCCCCCTCCACTTTTCAGTTTGTCAACACCATTTTGAGTCCTACTGTGCTAACAGTCCCTTCCCATAGTGTTATCTTTAAACTTAGTAAGCATCCATCACCTATGCCAAAACCAAACCCTGTCTACTTTGGCTCTTATATGAAAGTAGAATAGAGCACTATACAAGTTTCGTTTTTGGAGCGTAGCTGTCCATTAGTCCCACATTAAAAGAAAAATGCTGTTTGTGGTGTTCTAGCTTGTTCATTCAAGGAGCATCTGAAGCATCTGTATGAAGTGTTATGTTGTCTACATGCAACTAAGATCAAAGAGCAAGAAATAAAAGCTAGGAAAACAAATCCTTAAAGGAAGGATCAAAAAATATAGACAAGGAACTGCTTAAATACATCCACTGCAACCTGAGTAACTATTTAATCAAACAATGAATGTTTTGGTGAAAAGTACCTTAAGTGAAACAATCCAAACATGAAGAAGTCTTAAAGATAATTCTACATAAAGTCAAACTTTATTCATAATGATTCTAGCCTCGGAATCCATATGAAAATCAATATGGATTCAAAGATAACTGAAGAATTGTTTCAAAAATTAGTGGCAAAGGACTCTGAAATCTATCGTGTTACCAAAGCTTAGCAACTGTTCTATAGGCCTTCTGAGAAAAGTCAGCAAAACTACAGAGCTCTTTTAATACTAAGCTATTGAGCCAGAATAGTGAAAGACTCTCTCAAATTTTGGCAAGACTTAAAAGTGATGGTCAAACAATTAATATAAAAATACTAAATAATCATTATCATACATTTGCATTGATTTGAAAGCCATAAAAACTATTTCTAGATGTATTTTATAGAAACTGTATGGAACATTGAATGTCTAGAATGAAAGCCCACTTTCATTCATGGAACATGGAATTAAAAAAGGCTTTAGAAGATGAAGCAAGAATTTCTCTGAGTCACACAATACAGTAATTCAAAGGATTATGTATAGCTGTCATTTCTCACAGTAACGTTTTCATAACATTCTGGGAAAAACTGTAGAATTTTATTTAAAATATATTTTATTTTTTTTACAATAATTATCAAAAATATCATAATCATCCTACACATCCAATAGTCAAATAAGTAGGGCAGTGTAAAGTATATAGGAATTAAAAATGCATGCTCATATTCCTGTCAAGTGAAGTTTTTCTACAAGTTACTACTACCCAGGTTACTTTACTTGGCTAATAACAATGAGAAATAGGGTAGCAAATACATCATATGAAAACAAAGACATATATGCCTACATCCATGCAAACAGAGCTGACCAGTTCTAAAGGGCAAACAAAAACACTGAAGGATTCGATTATATTCAATATATTAAATATATATATTTGATTTCCCTGGGCCGGAGGCAGGAGGGGAGAAGTAGTAAAAATATGTAATTTCTTCCATTAAACCCCATTTCTCATTCTACAGTGCTTTCTCAGACTCTTTTAATTCCACTTGAAGGGTGAAGACGTCTCCCACATGTCAAACTGTGTCTTCTTAAAGTCCCTGAAGCTATCTCTATACTGAATAACTGTCAGAAGAAATTTGACTTTTTTTTTTTTGTTGTTAAAATTTTTGTTAACTTGTCTGTTTAATAACAGCAAAACATATATCAGGTGTGACTTAATCTTTCCAGAGAGAGATGCTCTCAGGCTCCTAAATATCTTCTCTACCATTCTGTGTCAATGGCCCTGAACGAAATAGCAGTAAGTGATCGCTGCAGACAGAGTTCAGCAGTACAGCAAGGGAGATTTTTGCTGAATAAAGTCTACGGTATCAATTAAACAACCTCCAATTTACAATCTCCCCCTCCATCCTCCTTCTGAAGCATTTCCGCTTGCTAAAATGAAAATGTAAAAAAAAAAAAAGGTTTTATCCTGGTGTGTGTGGTAAAAGTGATACCTTTCAAGTACCACACATTCTATCATACTACCTTTAGAAATTCCTTTAATAGCATAGGCCTTGAACCTATAATCACAATAAACATTATCCACACTGTTTAATGCAAACAAAAGAAATGTTTTTTTAAGCTAAACACCTTCCAGAGAATTGCATAAGAATTTGACACATATTCTTAAATGGTAACAAGTACAATAAGTTGTAGTGCAATTTATTACCTCCTTCTACTGATAGAGCAAAAGGCTAAGAAAGAAACTGATCATCCTATGTCTCAATCTGATATTGCTACATAAGGTTAACCATAACTAGCTTACCTTACTGAGGTACGTAGTTGGATTAATGTTTTTTAGTTCAGGAGACTAGAGACTAAAGAAGTAAAAGCTTATGACCATTTTATTTTATCTCACTCAAAGAAAGTCACTTTTTCTTGGAACAAAAATTTTACTCACTGTCTTACCCCAAATTCTAGCAGACAGAACATTCTAAAGTAGTTCAGATTCTTTAAATGATAGTTTAAGGCCTTCTGATGGTTCATGATTTGTTCTGCTTCAATTTGGTATCATTGACTGTACTAGTTTACTGGAATATCCTTTTAGCAGAAATGTAGCATTTTATTTCAGCTCAAAAGTCATAAAAGTTAAAGAAGACTCCAAACTTCTTCACAGAAAAGAATACAAGCTTTTTATTTTTACTAAGAAGCAGCTCTTCTGGTTCTGAACAATATGTGAACTACGTGGAAGTATCTAGCTTCCCAATATGCATCTGCATTTCATAAGCATGATACAGAACCTGTATTTTCTTTTCTTAACTTTAAAGGTATTATAAAGTCTTTTTACATCCAAAGGTCAAATTCAATTCTGGAAGTCAGCTGTCATGATTTTATTAAATGTAGAGTCAAAAGTACCAATATTTAAAAAAATAAATCTGAATTTAAGAGGCCTAGGCTATATTAAAATGGGTGAAACAGAACTCTTTTCCCAGATACTCAAAAGAAATAAGCCTTGTAGTACGTTGTGGTTTCAAACTGAATTCAAAGCAGAAGTGCTGGTTCTGAATTATTGAGCATTGTTTGTGTAGGACACCTAGATAGTAATATCTTAGGTGAAATGCTTACCTACAGAAGCTCCAGATTATTTAGTTATGCACAACAAGTGTATTGACATCTTAAATCATCTCAAATTCCACTTCTAATACACCACTTCCTGTCCTTGGCTGGCTTATTCCCAGTTGATGGAAACAAGAAATTCGCTGAACAATTTAGGAATCATTAAGGCAGATCCCTCATTTTCAGAGTTTGTACATACTTGAAATTCAAAGCAAACCTCTGTACAGATCAATACTGTAAATCAATAATGCAGAGAAGCCTCTGAAAAGTAAAATATTGGAAGTTTAAACTATATTCAAATACGTGCCATTAAAGGAAGACCAACTAGTTTTGAGAAGCACAGTAAGATAAATAGATGGCATGTTCATACATCTGTCTGTCAACCTACAGGAAGGCAAAAGCAGTTTGTTTTTCTGTATTGAGCACACATAAAAAGACAATAAGGACAAGAAGCTTCCCCAAACACTTCCTGACTGGTGGAGGGCAGAAACTTCTCCCTGACGCTGCCATATGCTGGCCTCCAGCTTCTGTAGACAAAGGCAAGGAAGGCTGTCCATAAAGCATGACATTGCCAAGATAATGTAACAGTGAAACCAACTGCTGCTTCATGCACTGCAAAACCTGTCCTGTAACTACATCTGCTCTATACAAATACCAACACGCAACATCTATTGATCCAGGTATTTGGATTCATCTTGACTGCCCATGGTGTGTAAGATACAAAGTCTCCATAGGTGATACATTGCACGTACCCTTAAAAATAAGAAAAATGCATTTAGTAAACAGTTCAACCCACCTCAAGAGATACAGCAAATGAGCAAGCTTCTGCACTCTGCAACCGGTGGTTAATAAGCAACAACCTATTCAGGTTCCCCTGGGGGGGACCAGACACTTTCCATACCTTTAAGAATGTAGCCCTGGAAAAATAGCAAGCAGAGATTGCTCATCTCCTCTATGTGCAGGACATCCAAGTTCAATACAGACAGCATACATACTGAACTGAGGATAAGAGGAAGGAATGCCTCCAAGGAAAGCGGCAGCTGTGAAGGACAGGATAGTCTGGAGACACTTTGGTAAGTTATCTATTAAGGCTGAACTAATTTCCTACTCTGGAAGAGTTAATTAGCACATTTATTTGTCAATAATACGTCTTCTATTTAATATTTTAATAAGAAAAATTAAATCTTTTTTATATTTCCCTTTTTGGGTGATAGAGTGTATCCTAGATTAGAATTAAAAGTTGCTAAATTTGAAATAGATATGATGATTTTAAGTTTTACAAATACAAACATCTTGTACTCAAATACTGTGTCTTGGAAGCCATATCTGTGTTTATTTGGAAGGGGAATCCAGGGAAGCACTGTATATTTTTTAAATATGTTCTTTACTCTGCATACAGGATATAGGAAATCATTATCAGGGACAAGTAATAAGACAAGATTGTCATGATATATGCTAAAAATTTTCCCAAGTCCCAGCTTCCCACCAGCATCATGCCCTAGAAGGGACCAAATACCAGACTGAGGTTTTCACAGTCCCAAAGTGAAAAGGGTGTCCTAGGTCTTTCCTTTGAGTGATAGCTTTCTGTGAAGTAGACCATTATTTCAGTATGTTTCATGTCTGTTGTCCCTTTTCATTATGACACCTGGAGAACCATGAGCTAGATAACTAGTTATATCCTCCTGTTATGCAGGAAGTAGGAAAGAATGAGGCAACATAGCATAATGAAACACAGAAGCTAGTATTACTAAATTAGTCACTACTATACTTTGTAGTGACACCAGCTTCATGACTGGGGTGTGTCATGGGAGCAGAAAGAAAGAAAAACCTCACTTAGCTGGGACAGTGAGCAATTCCAAATTCAAGAAATTTGCTCCACCAGCCTGCCCACTGACACCTGTATTTCACAGGTAACACTGAACTTGACCACAAATTCTTCTAGAAAATCTTTTTATAATATTACTCCCTAAAAGACTGAGTGTCAGTTTTCATGTCATGACATAGGTAGGCCAGAAAACAGGCTTCAACTAGTTTTAAAGCTTAACTGCAGGTTTAGCATTAAAGGCAGAGTTTTATACTGTCAAAGCAAGCAATAATGTCTAAACCCGTCTGTACTAGTGCCAGCAAAAGCCGAACAACAGCAGTCCTACAGTACAGATGATGACAACCTTGCAGAGGTTATGAACATATCCAATCTCTGGAACTTTTACTGAGACCTGGAAGGCCAGTTTTCCTCAGAGTTGAAAAAATAAGAAACTAACTTACCCTGCATCTACTTTCTCTGCGTCAAAACCAGAGTGACTGTCTACCTGGTAATGAACTAAAAGACAATTTATCATAACACCCTGACCTGTAAAATCCCTTTACAGTGTCTCAACATTCCCCATGACTTCTCTCAAAAAAAGTTTTGTGCGTAGTAATAATGAATGCTTTAGGCAATAAATAGTGTAAGGACAGAAGGCACATAAGCACATACCCAGCAAAGCTATCCTTGTATTGAAATATTTTAGGGATGGTTATTCCTTATACTTGAGGAAATGCTCACTTAAACAAGCCTGTGCTAAACTTCCCCTGGCACACCAAAGTTGTCTAAAGTTTGAGAGATTCTACTTAGATTTCTGTACCAGGGCGGAAATTGGACTATCAGTTGTCCTGTTTCATCCCTTGACAGACAGCATATGTTATCTTTTGTTTTGAAAGCAGAAAGACAAGGACATAATATATCTCTTTAATTAGCATTCTTAAGGAAAGGACAATGGAGTATTTTGACTGGGTTCTGTATATTTGGTATTCTTTCAAAATGTGATTTTAAAAAGGAATATCCTCACCTAATTTACCTATTCTATTAGACTTACTAACTTGTGTGATCACAAATAATATACTCAAAGGAACCTAATATGGGAGAACAGTATAAAATATAGGTAACATGCTATTAACAGAATATTTTTTCACTATGTTATTTTATCTGTATTTTAAATAACTATTAACTCAAGCTTTCACTTAGTGCCCAATTGTTATAGATCACCAGACAGACTGCAGTATGGTCTTCAGTTTCATTTTTGCCAAGTGGAGGTCAGATAAACCAGGCAAGATTAAAAACTATTAAATATAGTTTCCATTGCTCTAGAGATTCTAATAGCAAAACTAGATACAAGTGTGTGCTTCTCTGAAAGCATCTTCTTAATATACAATGTATCTGGAAGTTTGAGGGCTAGTTCCCAGTTCACATAATAAGTTAACAAAGGTAAAAAGGCTAAATTCCGCATCATATCACTTTGTGAGTTCCTGCTGGTTTAAGAAATAAATGTGGCATTGGCACATCTAATATTAGATTTTTGAAGTATGCTTCTCCCAGTACTCCTAAGAGTTGCTGATGTCTACTTATTTAATACTGACTGAAAAGCAATCTGTGGAGAGTTTATTCAAGGCTATTTCTTCCCTAGTTTCCACTTCAGGCTTCACTTTTCCACTGACTGCATGTCTAATAACTCCTGCAGTTTTGATTTTTCCATGCCCCTCTCAAAAACAAATAATATAGAACAAAAATTAAAGACAGAGGGCAGCACAAGATCATAATTATGGAATAACTTGTGCAGAAGTAGGATTCTATTTAATTCAAATTCCCAGCCTGGGAAAGAAGGTGATGCAAGAAGGTCAGACAGACAGGGCCCTATACAATCAAGATGGCGAACAACTGCCTTCATTGTCTCTTCTTGTAGGATTATAGACCCTGTGAGTATTCTAGGTCAGATCAGAGGTTCACCTAGCCTGGCATCCCACACAACAGCCAGTTATCTTCAGAAAATTAAGTAGAAGGTAACTCTAATATTTTCCAGGACTTTTATCTTGCAATGATTTGCAATTTACACGCTTAAATTAGAAGTGTGAGTTTAACAGTTCTTCAGCCTTTTTACTGTGAATCTGTGCAGTTTAGACTAGCCAAGCTTCTTTTGTTCACTGAACTTTATGACAAAGACTCACTCCCAAAGCTTTCTGCTGTTCTCTGCAAAGAGTGGCCTTCTTGTACAGGAGGTCCAGGGTAAACTGGACTTAGATCTTCAAGCACTTGCCGCAAGTACTAGTAGACTAGTTGAAAAACCAGCTTGACAGATTCAAGGACAAAAAAGCTGCTAGATGCAACAGACACCACCTCTTCCTCAGGAGCTCCTATACCACAAGTCACTGGAGACTATGAGAGCAATGCTGTATGTAATTTTCTACTGTTTTTATAGTCTTTCCTTCACATCCACTATGAGACCTTCTCAAGGATGGGCGAATGGTCTAGATACACATAACCATCACTATTTATATTAATTACAGTTTCACATTCATATATCTTGGTCTAATTATGGTATGCTAATTAACCAATCTTTTTCACTGAGAGTTAGATTACATTACTCTGCACAGAAGGAAATAATGGTGCCTAAGTGTTTCTCAAACAGACAAGGCTACAGAGAGAGAAGAGTCAGCCAAGAAGTACAACATGTAATCCTTCACAATATTCACCCAAAGTCTAAGCAACTTTTGTCTGAAAAAAACAAAAAACCAAAACCAAAAAATAGTCTGAAAATATACGTGTAAAAAAAGATGTAGTTGGGTTGAAACTTTCTGTAGAATTTCTTCTGTGTTTCTGAGGTTTCAGATTTCAGATTCATGCTATAAATATCTGTAGAAAAACTTGAGCAAATAAGATAATAGTTGTCAATCATGACATTAAAAAGCTCTAATTCGCATCATGTGTACTAATTTGAAAATAAGTTTTTAGAGATGTAGTTTAGTTCAGTAATAAACCAAGCGATGCAGTTCATAAAACTAACTAGATATTTTCATTTTCGTTCTGAATTTTCCTTACATATTACTGAAGATACCTTCCATGACGAGCACAGCATGATGTTTTTCTCTGTAACTTGACAAGTTGGCCAGGCTGTATTACTCATTAAGATGTTGCTAAAGTGTAAAGCAATTGTGCAAATTAGATAAACTGCTAATATTAATAACAGTTATCTGAAAGAATATTCATGCTGTCATCTTCTGCAGAAAGTATGACACAGAATGAAACAAGGAAACTGAATAAGTCATGGAAACCATGCCATTAATTTCAAGCAATGATGAGTACAGGAATAAAAATGGTTTATGTAATGGCAAAATGACTGTTGCTATGACAGCACACACAAAAGAAACTAAATTGATCCCCAGGTACCTATTCTTTAATTGTGTGGAAGATAACTTTGAACCATGAAAAGCTTGAGTGGGGAGTTGCATAAATCACAGATCTTCATAGGACTTCAGTGAGCACAGGAGCAGAGCAAGCAGATCCTCTGTATCAGGTGTCTTCCTACCTTCACCAGTAGTAAAAAAAGAGTAAAGAATGCAGAATGAGTTAACAAGCAGGCAATCAAGAAAGAGAGAAAAATGAGAACCTGACAGAGATATTTGCTTCACAGTCACAGAGGAACGTGACAAGCTGACAATCAGGACACTACAAAGCACTAGTAACTAAAACAGCAGGGAGACTTGAATAGTAGCAAGACTAAAATTGTAGTTAGAGGTTCCTCCACTCCTCCAGTCTCACCATAACCGTTAGAAAAGGGTCTTTGTGCTTGCCATGGTTTCACACCCATGTTGTGGTTTAACACTTTGCCATTTTGGCAAACTTTAGCTGCAACAGCTTTATAAAGCTCTCTTGTTATGCCTGTAGCAGCTACAGATTTTCAAGAACTGGGGTATTTCTACATATCTGATCTAATAGCACCATTTCAAAAAAAAAAAGCCAAATGTCCATAAAATCATAAAGTAGATACTGTATGTAGGTAGAAACTGCTTCAGCTGCAATCCATTCTGTTCAGCAACGCTTCCATCCTATCAGTTAAGTTTCAGATTCAGTAATGAAGGCAAGTGTTACAGTAAGCAGACAGCTATGCCTGAGGTTTAGCTAACTGCACAGCACATGAGGAACTACTGGACATGACATGAGAAATTATTGAATGTAAAAGGTGAGGGTGGGAAGCTGATAAGGCTTACAGAGAGTGCCATGAGGAGTGAGTTGCCTTCACAGATGTTTAAGGGGAGTTCAGAAAGAGTACTATGGGCTTTCAGGGGACAGAATTACGCAAGTGATGCTCTTGACCCAGAATCTTTTTACCCAAATTGCAAAACATTTACATTTCACGGCAAAATGTTTGGGTTGTGCATTGTAACAGCCAGGCTGAATTTTCTTATCACCTCTTACAACTTTAAAAAGCAAACTCATTTTACCTCCCAAAATGGACTGGCTTGTTCAGGGCTTAAAAGGTTTTTGAGCAGATAGCTGGCTACTGAAGCTTCTAGCTAAAGGTATTCATTAGTTGATTTATTATATTCCATAGAAAAAACACCCCTTCCCATGCATACTTGTGAGGATGTAATGTAACAACAATTGAGACCAAATTCATGGGAAAATTATGAAGTTTACAGTCTCTAAGACAAGGTCTTACACACACCTGAGCCACATTGTGAACTGCAGTAAGCCTGCACCAGCAGCCTTCATTGCCTGAGAACCGCAACTCAAACCCATAGCTATAGCTCATCCTACAGTCCCCAGGTTGTGGCACAGCGGTGTTGCAAGAGTCAGGCTTTGAAATGGACTTGTTAAGTTACTGACTCCAACTTGCTTGCTACAGCAGGGAGGGATCACAAGGCCAAAGAGAAAGCTACAGACTCCTGATAGAAATTAAAACAAAAATCTGTTCAATAATGCTTATATTTTTTAATTATTTCAATTATTAATGTATCAAGACACATTTTGCAATTTCTAGTGCTTCAAGTGCAGCATCCTTTTCAGTAGTATTATCATCTAACACTATGGGAGCAGTTCTGTGAACAGAACAGTTATCCCAAAGTTCATCCTCTGCTAGGAATGCCTTCCAAGCACTGTACACACCAAACGTGAATCACATTTGATACTCTTTTTAATGAAGCAAGCATATGACACTGAACATACGAAAAATATTCATGGATGAGACAGTCTTTTGGCAGTCAGCCTGAGCTACCATCTGTTCTTATAATAGCAGTGGAATAAAGTTTATATTATACTCCACTCCATAAAATTTAAGCAGGGATGTATTGTATTCTACTGGTGGTGTTTATTGGAAAGTTCTGAAATCTGCATGTAGCTGAAGAACACTAATGTTTGTTTCTACTTTGCTAGGGTTTGGATCTCTATATAGTACTACAAAGCAACCATTCATCTGAGCAAGGAAGAATAATCAGTTTTGAAAACTTAGATTACAAACAATATCAGATGACTACTAAGCACTCATTTCTGAAAGTACCTCCTGTCAGTTTGGTATCAATACTAAGATATTTTCCATTAAGCTCATTGCTAGTATTGCAAAGCTATCAGCTGATATGTTGAAGAAAAACGGTGATATTAAAATATTGGACACAAGATAGCACATTTAATTACGTGAACTCAGAGCTTGTAGTTCTTTAGAAACAACAAGAAATGACAGATCACAAATTTTCCACCTATCTGGCTCCATCTGCATTGCAATAGCATAGACTGCTTCACTGTGTAATCAGTTACTGAGTAATTGATCATTTGCAGTTCACTATACTAAATCCGAGAGCTGAACTGTTACTCATCAGAACAACCTAAAAATTATATATCAACTAAGTATTTCTTAAGAAAGTCCTCCAATTGCAACTGGGATTCCGAATTCATGTTAAGTTGTCACATCGCAACAGAAGTGTGATATCATCAACCAAAAGTTTTTGTTTTAAAAGCAGTCACATTTTAGTCCACTGTACCAGGAAAAAAAAGCATTAGATCAAGCTGCAATACTTTTCAAAAGGCTAAAGATCTCACTAAAACAAGCAAAAGGGATATCTATTAGACCTGTATACATAACTTGCACTTCAATTGTTTTGATTAAGAGACACCTTTATGAGAAGTATACCCAGCGTAACCCATTTGAATTCCTTTCTTAAAGTTTTACCTCCAGGCCAGCATCCTTCCTTGTGCAGAGCTGCTATAAGAACTACCATCACAGACAAATATTATTAAAGCTGCAGCCATTCAATATCTATAACATGTCCTTAACAAGAGCACAAGTACAAAACAAGCAGCGAGGATCTTGTTCTCTTCTCCCACAGTAAGAGAGACAGGGACAGCATTCCTTAGGTACTTTACTATCTCAAGACCCCAAGTAGTGCTATGTGGAATTTACAGAGGCACATCCACAGCACTAACTCTCTGCAGTTTGTCTGTAGATCCTATAGCTTATCTTCCACTGAAGTTTAGTGATACACCTCTCAGCATTTTCAAGACACACAGATTTAAATGAAATCCCATCTGTCCTACAGCATGAACTAACAAAGGAGAGCAGCAATTATTTAGTCTGTAGACAGAGATTCACAGCACCACTGCACCTTCAGCTCCCTCTGTCAGCTATTAACCTAGCAAGCACACCGGACAATCTTTTCTGTAGCTCTGTCCCTAAGCTAGAACATACTTCCTCCTTAACAGCCTCTTCTTTTAATTTTTTTTTTTTTAGCATCCTGCAAGTGCTTATCTAAACTCTTCCAACAATATCTGTACAAATTGAACTTAGCTCCAACATATCTGAACTTCAGCTTTTAGTGACTTGAACTCTTCTGATTCTTTCTTCTTTCAGGACATATCTTCCTTTCCTGAGACCATGTGCTTGATAACAAAGGCCAAATGCCTCTTTTTACTTAACTATTCCAGCAACATGATGGTTTTCCTTTCCCCACTGGCCACAGATGTGCTCAATGCATTACCCATATACCACCACATGCAGTTACAAAACACTCCCTCAGCACCATTAATCCCTTCAGTGCTAAGCTAATGTTTCTACTCTTCTGTTATGTGACGAGAAACCAATGTCGGTCTCCAAGGAGGCAGTCAAAGTGGTCAGAGCAAAATAGTCATTACTGGAGAGTGTTAAATAAAGTAGTGAGAAAGTCTTTCTCCACAAAACCACCTAGAATAGAGATAAAACTCTTAATACAGCTTAACAGTCAATGTAAAGCAAATATAGTGACTGCACTTTAGTTTTTAGTGTCACCAGGTAAGCAGTTAAAAATAGAAGTGACCGAGAACTGGGGGTCACAAAAACACACTAAGCTCTTTGGCTGTACATAACACTTAGAGTGGTCACATTTAGTGTTTAGTGCCCTATTATGTTCCATTTCTTGACTTTTCTGTTCTATTTATTTTTACAGGTTTAAAATTGTATTTTCTGAAATCTTAAATACATAAATATATGTGTATATGAATGCGCTTATTTAAGTTTAAAAAGATGAAAAGGTGCCCTGCTGCATCACATGCTTCTACAGCTATATACTCCTAAAATATATTCCTATTAAACATGAAAAATACTTTTTTTCTTGAGCAAGAAAAGCATACTACACTCTCTGATTTGCAAAGGAACATAGACGTATTTTTGCACACATAAACAAACAAAGAAAAATGTAGTATTCCTTTATGGCTACATAAATTAAACAAGGCTGAAAGCTTCCTCTTGAAGTTAGCATAAAAAATGAATTTATCTGAACGACATCCCTTACTTGTTCTGTTCTCTTCTTCTAGTTATGCATTATCGTTAGAAATGTAATGCGTATACTACTGAGACTGCTGCATTCAGTAAGTTTAGTTTAGGAGAACACATAAGACTTTTGCACTGTCTTCTGCAAAACTGATGAGCAGGAGAATTTGAAAATTAAAACAAGTCTATACAGCATATACATAGACGAAACTACGCAGTGCAGAATCTTAATTATCGAGCTAAAATAATTGGTTTTGTTTACTGCATAGCACTGCATGTCAAATGAATATAGTTTATCGTGTAGCTTAAATGCATATGCAAAGCCGGATTGACAATCATCTTAAAAACCCAAGCTTATATGCAAAGAAAGTTCCTAAGTTTGTGGCCATTCGGCAATTTATGTTGACTGAAAGCACAAGTTCATTTTCACTGCTTTGAAGACAGGAGACTATATTTGATAAATGATCTTCTGTTACTTAGTCTCATGACAGGTCATATTTAAAAGTAACCATTTAACGTTCATACACACATGTGCACACACAGATACACATATAAATGTAGTATGTACATAAACACACACATAAATTGATGTTATATTAGCCATGGCTCAGAAAGAACTCCCTTGAACTAAAGAATCAGTTGGTCTGAACTATTATTTTCATAGTGATCTTTACCTGTGGGTCAGAATTTAAATATACAAGAAGGGCACCGGTGGAGATCTGATGTGCTACTATTGCTGCTCATGCTGTAACTGTTCTATAGGTTCAGCACCTTTTACCAATGTTAAATTCACTTTGCAGAATATGAAAAGTTATTTGAAGTACTTTATAGAATTTTAAAGTGAAGGAAAATAATTAGGAGAACAATAAAGTTTGATAGATCAGTCCGGCTCAGGAAGCCAGTCATTGCTGAGAGAAGGAGTAAAACAGGTCAAGGACCATGAATGTAAATTAAGAAATATGAGTGAATTCTGCAAGAACAAAGTTTGGACAGAAAACTCACTTGGAATTCACACCTTTAATATTGTCATGGGGAAAGTCTAAAATGCTTGGAATATGACTTACAGGACTACACTGGCTGCCATATCTTTCCACTCAAAGTTAGAAATTCTTGTTTCTATACCAAATGCTATCTTTCTGAAGAAATACCAAATTTTGGTTCTATGCTTGCCTCTAAGTAGTGAATGAAAGCACCAGTTAGTGTTATTCACTAGACACCATGCTCATCTAACTACAAAACTGAAGATGTTGATTTTAACTTAGCACACAGAAAAAAACACTATTTCTTAAAGGTGTTCTCCTTCAGAGAGATGTCATTTCCCTCTCAAGTGAAGGAAATAGTGTGAACAAGAGGAAAAGAAGAGCAAGGGATAATTCTTTCTAGTAGTGTTGGCGTTGCTTCTGAAACAGTGATTCCTTACCCTTATCCAGGTTCTGCCAAGGACTGCAGAAAAGCTGTCACTCACCAGGATCAGTTGCTCTGCAAATTGGTATATAATTTACATCTTTATCACTCCACTATTGCAAACATAGCTGATAGTTTAACTCTAATGACAGGCTTGACGAATTGGTTGGTAACAGAATCTGAACTGATAACCAGCCATGGATTTGCCAGGACAGCAGCAAATTATACCAAGTGAATGTGTACTTATTTTTCGCAAAGCCAGGTGCAATGGGGCTCTCATTTCCCATCACACAGCACAGTTGTGATGCTCATGCCTTTTCCACTCTTCTTTACCAAGTTTGGAGCTACATCTGCTCTTGTCTAGCTATGGAATTATGTTTAAGTATAAATTAGGTGCTGAGGACTTGGACAGACATTGTTACAGCTTAGAGTGAAGTTTTTTATCTGAACCAATTATGATTATGATTATGATAACCATGTATTTACCCTACTATGAGAGGGAAGTAAAATGTGTTAGCTTCAGCATCATCAAAAATTTTTTTTCCCCCTGAATTCCTAAATAGATTCCATAGTCTGACAAGTTTTTTGAACATGTTTTCAGAGGACAATCACATGACTCCTACACATTATTAAGACTTAATTTAACAAAGACAATGATAGATTCAAACAGAAAAGATGAGATCATGTGTCTTAAATCATGTCGGAACCATGACATAAAGGTGAAAAGTCCTTCAGCCCAGACAAGGATTTTAATTACCACAGTGAGATGATTAAAAAAATCAAACTACACAAAAATCTTAAAATAACAATCAAGAAAGATCACCTAAGATATGTAACCACACTTTACCACCTAAGAGTCATGGATTTTTTTAGTAGTAAACACTGAGCTGCTTCTACTTATCCTGATGTTGTCTGCAATTTATTTAGGAGACAATGACCAACTGCTTTTGTGTGATATTTTGTAATGAGGGCAAATCAGGGCAAATCCGAGACTCAGGGCAAAAAAAGAGAGCTTATCAGCTCTGGAAGAAGGGGCAGGCAACCCAAGAAGAGTACAGGGATCTTGTCAGGTCATGCAGAGAAGAAATTAGAAAGGCAAAAGCCCAACTGGAACTCAACCTGGCCACCGCTGTAAGGGATAATAAGAAAAGTTTTTATAAATACGTTAACAGCAAAAAGAGAGACAGGGAGAACCTCCATCATCTGGTGGATGCAAGGGGGAACATTGCCACTAAAGATGAGGAAAAGGCTGAGATACTTAACGCCTTCTTTGCCTCAGTCTTTACTGGCCCAACAAGCTATCCTCAGGGTACCCAGCCCCCCGAGCTGGATGATGGGGACGGTGAGTGGAACAAACCCCACATAATCCAGGAGGAAGCAGGTTTTGACCTGCTATGCCAACTGGACATCCACAAGTCTATGGGGCCGGATGGGATCCACCCAAGAGTGCTGAA
>VXBL01006721.1:66516-83609 GCA_013400195.1 Aramus guarauna
GTCATATGCTCTGATTTGGCTGGTCCTGTGTAGGGCCAGGAGTTGGACTCGATAATCCTTATGGGTCCCTTCCAACTCAGGATATTCTATGATTCTATGACTTCAATTAATTATTTTAATAACATGACATTTACTACAATACTTACAAATATTCTACTGGGAAATATACTTAGGTCAATGGAAATAACCTGTCAGTTAAAAAGCTAAGTTAAAAATAAGCTTTGACATGTAAGAGCTCTCGTATTTTTTGCAAACATGATATTGGAGATCAAAGAGGTTCTAGGGAAAGAGTAATTTCAAAAGTCAAAGCATACAGAAATAAGCTAATAGTATGAAATTACAGAATTATTCTTGGAAGCCAAATCAGTGATTGTTTGCATCCTGGGTTTTAGATATCTTTAGGTAGCACTTGATTGAACACGATTTGTACGAAAATCCTTCAAGATCTCCAGCCTCTCAGAAATTCTTTCCAGAGTAAGAAATAATACTTTGCATTGTTCATCTTGTTCATCTGATTTCTGCTTTTGTACAATAAAAGTCTTTTCAGGTGTAGTTTACCACTGACTGCTTTCTCTGTGTTAGATATACATACCATACTATGGAACTAAGAATATTCTGATGAACATCAGCAATGCAATGAGTAGGATGAAATATATGAAGAATAAAATCCCTTCCTTCATTATCAATGAGCCAACATAAAAAAAAAAAAAAAAAAAAAAAAAAAAAAAAAAAAAAAACAAAAAAAAAAAAAAAAAAAAANAAAAAAAAAACACCAACCCAAAATAAAAATCTGCTGGTACCACCTCAGGCAGTAAATTGTTAGAATGCTTTTTGGTGCTGCATGTAGCACAGATCTTGGTTAGCTAGAGCAATCTTTAGGTGACTGTCAGTGTAGCAACGCTAAGTATGAAGATGAATTAAATCTACTGCAAGGCATTTGTAAAACAGTAGGGATGAGATTCAACTTTGAAAGTCTACCTTCTTATCTGGGCTGGTGACTTAAGCTTCCCTTTTCAATCAATAGATACTTAATGGGTGTGATCAATCTTATCCTAATCAGTATATCTAGAATTAGGCTAAATGCTTTCAGACATCTGCTTTAGGATGAAATGAGCTGCACTCTAGTAATGCATACTTTTCTCCATTGATTACAATGGAAATCTCAGGTGACTACATCAGATTTGATGTCTGCATTATAAGCATTCAGAGTTATAGAAAAGGAATCCAGCTGACATACCTCTGTGCACACTTTTACTGGCATATATCCATTTCTTATTTTGGCAGTTGTGAAACAATTGAACTTCAAAAATTCCAGGGTTACCCTGAGCACTGATGATCCAATTATCATTATGACATCCATTGTCTATTCATTTTATTTATCTTTGATACATGACAGTAGGTTTACACTGCAGGTGAACTGTAGAATATGGACATAATCATATGCAGATGGTAATATCAGTAGGATATGAGTCAATTTTATAGTTTTTTGGCATTGGATTTTTATTTTTTTTAAATATGTAGGTGGCGCATGAATTTCTGCAATTTCTGAAAAATCATCTGAAAGCTCCAAGCTTATTCATCCTTCCAGTATTCATACTAATCCTGTTATAACTTCTACTATATTGTAAGAATTTCAAAATAAATTCTGCCTTAGGTATTTCTGATACACTTCATCTAGAGATTTAATCCATGAAAATGAGTAGCTAGAAAGAATTGTTCCCATTTGGAACTCCGTTTGAGTTGATGCTATTGCAACCACTGCTGGCACATTCATGTTCCTATCCTAGGTAAGGAAATATCATGAACTTAGTTATCATGTGGACATAGTAGAAATTCTTTCTAATCTTATAAATTACTCCTCTAAGCTTTGTACAGCTTAACTCCAGTTATGACATCCCTCCACTGTTTCTTGATTAGAAGCCTGGGCTAATATCTGATTCTGTGAAATAGTTTTTCAGGCTATGTCTACATCAACAGTTAGTGAGGCCTAGTTAGAAGAGATTTGCAGAGCAAAATAGTTATTCCTGAGAAGCCAGTGCTTATCTCAGACACCTTTTGGAGGGTTTTATATCAAGCATATTCCAGTTTGGTGTCATGGCCTACTCTTCTGTTGGTGACTATTGCATTACACAGTCTTCAGAAGCATATGTCCCAATTCAGTTTCACCCAAAAGGAATGCAGTTTATGCACCCCAAGACATCTCTGCAGTGCAAACCAGGGACGAGCAAGTGAAGACAACTGGAAGACTCAGTCCAATAGTGCACTCCTAATCTGAACAAGAATGCAAGTGCAGACTCACACTCGTACTTGTATCAGGGAAACATTTAACAACAGCAGCCAAAACATTGCACGTGGTATGAATACTGACAATTCTGAACATGTTTTGCAGCATTCATTCCTTCTCTGATGGTTAAAAATCCAAAGGTCTGTTTGGAACCACTAGTGTCTGCATGATTTACAAAGTGGCTAACAGTACTTCTGCATTGCAGGAGTGTTAACATACTGTTATCGGCAGGTATCCAGAGCATCTTGGCTTGCTGAGACTTAAGTGCAAATCAGATTATTGCATGTAGCAATCTAAGATGCCCTTTGATCCAAGTACAGCACATTATCTTTCTAGATCCATTAAAGCAAAAGATCTATCACCTTCTCAGATACTATTATCTATCAGTGCTATAAAGCAATATGGTCTATTCTCTGCTTAATGCTCTCATTGGTAACCACTGGCTTCTCAAACTGAGCTAAAAAATGAAGGCTGAATAGAAATTCAATTTCCATGATGCTACTCCTCTCCAAATATTGCTCCTCTATTATGCCAGTATTTTGTCTCAGGTAGGATGCAGATGAAGATTGTTGGCAATATAATGCCTTACTCTGTAACTAATGATAATTTCTCAAATCTAAAACACATAGCAGTCAGCTTTCCAACAAAATAAGTAGTACTACACTTTATGTAATATATAAATAAAGTCCAAAATATCTGTTAATGAACTCAAAATAAATGGTAGCAAAATGTGCTATGAGGGCAATTTTTTTCTACATGTTTTCTTAGAACTAAGTTTTGGAGTTTTATAAAGTTTTAGAAGTTTCAGAAAACTAAGTTTTCTCCAAAAGACAATATCATTTTCTCTATGTGGCACATAAATGTAAGTCTTTTTTTCAGGTCTGTTAATACTAAGTGAAAAAAGCTTTTGATTAAAGTGATTTTCTTTTGAACCTTGATTTATGTTTCAAGACTGAATGAGTTGGGGCCTCATCATACTTCATGCTTTGATATGATGCCTTGCATGTGAAGTTGATACACTCAGAGCTACCTGAACATATGTTATCAGCTTGCAACCTTGACTTAAGCACTCAATTACCTTTGGTAAAATAACCCTCCATAAATTCTATAGGTATATGATAAATTTCTTTATTTGATCATAAGCAAAAATTAGAGCTTTTATATAAAATCATCCTTCTGTTTATATTGTTTCCTAGTTAAATCTTTTATTTCTAGTCTTTCTTACATGAAAGAAGTCTTGCATTGCTAGCACAATTAATAATTTCCAGACTTGAAGTTATTCTTTTTAATGAATGTAAATAGGTTTTGATAAGCAGCACTTTTTTAATTTGGCAATATTTAGTCAATAGTGTGAATTTCATATTATACATGCTTGTCTTTCCCATCATGTGTGTTTGTACAAAAAAACATGCCACTGAACAACATTTCATGACTACCTTGTTCGCTTGGGTATATGTTTCTTCTTCTAGAACATCTGCTCAACCTGGCATTTCATTGGAATCTGTCTCAGTGGTCTCCTGGAAGCCTTTCCCTTATCAGAAGCACTGTTATTCTGCTTTATTGACAAAATAAATGTAAAGGTATATTTTTAGTGGAGTGGTTTTGTTGTTGTTTCTTACTTTTATGTGGCATTTCCAACCATACTATATCTCATCTATTTCAACCTTGTTCTGCTTTTGGCTACATCTAGAAAATGAATATTTTTGTAGACTCGGTTGAAAGATCTGAAAAAAAAAGAAGTTTCTGCTCCAAAGTACTCTGTAATGAAGAAGATGTGATATTTTGAGAACACTATTTAGCCATGTTTATCATCAGCTTGACATCAAGGTATCCCAAAAAACATAAGTTTTTTTTCTCTTAGACAGGAAATTTTTACAGTAAATTGCTATTGAATGGGTAGCCTGCATAGGAGTGGACGATAGTTTCATACCTACTGATGAGATTATATAGTTAAACTAAACAGTAGGAGATAAAAGAAGACCTGAAGGACAGAGGCCAGTAAAATTCTTACACAAAACTAAGTGGAAGATAAGGAGCCTACCACATACCCACAGGTTAGAAGCGAGATAGTCTTGGGAAAAAACTAGGAGCAGGTAAAGTCAAGAAAAGTGAGGTGAGCATATAATCTGCTCTATAAATCTATAGGCTGAATCGTAGTTGACAGGTCAATCAGAATGAGAATTCTGAAGCAAAGTTCGACTACAAAGTGATTATTACAGATGCTGACGTGAACAGTTACACCTGAGTACACAAGGACTCAAAATGGTTTAGGATGAAACTGAAAGTATTACAACCCACAGTTATTCAACACATTCAATGAAGTTAAGAATGAAAAGCAGAAGGGACATTACAGCCCAGCTGAGAGCTGATAAATGGTACTGTAGAAAAACATTAAACTTGGATAAGTCAAAACATGAAATGTTTAATTTGTTTCCTAAATAGAGCTCTTCTTTGATAAATTTCTTATTTAACTTGTTCTTTTCCCCTCTTAAAGTCCATGTCTATCAAAGTAGTGAAGAGAGATATTTAACAAGAATTGAAATGTAGGCATCATCTCACTCTCCACACTACCATTACAATACAGTTTTCCATTTTACTTTATTAAAAAACACTTCCTTTTGAATCAAAAGATAGTAGGAATAACTAAATCTATTTTATGTATTCTGTTTCCTTTCTTACCTACATCAAAAAATCAAAGGGCATCTGCCTGATTATACATAATACAAAATTAAAATCTGTTAATTTTAGTCATGTGGGTTACAACTCTGTGACTGGACTTGCTTCTATCTACAAGAATGCTCTAGGCATTAACTAAGGAAATCATAATTTGGCATTTTACACAACAGTCATGAATGGTGTACATTGTATTATTTGGCTTTCCAGATTTGCACAAGTTAGAAATTCTTGGCAGCGCTTCACAAAGCTAATTTCTCCCCTCTTTAGTCTCACTTTTAAAAAAATAAATAGATAATAAAAATACTTCATACTTCACTGCCGCCTTTCATCTTAAGATATCAAAGCACTATCAAAGACTTGTAAGTACAGTGGTCACAGTAAAAAGTATTTCTATATGTTTTGGAGCATATTTCCTCTTTAGTGTAAGAAAAATACCTGTGAAACAGAATAAAGTTTTCTTATTAGTAGGAATTTTTGAAGTACTAGCGATGGCAAACCATGGAATGATGTTAATATGATAATTTAAATCTTGTTATATCTTTGGAAATGGTTAATAATTTTATTTGTATTTATATGCATCCTATGCACTAAAGGGTCCTAGACTGTTGAATAATACTTACTTGAACAATTAGTCATAAATTATTATGTTCAACTATTTATTAATTTTTCCTCTTAATATGACTAATGATAACATCTCAAATAAAAAAATGTTAAAAATCATACTAGTAGAGATGCAGCAAGGAAAATTTCAAACCACAAGTTGCTAGATGAACATTAACTGGCACTAAAGTCTGTAAAAATTCAAGCATTCACAACTATTTGCATGACTGTCCAGCTATATAAAGTATGCTTGAGTAACATAGGCTGATAAATCACCACCTGTTTCTTTGAATATTTACACTTGTAAAAAGATGGCGGAAGGGAAGAATAGAAGTCCTTAATTTCAGTTCCTCATTTTCTGTTTTCACATCACAATAGAAATTATTGTTAGTTTTCATTTTCTATGAGTACAGCTGCAAATCTTTGGATTAAGTTTGTTTGTGACTAATTATCACAAACTCTTCAGTTTTCACACTTGGGCAGTAAATTCTCACCTGTCCATATGATCCATCATTGAAAGACACATTGTAAAAATAAAGCTTCTCAGCTTGTTTTCATAGCAAGTGAACAAATACTTGAGGAAACTACCCATTATAACATATATGGAAGCTTTCAGAAAATGTTTGTCTCTCCACAGCACTCCAGAGCGCTCTTGAAGAATCAAATCTTCATGCAGTTATTTTTTTAAAGAGGGAATGGAATCCTGGAGCAGATCCTTTTTCCTGATTCTTAGTGTTTGATAAAAGACTTAGTGAGTTCTATAGTGAACTTCCTACTGAATGTAATGGGGTTTTCAATAAACCATTAGTGGAACATTTCCCATAAATACAATTTTTTTCCTATTATGTATCATAAAATTTCTTGCTTAAACTTAAATGCCTTATTAAGATTTTACTGTATTTTGAAATTTGGCATAGGTGTTCATTTTCTCAGGTTCTTGTGGTTTGGCTTTTTTAAATTCATTGACAATCAGGTTCCTGAGGACTGGTTTTGTCCTGAAAACTTCACTCATTTCAACACACAGTTGCTGCTAGAGAAAATGAAGAAGACAGAAGAGGACTGCAAGTGGAGGTCAGAACAATCACAAGCTTAATGCAAGTACGTGATCTACTTCATTTGCATTTGCATCTGGAAGGGCATAAAGAAATGGCTAGTAATCATCAGCCTGTCACTGTGAGAAAAGTTACAGGAATTCCTCCAACCCCACAGTCAAGCATAGCTTTAGTTAGAATTAAATGGAAATTTCTCACTGTTCCAATTAGTAAAAAGTGGTTATTTCCAGCTGGATAATTCTGGTTGTTTTCTAGTAACACAACGATGTCCATGAAAATATTTTGCAGTGGTCATCAAAATCTTGCCTTAAATGTTATTCTACAGTCAGTAATTATTTTCTATAGTTTTACTTTTGTTTTTATATATCTGTATATGTGCATGCGTATGTAATTATGTAAAATAATGCTATAGAAGATGCACTGCACCAAATTCCAAAAAAAGATCCCTTTCAATTCCAGTCTTCTGCCTATAATGAACAATTCATTATGGGGAACAAGTTCAAACAAATATCACAAATTCCAGTAAAATTCATAGGTTCAACAAGCACTGGAAGTCCTATCTTCCTTCCTCCTTGCTTTTGTTACTTTCTTTGAAGTACATGGACCTGAGTGCTTCTTCCTCGCAATCTGTAACCACATTAACTATGCCAGTCAGCCAGATAATCTTAGATATTTTCCAAGGAATGAAGAATGAATCACTGTTTTTTCTCTTTAAATGTAACATTAAGACTAAATTACCAATTTAAAGCTTTTAAAATGATGAGGGGACTGGAACATCTGTTGTATGAGGAAAGGCTGAGAGATCTGGGTCTGTTTAGCCTGGAGAAGAGAAGACTGAGAGGGGATCTCATCGATACTTGTAGACATCTAAAGGGTGGCTGTCTTGAGTATGGAGCCAGACTCTTTCCAATGGTGCCCAGTGATAGGACAAGGGGAAACAGACACAAACTGGAACACAGGAAGGTCTGTCTGAATATGAGGAAAAACTTCTTCACTTTCAGGGTGACTGAGCACTGGAACAGCCTGCCCAGAGAGGTTGTGGAGTCTCCTACTCTGGAGATATTCAAAACCCACCTGGATGCGATCGTGTGTAACTTGCTTTAAGTGATTCTGCTCTTGCAGGGGGGGTTGGACTAGATGATCTCTAGAGGTCCCTTCCAACCCCTACCAATCTGTGAATCTGTGAATTTGTAAACTGAAGTTAAAAATAGATTGTATTAGTAATGGAAACAAAATCTTGTTGGTAGCTTCTTGATATTAAGGGTCATACAGTGGTCTATATGTAGTGTTTTCTTCTCCCAGGTCTCTGTTAATTTTATTTTATTCTATTTTATCTTTTGTCACATGTTTGTTACATCTTTTTGCAATAAAGGCACAAAATAGTGTGGCATTGAGATTTTTTTGTGCAGCCATGCAATAATTCAAGACTAGCCTATTAAATTCTTAGATAGTAAAAAATCTTATGAGCTCTCTGTACAATTTCAATAACTTAAATGAAAGAAAAAACCTAAGATATTCAAACAAGTATTACTTCGGTGAACCAGACAAAGAACAAGAACATAAAAAGTAAAAGAATTCACCATCTCTATACAAGTAGAAAATATTATTCAGAAGGAAATTAGAATTGCTTTATAGTCTTTTAAAAAGCATTGAAAAGTTTCAAGTTAGTGGTCAATAGAAAGCCCAGTAAGTAGACAGCTAATTAGAATAGACTGTAAATGATTTCCTTTCATTATATTTTACAGCTGGATGATGCAAAGAAAAGCTTTCAACATTGAAGTTGTTATTCAACATTGGAAGTATAAAAGTTGTTGAGCCTGTTTGTGTTTGAAAATAACTCTGAAAAGGTGGAGAATATTATACTCCTTGGGCACTGAGTCACTAAGAGGATATGGACTAACAGCAGACCATACTAATTATAAATAAGACTCTCATAGCTTTATGAAGGCAGACTGAGGTGAAGAAGAAGGAAAAGAAAATCAAAGAGGAAAAGTAAAGACATACTGTCTTTAATGACATCACCAGAATGAGAGCTTGAGACAACACAGCTAATCTGGTGGTCTGCAGAAATGCTAACTGATTACAGACAGGTTCTCCTGGCTATGGTCCAAATGGCTGCCAATTACATAACTGTGCCAGATCTTGACAGTATTACTGTTTACTGCCACCAAAAGTTTTAGCCAAATGAAAGACAAGGCCTTGTTGTACACTGGTTCTCATTCATAATCAGCTTCTGTGACTTTTTCTGTCATTGCTATCTTCAATACTTCCCTTTTTTATGTGGAAGAAATCTCTTTTGTTCACCTAATATTATCACTTGCTATATATTGGTGGTAAAAGGGTTAATTTAATGATGCATTTCTTAGAGCACTCTGTTCCAATAGATCTGAAAGCACATCAAATATGGCAGACTATACCTTGCATAAAATGTTTAAAGTCTATTCAATGTTAATACCTACACTAAAACACTGACAACAGAAAAGATTTGTTATAACACAATAAGTGTCTTTAGTTTAGACAGATGGATGAATATAGTAATGCCAGAGGTAACAATCTTGCAGGGTATTATTTTTAGTAAACTTTAATTCCACTGTTATATATTTTCTTTCTATTTCTATTTGTTTTAGCATAGTTACACATCTTTTTATTGGTTGGTTTCCCAATTGCTGTTTCACTAGTTGAGGCTTTTCCCCTTTGATGCTGTACTAATGTTTGCTTTGGAGGCTTTAAAGTTACTTTCTCATGTAAATTGTTTCCTACGTTCTGTGTCTGTATTCACTTTCTCAAAACTGCTATAAATGAAATCTTACATCTTTCATGACTAGAGATATTTAATCTTTGGTACTGGCAAAATCAAAATATCCAATTATGGTAAAAATTGTAAAATAACATATTAATTAGTTGTTCCCACTGATATCAGTAGGATTAGCCTGAGGGGAAAATGTACTAGTATTTAGGAAGTGTCTTTTTATTATTTAAATTATTCAGATGTTAAAAAAACAGAAGTTTTGAATCAATATATTCCCATTAAGAGAAATGCTAATTTTCATGAGAGACACTTAAATTTAGACCATGGCAAGCAACACATAATAATTATTTTCTAAGCTAACACTTTTTTCTCAGCTTTTAACTTTGAGTTTTACAATTGGTTTTACTTAAACCACAGTGATATTGAAAACAGTGTTATTTTGGATAGGATTAACCTTTCCAGAAGGAATCACTCTTTGTGTTTTCTTTTCAAAATACAATTACTTTTGTGTTACTATCTTCATGAAAAACAGAATGTCAATATAATGGATTTACTGAAAAGACAACCTGCCTCCTGCATTGATAGTATGATATATAGCAATTTAGGTGCTTAATACATCACCAATTCAGCATATCCAATGAAGTATATAACATATTTTTTTTGTACATGTAAGGGCTACACATGCTTCTGTACATTTGTAGTTACGGCAACTCATTAGTTGTATTACAATAAGCTTCTAACTTTCTAGAAAGGACATCTTCAAGAAATAATTACCATTTAGACCCCTCACATGTGACTTGCACCCCTCTGGTGCACAATGTCATGAAGCTTATATTCTCACTACCATTTTGCCTGTCTTCTTCTGTTGTTTACGCTCAGAACTAGCCAGGTTTATTTAGACTCACACCCAGGAAGCCCTAGCGTCCTATCTTCCAGCCTTCATAGTTTCAAAAGAGCAAAAACAGCTATTGAAAACAACACAGCAAATCATACTCCAAAGAGCTCCCTCATGAGGTCAGGCTCAAGTACCCAGAGGATCTGCATAATACTCCCAGTCTAGCAGAAAGTTATTTTCTTACAGCTGCTTATGTCATCTCAATAGTTTTTGGCTGCTAACAATCTGACTGCTAACAAGTCAAGTCCTCTGAAATCCAGACTGTCTCCTCAAATCTGAGCCTCTAGAAATCCCTCTGTTTACCTGTTGCACACTTGCTTGGTGTAAATTATATGGGAAGATATTTGTGTCAGCATTTTTGGCAGGTCAAGGACCAAGGACTGTTCTTCAGCCAATGTCACAATACCAAAAAATTACATTAAGGGTTGGAATTTTTCACCCATCATTATTACCCCTTTTCTGATAATCCCAGCAAGTAAATCAGTGAAAAAATTCACTCTATGTGGGGATCGGAATTCAGATGATAGTATGAAGGCAATTAGAAAGCTACAAATGAAAACCTAATTGCCAAAAGTATGTTACTAGATATGAGAGAGAATAAAAAGTATCCTATCAACAACTCTATCAAAAAACCCAAGAAGCTTAAATATGTATTTTAAAAAGATGGGAGTTTTCTTGCATAGCAAGACTAATATTGCATTCAAATGACATGCTCCAAACACAAATAATGTCTGCTTGTCAAATATATATCTCCAGAACACTTAATTCATGTGGATGTATGGCAGGGATCTACACTTTGTGCTTCAATTTGTTAAAAGATGTGCAAATTATGCTTAATCATTCTACAAATTCTCTTTCTTTCTCATATTGGGAAGGAAAGCAGACTCAAAGAACAAAAACGTTAATTGCTGAAAAATAGGAAAACAGTGCATAAACTGCTACATTTAACATTCACTTTCAGATATTACTAGTTTTCTGCAGAATGGGGTAAGGACAACTTTTAACAAAGTAAAATGAAGCAAAAGCATGTTAGCAGGAAAAAACTATCACTCCTTCCCCTCTTACTGACAGAGTGCTTCTGAATACTTGACTAAAATTTAAAAGTTGATCAGATCATGCACTTGCAACAAATCCAAAGGTACATTTCATGCAATGCAGGAAATATAGAAAAGAATCTATACAAACAAAGCAGTAATTACTTTTTTAAGGATAGTAAGCACAACTTTCAGCAAGAGTTTCTTCAGAGTCACTCCAGAATTTCAAAGGAACCGTTCAGTAATTACATATTTACACCATAACGGTCTACTTTGGTATTACAAGATAACAAAAATCAAAACCACAAGGTGAATCAATATGATGATGCAACACAACCTTTATGTATCTCAACTTGCAATCTATGCTTTCCATAGAATCTCAAAAAAATCTGAAATGTTTGGAACAATGAAAGAATGTTTCAATGCAAGTCAAAGGTACTCTGACGCTTTATTAGGTTGGATGATTCATGCATGGACGTACTGCTACTGTCCAAACAAGCCTGCAGGAATCAGGTAAAAAACATAATAAAGTACAAAGCTGACATAAGCATTTACCAGGCCCTCAACTCTGGCTGCAACTCCATGATGACCCATAATGTCACATGATCACCATGTCGTTTATATGCTGTGCTTTTTCTTCTGCATACCCATGGATTTATGTCAATTTATCCCTCTTAAAGATACAGCAGCAAAACCTTATTGCTTCTTATGACTGTCTTCCTTTATTCCTTTAAATCTATTTTTCTTTGTGTACCATTCTATTTTTCTGCATTTATTTTCCCCTACCTAAAGAAGGAAAAATATTTTCTCTGGGAAAGATCATTAAACTTATGTGGACTCACTCTCAGATTTTTATTACCTGCATGAGCTGGTCATCAGAAATGAGAGGTCAGAGAAACTGTTACTTTAGCTGATGCTCTGACAATAGTAGATCAAGTGTGTATAAATTAATTGCTTTCTGTCAAATACCCATGACACTGCCATCTACAAAGTTTTTGTGACCCAAAAATGGACAATGCAATTTCATACTATCTTCACTCAGCTTTACTACAGGGAGCCAAGCTTCTGTCTGGAAGTCTATCTGCTAGCTTCTCGGAAAATTCAAGAGCATTCTTCCTTTGATGACCAGATCAAAAATCTTGTCTTTTATACATACACAGGAGGCCACTGAAGAGCTTAACGATAAAAAGTTCCCTTTCCTGGCCTCAACCAAATAAAGTTCTACTCATTTCATCTGACCAAGTTTAAAGAAAAACATTAAAATGCAAAAGAAGACCATTTTGCCAGGAGATGGAAAACAGAGCTTTCAGAAATTTATCCTGGTGCATGAACACAGTAGGAAGCAATAGAGAAGACAAAATATAACCCGTCTGAATATAAGGATTTTCAAAGGTAGTCTCAGCAAAGCTCTTACTACTCTTTCAAGTATTAGTGATATTCTTTGTCAAGGCCAATGCTTGCTACCAGGGCCAAGGTACCAGGGCCTTTTGCACAGGGCAAAAAGGGTGTAATTGTTTCAGGAACATCTGACTTGGCCTAGTCACATGTCCATAACTAAGCATGGTCAAGAATAATTGGAGAAAATCAAGATCACATGCCTACAGTGCTCAATTAGGGTAAGGGATGTGAATGGGGAATTTCCTGTGTCAAATGTGATTGCTTTGAGCACTTGGCTAAAGAACCATGAGGTTTTTAGAATTATATGTAAGTTTTTAGAATTAGAAGTCTATAATATTTAGAGTTACCTAGAAACTTTAAGTTATACGAAGTTGAGCAATGTTAAATACAGCTTCCCAAAATCCTTCCCCTCCTTACTTTGTCAGAATATTTCACTGTTACATTTCAGTGTGAAATACAGTTCTTTGCCCTAGTAGAGAGGGTTTTTTTAAAGTATCTTTTACAAAGCTGTATATTCAATAAAAACAACTATGACAACCATAATATTTTTATTAAGCTTAATTTGATATAATTGAAATTGGATATAATTGGGTATAGTTAGAAAAAGCCCTGAAATATCTAATATCTTCTAAACTTCAGACCCTTTCCAATTTCTCTTTCTAGGAATTTCCTTTCTATTCTTTCTAGCCTGAGAATTCTTCCACTGCTATAAATATCCTGCATTCTACTATGAGAATTCTTTTCTTTCCCTCACCAATTTCCCTCAATGTGACTGGAGAAAATAGATTTGGGGGTTTAGATGGGAAATATGGAAAATTCAGAATGGGATGAACAGTATACTAAGAATATTCGGAAGTGCTGCAGTTTTCAAAGTCAAGTTCGACAGAGCTTTGAACAACGTGATGTAGTGAAAGACTTCCCTGCTCATTGCAAGGGGGGTTGGACTAGATGATCTCTGAAGGTCCCTTCCAACACAAAACATTCTGTGATTCTGTGATTCTAGTATTTCTAAACACTGTATTCTATTTCAGCACAATTTAAGTGTCACCAGGGAAACACTGCTACTTTACTGCATCAGTGTTGCTAACAGCTAGATATTGTCATCTGGAGAAAATTCCAGATCAGAATTAAAACTTCTGAAACTTGGGAGTGTTTCAGTACCAGAATTTAAATGGTTTGGATGATCAATGGGAACGTATTTGTCACATGACATAGAGAGAAAAAGTTAAAAATTCTCTAACTTGAAACTGTTGTGTTTTTTTTCTCAAAGTGTCCAGAGCTACACCTTAGCAATTCTAGCTATATGAGATTGCAAATTCTTTTAATTACACTGTATGTCTATGACTGTATGGCTCAATGACTGTATGGCTCAATTACTGTACTGCTGTCAGAGACTTCCACAGTTGTGTTAATCGCCTATGTATTTACCATTTTCATTTTCGTGTGAGTGCCTGAGGCACTTAAAATCCTAAGTAAAGAGCTGTTGTTTGTCTGCATGGGTGTGTCAACAGAAGCACGTCTTTATCAGAGCTTGATAGCTGTATCTTGGCAACGGAAAAAAATGGATGCATCTATAGAAGTCTAAACAATAGGTTAGAATTTGCAGAATGTAGATAAATAGATCAGAAATATGCAAGGACCCTAAAAGCCAGACTCAGTAATTTCCTCATGGATGTGATTCCATCACAGTTCTGTGATATTCACTACCCTTTTTCACCTATAATTCATATAATTAAGCTATTGTTAACTAAGATATTTAACTGTTTATAACTTACCAGAAATATTTCAAGATTTTTCTAAGATAAATTGGTTTAGAAGTTGCTTCCAGTTGGCTCTCAGTTAGCACTAACTGTTGAATTGTTCCTTTATGAAAAGTAAGTAGAATCATATTGACTGATAAGAATTCTTTGGTTTGTTTCCTTGCTCACCTAGCTATTAGCTTTACTAAGTTTAGTAATGCTTATAAATGCCATAATAATTATGGATTTCCTCTTTGCCAGTAAGAACCTTAAAATTCCAAGGAACTTTTATGTTTATAAGAATAGAGAAATACATACAGAACTGATTGTTCAAATAAAAAGCTAAGCCATGTATTTGTTTTTTTTTTCTGGAACATATACTTATTTTCTCTAAAGTCCCCTCTATATGCTTTCATGTTCATATTTTCCCATCACTTTCATAAAACTGTTTCCACTGATCACACCTATGTGTTTTTTCAGCAGGCTGAAAAGAAGATTATAATGTCTGTTTCAATGGTGATTCAGTAGCCTAGTAAAGAACATTTTTAATGTTCACAGAATTTGTAAATTTTACTCTCCCTTTGCTTAAGTGCTCTATAACCATCATCAGCAGCAAAAATATACTTACTGCTGGTGCTACTGCCCTACACTGGGGAGAAAGATAGGGACATTATATTTACTTCAGTTAGAGCATTTACATGACTAGCAACAGAATAAAACTTATGTGACTGAATAATTTTACTGCTGCCAGCAGGATTAGTTTCTCTGCGGTTCAATTAATTATGCCAATTTTACTCTGCTACTGCTATAAGCTATTTGTCTAGCTTAAATTTCATACTTGCTACTCGTGGATTTTTTATTAGGCCTATTTTACATGTAGATGAATAGAGGGTCAGAGAGGATTAGTGATTTGCCTAAGGTTGAACAACTCTCACTGCTACACAGTTCAGTAACACCAAGAAACTTCACCTGTCATTCTCTTTTCTTAGTGTAGTTACAGAGAGAAATCTGAAATTACTGAAGCATTTTGGAAATCCTCTGAACACAGACAGATTGAAAAAGTCTGAAGAAAACAGTGAGGAAGAGACACAGATGACAAAGGAAAAAGTACTTGGTCAGGACTTAGCCTGTTTGGATGTTACCCTGAAAACAAAAACCAGAATTCCACAGGACATACTAAGGGAAGAGGTTGCTGTGATCATCATTCCTGTATTAGAACAGATCTTTTTTTCAAAATTGGTTTTGCCTATATTATTCATTTGGATTTTTTTAAACAGTGTTCAGTCAATAAGGTTACTTTATAAAAGACTGAGACTAAAAGTTCAGAAATTGGTGGGAACACTGGCAACACTTGATTCACTCTGGTTCCTTCTAAGTTGCTTCACAATTTCACATTTTCAAAAACATCTGCCCAGAATATGGCTATTTGCTTTTATGATCCCATCATTAAATTATCCATTAAATTACTCTTCTTCCTTCAGTAATGTCATCATTTTTAACTTGAAGGAGTCTTTTTTGTGCTTTGTCACAAAAGCTTGTGATTGCTACCAATCACCCTTGTAGAATGCTGCCATCTTATTACATCTTCTGTCCTACTCCAGATTCTCACCAAGCTTTACAATAATTGCTGTTAGAAATCTTCTGATTCTCTCACTCTTGAGGCTGCATGTCCGACTCATTATAATTCAAAATGCAAATGATACTAACAATAAACTGATCTTCAGTTTCTGTTTGTGATCTTCATCAAGTCATGTGTTATTTTTTATAGTGGAAGGCACTTTTCTTCCATATCTCCTGCATTTAATTTGTAGTCCTCAAAAATTCAGTGTTTTGTCTACAGTTCGTCTCTTTCATTCATTTCCTTTTTCTGTGGCAAATCATTCTTACTGTTTGTGCAAATGTGATCTGACTTTACAATCAGCTTCCTTTTGACTTCTCATTTGCTACATGTTCTTTAAGTGGATTGAATTAAACCTATGCTTCATTTCACTGGTTTCAGCACCATCTCTGGACAGCTATAGAGGCTTCAGAAGCCACTAAACCAAATCATACCTTAACTGTAATAAGAGTAATTATTTTCATTTAATTCTTACCAGATATTAATAAGCATGGGCTCTGATGAGGATGTAATTTATTTTCTCTTCCTCTCTCTGTCTCATTTCTATTCCACCAGATGTTCCTCCATCTTTAATATGTGTTGTAAGATTCTTAATTATAGTAATCACAGGCAAGAGTTTTGGTGGTGTACTTTGGAGAACAGGTACTCAGGTCCTTCATTTATCCTGACTAACCAGGGAGGTCCCAGTTAACTGGAGGTTAGCAAATGTGATGCCCATCTACAGGAAGGGCCAGAAGTAGGATTTGGGGAACTACAGGCCTGTCAGTCTGACCTCAGGGCTGGGGAAGGTTATGAGACAGATCATCTTGAGTACCATCGCGCAGCACGTACAGGACAAGCCGGTGATCAGGCCCAGTCAGCACGGGTTCTTAAAAGGCTAACCTGATCTCCTTCTATGACAAGGTGACTCACTTAGTGGATGAGGAAAAGTCTTTGGATGTTGTTTACCTGGACTTTAGTAAAGCCTTTGACACCATTTCCCACAGCACTCTTCTGGAGAAACTGGCAGCTCATAACTTGGACAGGCATACTCTTTGCTGGGTAAAAA
>VXBL01006721.1:84281-129158 GCA_013400195.1 Aramus guarauna
TCCTCACTACAAGAAAGACATGGAGGTGATGGAGTGTCTCCAAAGAAGGGCAATGAAGCTGTCGAAGGGTCTCGAGTACACATTGTATGAGGACCAGCTGAGGGAACTGGGGTTGTTTAGTCTGGAGAAGGGGAGGCTGAGGGGAGACCTTCTTGTTCTCTACGACTACCTGAAAGGAGGTTGTAGGGAGGTGGGCGTTGGTCTCTTTTCCCGAGTAACAAGTGATAGGACAAGAGGAAATGGCCTCAAGTTGTGCCAGGGGAGGTGTAGATTGGATATTAGGAAACATTTCTTCACCAAAAGGGTTATCAATCATTGGAACAGGCTGCCCAGGGAAGTGCTTGAGTCAGCACCCCTAGAAGTATTTAAAAGATGTGTAGATGTGGTGCTTCGGGACATCATTTAGTGGCTGGACTTGGCAGTGCTAGGCTAATGGTTGGAGTTGATGGTCTTTTCAAATCAAAACAATTCTATGATTCTATGATTCTGTGATGCTATGTTTCTGTGCCTGAGGGATGATGGGATGCCATTCAGAAGGACATGGTCAAGCTCGAAAAGTGGTCCTGCACTTGGGTCAGGGCAACCCTTCATATCGATACAGGCTGGAGGATCAAGGGATTGAGAGCAGCCCCGCAGGGAAGGACTTGGGGGCACTGTGGATGAAAAACCAGACATCGTGCAACAATGTGTGCTTGTAGCACAGAAAATCAACAATATCCTGGGCTGCATCAAAAGAAGTGTGACCAGCAGGTCAAGGGAGGTGGTTCTGCACCTCTACTTTGCTCTCGTGAGACCCCAACTGCAGTACTGCATCCAGTTCTGGAGTCTCTCGTACAGGAAAGACATGGAACTGTTGGAGCAAGTCCAGAGGAGGGCCACAAAGATGATCAGTGGGCTTGAGCACCTCTCCTATGAAGACAGGCTGAGAGAGTTGGGGAAGAGAAGGCTTCAGGGAGACCTTATTGAGGCCTTTGAGTACTTAATGGAGGCTTATAAGATGGAGACAGACTTCTTAGTAGGGCTAGTTAAGACAATAAGACCATGGGTAATGGAAGCAATTTTGTTATGATGGCAGTGATGAAACACTGAAACAAGTTGCCTAGAGGGGTGGTAGACACCCCATCCATGGAAACATTCAAGGCCAGGTTGCACAGGGCTCTGAGCAACCTGATCTAGTTAAAGGTGTCCCTACGCATTGCATGGGAGGTTGGACTAGATGACCAACCCAAACTATTCTATGATTCTATGATTCTTTGATTCTATGATTTAACTTCATAAATTAACTCTTCACCCTGAGGACAGGGAAAGATTAGGCAAACTATATCATTTTTAGCTGGCAAATGGATTTGCAGATCTGGATCTGTTCTTGATCTTATCTCAGTGCCAAAACAATTCTAGGCCAACAAAACTGTACAAATATTAAACTAAAATAAGCCTATGATGAGTCAGCTACTTTTCCAGCCTTTGTGCCTATGAAATGTGAATGTTCAGCAACAGACAAATTCCAGGCTTTAGTGTTTTTAACACAATTTGGGAGACAATGCTGAGTTGTTTTATTGCCATGCTTTGAGGAACATTCTGCAACTTTATTGGTCACCATCAATTGTTTAATCTGAGATGGAAAACTGGCGAGGGGAAAATGTTTGGCGATCTTGCCAAAAAAACCCCAAAACTCTGAAGTATGGTCTTCAGCATGATAAACAGAGCACAATGTCAGTATATAAGGATATAAAACCTAAGCTCACTAGCTTCTTGTGTTTCATTTAAGGCAAAAGGAACAGAATTATACAAGACAAAACATTACATGGTTTCATAAACAGTGACATTAGCGTAGTCAGCATTAAGGATTCTGACACAGGTAATGCAAATTTTCAGATTTTTTGTTCCATAGGTCTCCAGAAATTTATGCTCACAGCAAATGTTAGAGAGTTATATACTAACTGTCTGGTCTTTTGGCAACAGAAGCACGTGTTCATACCTTTATTTTTGCCAGATTTTGTTTCATGCATCAGACTACACATTTATGTTCAATATGTTCAAGTTTTCATTGTCACTTTTAGTTCTATAAACTCTCCTCTCTAACAAATATTTAAGGGCATTTAAAGATTTGAAGGGGCGTTAATACCCTTTTTTCAGAAAAGAAAAACCAATAAAGGCTCAAAAGTGATGGTGCAGCCCTGATAACATATCCCATAAAAAGACTTTAAAAGACCCCCTTTCTAAGGGGAATCTAATTCACAGGATAAAAGTCAAGAACTGATTAAAGGTCATCTGAGAGGAGAACACAGGATTGAACAATTTATCAAAGGCTGCCTTCTTCATATAACCTAAGCTTCCAAATAGGAAATTAGAAAGTGCAGTGTAAAAGAAATTGTGCCTTTGTGTTATTAAGGGGAAAGAGACATGCAGGTCAAGCATAGAAGGACCTTTTACTCAGAAACTGACTGCAACCAATGCATGAAAAACAACTGTCAAATTGACATCCCTGTGACTGGTGATCCAGCTGAGGATTTTGATCCACTTATATATCTTTCCCAAATGCCAAGACTTTTATCTTAGATGATCTATGGTTAAAGAAGGAATTATTGATGTATTGCACAGTGCATCTTTCCTGAGCTGGAACTACAAGGAGAATCTTGTCAGACAGTAGTGCATGTGAACCTGTTTCATGAGTTACTCTTCTTTGAATGAAGGATTATGGGAAGAACTTCCTTTTCACTTGAAATCCTCTTTATTGAGAGAGAAAGTTACCAGGCATTGGGAGGTTGTTCTGGAGCTGTGTCAGCATTGCAGAGTGCATGCTTAGTCAGCAAAAATAGAAGTTTTTATTTTCTATGCAGTACCTAACTGATGGGAGTTAGAATGTACACAAAGCACAATTTCCTACTCAGAACACTTTTTATGTCTTTATAACTAGTTTTCCTGCAGTATGACTCGCAACCTTTTCCACTCTGTCCTCCTTCAAAAATGTGTTAAAGAAAGTAACAGTTCTGCAAACATAGTCTACAAAAATATCTCAGGCACAGTCCAAAATACTTAAAATATACAGCATGATATGAACCATGCAAAAATATCTCAGAATCCTGGAAATTCAGACAGACCTACTTATCAAGTATGGGTGCCAATATTCAGCCATTTATCTACCAGTGAAGTTCTCCATCTATTTGTCAATTTCAGCAGTTGAAAAAGTGAATGGAAATTATGTGAACAAAATCTGTGTTTCAAGATGGTTCTGTTAAATAGTTTTGATTTTTTTTTTTTTTGTGTAACACCACAAATAGCAGTATCTTCTTATGCTGAATTAAATGCCAGAATTTATTTCATTCACAATTTTACAAGTATTTTACTTATTGTTAGTAACTGAATTACAGCAGTTGTAGGGTGTTGTATCAAAAGACTGGACTGCATTGTACATATACACTGGGTTATACAAAAGAGAAAAATTCCTACAGTAAGTAAATTACAATCTAAATAAACAAGGGTCAGGAGGAAAAAAAATCACCAATCTTTTAACTCATACTGAGGTACCTATGAAAGTTAATATTGAAATATCACAAACTTAAAAAATTGTTAAAGCTGAGATTTTGATGCAAGAGGTGGAAGCTAAGTAATTAGTGAAAACTCAGAGGCATGAAATTCCTGCATCTGTATAACTAAATCGGAATCTCTATTTCAATGGCTATACTTGGAAACAGGACATTAAAAAAAAAAAAAAAAATGGGTTTAAAGTGTATTTTTAAATCAATGTGTTTTGACATGGAAAATATCTTACTTAAGGTTTTAGTGAACAACTGAAACAGTTATTTTACTCAGTTACTTTAGGTTACTTAGCACTTTTAGATTGACAGCTGGTCAATACGCAATGACAAAACCAAAGATGACCATTTTTTTTCCTTTGAATTATTTTTCACAATCTTCAAGGAATAACTACCACAAAATAACTTCCTGCTTCAGCTGTTGTTATTTTGAACAGTGTATTCCAAACATTTTAGAAACAAAAACCACTTTTAGAGGCCATCATATACCTTTGTTTCTATTTTTTTTTTTTTTTTAATTCAAAATGGTTCTATAAACAGCTACAGAACACTACAATGGCCACAACCTGGATACTACTACTCAGAATAATGACACCACCTACAAAACTCAAAAAATATTCTGAACACTTTCCATTCAGTTTTCAAAGTGGAGCAGTTTTCTTTCCACACAGCAGAAAATCTACTGCAATACTAGGTGGCCTATTCCTATTTGCAATCTCTCTTTTAATCGAAAAGATAGCAGCTGTAGGATATATATACCGCTCAGTCATTATCTTCAGCGTACATGCAAGCCCACATAGAAAAAAAAACATACTCATTTGGCTTCAACAGCAACAATGTACCAGTGTTACCCAACCATGTATCCAACCTTAAGTTGATGCTTATATGATGTCTATTGACCTGAGATAAATTTGTGGAAAATTAACTTTTACATGCAGCACAGCTGGTTCAGTTTCAACTTAGAACATCCACAATCCTCCCCACCTCCCCAAAAAGTACAAACCACTACTACCTCCGAAAAAATAATCACCAGCAACTTCTTGTGGCCAGAAGAGAGAAAGTGCTTTGCAGAGATAGATATGGCAATATTCTTTGATCCACCTACCTCTTTAAAACTATACACACTCTTCAGAAACATGGTGTAAAAACCTCCAGATTTATAATGAACTGTAACTCCCATCTGGAACTGGAGAGTAAACCATCCTCCTTTCACCTCTAGCTCTCAGACCCTTCTAGCTCTTCTTGAAAACAATTCAGAGATCTTAGGCAGTACGAAACAGGGCAACCCACCTCCAGAGTTTACATTGCTTCAAGGGCACACTTCCTACATTTCTTCTACAGGATGTACTCCATTATTATTTTCATCTTAAACTTTTGGCTGTTAACTACAGTCTTGTTTGAAGCTATATTTGGAAAACATTTAAACTGTTAATGCTCTCTATCAGTCTGGTCTTTTGTTAATTAATTTTGTACCCCAGCTTTCTCAAAACAGGGGTGCCTCTCTACAGTAATTTGAGATGCAAAAAAAAAAAAAAATCTTAAACTGTAAACCAGAAAACCTGAAAGCCCAAAGGGCCTGGCAATTACAGAAGTAACATGACCCATGAGGGGAGCCATCAGAGCCAGCTGAGCCCAAACCTTGTGTCCTGGGTTTGGCTAGGATAGAGTTAATTTTCACCAGAAGCTGGGAGAGGGGACACAGCCAGGACGGGTGACCCAAACTAGCCAAAGGGGGTATGCCATACCATGTGAGGTCATGCTCAGCATAAAAGGGGGGCTAGTCGAGGAGGGGCAGGGTGGCTCCAGGACGTGTGGTTCAGGGACAGTCTGACTTCAGGATGAGTCTGAGCATGTGGTTGTTGGGTGAGAAACTGCATTGTGTATCACCAGTTTTGTATATTCTGTTATCAGTACTGCTGTTGTTATTTCCCTCTCCCTTTGCTGTCCCAGTAAACTGTCCTTATCCCAACCCACGAGTTTTACCTTTGCCTTCCCATTCTCCTCCCCATCCCGCTGGGGGGGGAGGGGGGTCAGGGGGGTGAGCGAGCAGCCACCTGGTGCCCAGCTGCCATCTGGGCCTAAACCACAACACCTTGTGTCCACACAAAGGAGAGGAGGCATGTAATAGTCACAGGAGATTGCCTCTTGCAAGGTGTGGTATGGGATCTACCAGAGCTTATCGGCTCCTTGAACTGTTACCTCTTACTGCATGGAAACCAACAATACTGCTAGGGATAACCCAAAGTGTATCAGGACAGACTACAGAGCTCTGGGGATGAGAGTGAAAGACCTGGGGCCCAAGTGCTTGTCTTCTCAATCCTGTCAGTAAAGGCAAAATGTTCAAGCAGGAATTAACTTATCCAGAAGGTCAACAACAGCATGCATGGTTCATGTCAAAGGGAGGGCTTGTGCTTATGTGACCTCAAGACATGCTTTGAGTGTGAGGACTACTGACCAGGTACAGGATATATTGAATTGAGCCATGCAATAATGTCTTTTCAAACAAAGTTGCCAGCCTGGTGAGGAGGGTTTTAAAGTAGGTATGCCCAAGTAGGATTGCCATAACCAGAAGAGAATTGACGTTTCACGTAGAGGAGATGCATCTGATGGACAGCAAGACAGAGCAGGGTCTCACACTGTTTTTCTGTAAAATTAACACGGCTTGGGGTTTACCTCAAACTTCTATAGGCAAATGCACATAACCTCAACTGCAAGCAGGAGGAATTACAAATTCATGCACAGCTGCAGAGCTATGGCCTTGCTGGGATTACAGAGACATGGTAGAATAACTCTTATGGCTGGAGCGCTGCAACAGAGACATACAGAGCCTTTAGGAAATACAGGGTGGGCAGGCATGGAGGAAGGGCTGAACTACACAGCCACTGAAGGTCCTTTCCCACTTGAATTTTGGTCCTGTTATTCTTCACTCTGGACTACTGATAATTCTTTTGGTGTCTAAAGATCTGGTTTAGATGGTATAGTAACTGACATGAATATAGACCAATGTAAAGATATATCATGGTTTTGTAACAGAAATTTTTTAATTGGAATTAACAGGGAAAGAATGGGAATGCCTAGGTGTGGAAGCATGAAGGGCAGAAGAAGGAATCTAAGAATGGCACATGCCAATTGCACCTAGCTCAGCAGGTCATCAAGATCACAGCACATCTGCAAGTAGGTTCTAAAGCGGTGGTTTTTTTCAGACTGAGAAGACAAAGGACAGACTAAAACAAGAAGCAAGTTATACCTAGGCCAAAATATAGACTAAAGACAGAATCCATTAAGAAATCAAGGGAGGGAAATATAAAGAACAGATTTGGTGCTAAATACCCAAGTGGGAGATGAAAGACAGTAAGTCATTAAGAATAAAGAAAACTGCATTAAAGTAAAAATATTTACATCCATGTGGCAAAAAAGGGGTTTAAAACTCAGTGCATAGTTTTTCTATACACAGCTGCACAGAAGTTGTCATTAATACTCTCATGGAGTATATACATGAGAGTGCATATAGGGCAATATTAACTTATAAACAAAATTTAACAGAAAAATCCAAATTGTTTCAGAATTACAGCATCTTGGAGGATTAGCATTCTAACCTGCCTTACGGAGATGATGACACAGGCAAAACAAAAATACAAGGATTAGTTTCCATGCTATTATAGTAGGAGGAGTGAATGAATGAGTAATAGCTAAGAACAGTATGGAGAACCATAAACAGAGTGGCACCTGTACTAAGCTTGGATTTGACTGCTATAACTCACAACTTGGTCTAAGAAGACTCTAGTGTTTTATATTGCTTCCAAAAGAAAAACTTCTGTAGACAGATATTTGTTCAAGGCTGAAAACAGTCAAGTCCAATTTTAGGTTTGGATTTGGAACAGTTCATTAAAAGATAAGCTTAAGTTGTTAATTATTTGAAAGCTTTCTCATACAGGAATATTTTCAGCATTTTCCTAAGGGTGGCCAGGCTATGAACTTAACTCAAAAGCTGAAGCCTCTCAAATGATTATGTTTTGTCCCTAGTTCTAATCTGTTTTAGCATGGGTTTTGTGACTCGTTATTCAGTTTGCAAAAGATGACACAGCAATGAGCACAATATATATGAGAGATGCTTAAGCAAAAGATCTTAACCAGTTTATAGTACTGTTAAGCTATAGGGTAAATTTATCTACACAACTAAAGCCCCTCTTTTTACTGCTTCATTCAACAGACTGGTGAGACCACACCAATTTAAAAACTTAAAACTTTTGAGTTTTGAATACTCCAAAACTCCTGGAAGTCACCTGATTCATGTATAATGAGATTATAAAAATCTTATTGTTTCTCTTGATTTTGTTATACTTTTCATACATTTTAATAAACACCCAACTTAAGAAGAAAATAATTTATAAGATGGATGTCTATGATAGTGTGAAATTCAGTATCAAAATTCAAATAAGAACAAAACAAAATTACATTGCAGATGTAACAGCACGGTATTTTTTCTACAAGTACTAGAAAATTGTTATTAAAAAGCATGGATGGTATATGGATACTTCCTATCTTTAATAATGGGAAAAACAGGAAATTGGACATTGTGAGTTATTCAGGAGTCTCAGTTTGACAGGATTAAGTCTTCTTTCCATCAAGGTATTGTACTAATTTTATTCTGAGCAGAATGTTGCTTTTACTAAGTTGTTAATTCCACAAGAAGAGAAAGTAGTTTACAGCATATCTTCTAAGTCTGCTAGATCTATAGGTTTAGAAAAACATGATCTATGCTGCAGAGAGACTGAAGCAAGCTCATAGTTTGGTTCTGCTTTCATTGAAAAGGATCCACAATTTCGCAGCGAAAATGGAGGAAAAGTAAAAACACTTTAGAATTTCATTCTAGAGGGAAATGAGGAGAAACTAGACAGAATTCACTCTGGTTTTATGCCACATATAATGTAAAGAGGAAGAGACTGAAAAGGACTTGGATTGCAGCCAAACTGATTGGCAGGCAACATATGATGCAATTAAAAATAATTTTCAAATAGAACTGTTTAGAAAATGCAACTTTAAGAATATTTTGCAGAAAACTCTCCTAGCATACTTCCACCACAATACCTTAAAAAAAAAAAAAAAGTCATCTGTCTTAGAACAGCTGAAACAGACCTTTTTGTCACATTTTTGTAATATGAAAAACTTTTTGGAAGATCAAGGGGGCTGTTCAAGACAAGGTTGCATGAAATTTTTATGGAAATTGAAATGCCTTTTTTTTTCTTCTCACTTTAAGGCATAACTAGTCATTTTTTTAAATCCAGTATGTTAGCGCTGAAGGCTAGATATAATTTTAAGTAATTCTAACCGTAAATCCAAATAGTAAATAGAGACAACATTGGTATCAGCAGAAGCTGAGCGATGCTAGACAAAATATTTTTAGCCACTGGAGTTTTACTGAAATTCTTTGATACCATAAATTTTAGTGTGTACATATGACAAGGTACATTCATCAGAATAAGTAAAAGATCTGGGAAAACAGGATTCCTCTTCTAGAAGCCTTTAAATAATAGGCACTATTTACAAAAATAGATCAGAGAAATAAAAATCTAAACGGGAGTAGGAGGAACCCAACACACAACACATTAAATTTATTCACTTCAGCAATGCTTTCCCTTCCAGAGTAAAGCCTGTAAACATATAATATATTTTAAAAGTTATTTTAAAAAAATATCCTCTCTTTAAGATACTGCTTTTACTCAAGTTGCAAAATAAATTAGGGTAGCCTTTCTCCAATAAAAGAGTATAAGAGAACAAAACTTCCTTATAAAAATGTCCTATTAAGCAATGTGCAAAACAGTTGAGTCATTTAAAGTGCTAAAATGTTGTTCTAAAGGCAGATTAGACACTGCCAGGATAAAATTCCTCTTTGTACAGAGGAACCACAGCATGCGATTACATCTGTGCAAAAAGGGCTCCTAGCATGCTATCACTGCTCTGGAGCAGTGACTGAGGGTATGCCCAGCATAATCCCTCTGCCTGAGATCCACAACTGACAGCATAGGAAGGGAATATACAAAAAAGAGCAGCCTGAAGGCTGCCAAGGCCAATCGACGCTGAGGAACGCTATACATGTGAGCAGACTCAATGCTTATACTCTGCGATCTTGACATGCAGAATGTTGCAATCTGGCTCTGGATTAACAATTAGATTCCTGCAATACTCTTCTACACATCTGTTTCTAGCAAACTTGAAAGGAAACTAGCAGGCAGCTACTAGACTTTCCAGGAGACAGTATATAATCCCATATGCACGCATTCCTAGGCGTTCTAAAACATTGTAAATAACATTTAACTGTAAGGGCTCTGCTGGAGCTCACAAACTTCAAGAAATGTATTGTAAAAAGTGCTTTAAACAGATTTGCATAGCTGTCCTGAAAGTCCAGTCCTTGTTGAGTCCAAATTTTCAGACTAATTTCTTTTGCCCCAACCCAGGTTTATTACTTAAATTACTTCACATATATTTGCTCACTTCAGCTTTTAAAGGATCATCAGAAAGACTTGTCAGCATCATTTTGTGAAGACAAAAGAGGGAAGGGAATAGCATATCACTTGCCATATGGACCCACTTAATTATATATGAAGATATAAGATTTGGGTACAGATTTAGCATGCTTTGTCCCACAGGTCAAGCTCCGCTGCCTAAGGCCAGGTCCATGTAGATCTAGCCACTTTTCCTCTGAATACATAATACTATGGAGGGCAGGGATCCCAATCCACCCAGCTTTGTGTAACTCCTTCGCATTTATCATAAAGCTTACTATATTGGCTTATTCAGGACACTGCAGAGCTTTTATATTAAATTCTTTATGATTATCTGTAGTCATCTCATGATTATACTAATTTCTCTAATATGATTTTCTTAAGAGTCTCAATGATTTGATTAGATCCTTGCACCTGTAATTGTTTAAACTCTTTGCAAGCACCGATGTTGCATTTTTGCCTACTTGCATTTGTTCTTTGTACTTCTATAGTTACAGATATTACTTCATTAAAAGGTCTAGGTCACTATCATATTGACCTGCCAGAAAACGATTTCTTAATAAGTCTAAATCAGTATAATGAATCAGATGAGTTATACAGCACAAGAAAACAAAATCTCTCTTCCAGATAAGACAAACTAATCAATTGGGCTCAATTTCAGATTTGGGATTTATATTTATAGTTTCTATGCTCCTAAAACAGAAATTGGGATTTGTAATGTATGTCCCAGGTTTCAAGATTCAACTGTAAAATTATTTACTCACAGTACAGCAATTCAGTAAAAAATCAGATGTGAAATATGACCAAAATTACAAGTGATATAGTACTATTTTAAACACAATACCTAATGACCTCTCTAACTTCCATCTGATTATTTTGATGAAGAAACAAAATAACAGTTTACAATGTTTATAATAGAAAACTCTGCTAAGGTTAAAAGAGAGATCTTGGTACAGCCAGAAATTTTTTTATTATATATATTTGCAAAATGTGGGCAAAAAAACCTCTCATCAGTAGTGCATGTTTTAGTCTTGTCTCAAAACTAAAGAATTATGTTTACAAATTATAAATTTGACTAAAGTACTTTCTCCTTCTCTCTTCTTCAGTCCTCCCCACCCCACCAAGAAATGGAGAACACTTGAGTGGTTTTACTTTGGCCAGCCAAACTTTCCAAAGATTTAACACCTTAATGATGAATAAATTCAGTAATTTTAGCAACAGGACAAATGAACATAAAATATGCTCTCATTTTACACCTACACTATGCTCACATTTGGCATAGAAGTCACCCAAAAAATGAGGTCCCAAAATGAGAATTATTTTCTTTAAGAAACCAGAAAATATTTATAATTTTAAGTTAGCAACAAATTTCTATTGATAAAAGCAAGAAGAGTGAGAACTTCTACCACTTTACCGGTCATGTACTGGCATTTTTAATTTACTTGGTTTAATAGTAAGATAGGAGCCTCTGCGGCACACACTATGCAGCAATACCAGCACTGAATCAAATGACTATAAAATTGTGTGAAGCTCCATTGACTCCTAAAGAATCTGCAGGGGTGGAAACATCTGCCCAGTCAGATTAGATCGAACTAACTTTACTAAAGCAAAAATGTCAATGACTTAAGAAAGGACAATTTGCGATATATTCTACCAGATTCATCTGACACCTGAATGAAAATTACAGAAGCTACTTATCAAACTGTGTTTTATTGCCAGTACAAAAATTTCTAGGCATACCAATTATAGTTGATAGATCTATTGATCTTGCTAAATTGATGAGATTAACATAATGACTAAATTTATTGCAGAATGTTGATACAAAGAAGTTTTAAAATATGTTCCAAATCTGTTAACTGTTAAGAGGTGACTCTGATAACTTTGTGCTGCTGGTCCTTAGAACAATAATTTACTGTATTTCATTATTTCTTTATTTATTTATTTAAAAGAGGAGTTAGTTTTTAATGGAGTCTCCATACACATTACAGATAAACTCCCACAAGAAACAGTGGGAGTGAATCACTCCTAACTATTTTTATATGCAGATTTAGAAAGAGACTTCAAGGCATTAATTAATTTATTTCCACAATATGCTGGTGTGCATATCCCAAGGCCTGACAATCACAACGAAGCGGAGGACAGCGTCCATCTATACCTTTATATTAATATGTAAATTAAGCAATTGCATTTTTGTAGACAGCTAACAATCACAAAAATAGAAAGGAACTTAGATTCATTTATTCATATACATGTTTCAACATAGAATATTTTCTGATTATTCAGAGTACAAGTGAACTGTAGTCCTATTCAGTTCATGCAGACTGTTTGGACAGAGGAGTCATGTACACAGAAATAAACTGATTATATGTATTCTTAATCCTTCCCTACAGCAAGGAAAAAAGGGAAACTTAGGCATGCTTCTGTTCCTTCTCCTTGGCTCTAGCTAAAATATAACAGGCTTATATTAAGAGACGTAAGTAAAAGAAAGTACAAGCAATTTCTAGAGAATCTAAATAACATCTAACCCTGTTCTCCAGCGAAAAATAAAAGGAGTGACCTGGGAGCCTTTGAGGGTGTTCATAAAAATGCTTCTGAGTTTGCAGACTGCTCTGATGACAGAATCTGCCTACAGGCAGGTATTTCTTCAGGTACTTCCTATCACATCAATGACCATTTCCCTGTTGGAACTGATGAAGGTAACTTTCAAGATCTTCTGTTTATTATGGAGCCATTTAGCTGCTTAATTAGTTTAACAGCTTTCAAATTGTGTTTTGGAACCTCTTTGCTTTCAGCTAACCTAAACAGGGCAAATAATTTAAGACAGTTTTTTCTAATACCAGTAGAATATGCCAGTATATATTAGACATGTGTCATTCTAACATGATCAACATAAATGGATAAGCGTTAACCAAGTGTGATGACATAAAACCTAAAAAAAGTTAGAAATCTAAAAAACATTACCTTCCATGATAAGAAAAATTAAACTGTCAGAACTGGTGATGAATCAGCAAAGCAAAAACCAAACAGCAGATGATATTAGGAGTAGATTAGTAGAAGAACATATTTCTTAATCGTCTAAAACACTTACTTCATCAAAAACTGCCTTTAAGATTGAAGCTATTAAGAAAAAAACATCCAAAATATCTACCTATCCTTCTCCCCTCAAAATTCAGCAGGGAGTGCAATCAATATTTGTCCAAATCAAGGAGTTTCTGACAAATAGCTCTTCTTAATTAGTATTATGGACAAATTCCTACAACTGGAATCTCAGAAAAACTCAAAAAAAATTGGAAAAATACCTAATGAAATATTAACAATTCTTTTATTGATTCTGCTGCTTTGGATCAATTTTGCCTTTTCTGTATATGAGATTCATAGTGCAGATCATAAAAATGTGCCCTTATTAAAGGTTTTAATATTGAAGTATCTCATATTTTAATTCCTAGAGATTCATAGTGCAGATCAGAAAATAAAAATGTGCCTTTATTAAAGGTTTTAATATTGAAGTATTTCATATTTTAATTCCTAAGGCGATGGTACTTGCCTTACAGAATAAATTAAATCCATAAAATAATATTTTTACATTTCCATTTAAAACATTTTTTCTTATGTTCCCTTACGTGACAGCACACCAAAGAGAAAAACACAGATGGTGGAATCATGAAGGATAGTGTTCAAGAGCTGTATTACCCCCTCTGAGGAATGTGAAAATATATTGAGCCAAAAAAAAAACCAACCTAAAGGAAGTCCCCAAGGAGCCCTGGTATCCTCAGCTGCTCTAAGAAAACAGAAGTGTCAAAGAAATATAAAATAATTCATGCTAGGTTTCTATTAAATTCCCATTTGTTTCCAATGAGTAGGTTCAAGGTTTGTATTTTTCTCATCTACAAAACCAATGGCCCAGGCTTTATCAGACTTTACCAAACTGTGACTGAAACGTAGTTATGACTCCACAGAAAAACATTTAAATTATCTTATTCAAATTTGGATTGTGTTGATCAGTTCTCATCCCACTTTCAGAGCTGGCCTTTGCAGTGTGGTGCATACGCCAAGTCCATTTGGAAAGTCTGGGAACAGTGTTTACTGCCATGGATCACAGAAAGCTTTAGGCCCTGCCCTTCAGCTTTCAACCTAACCGGCAGTTTAGTTGAATTCGTAGAGGGTAAATATTAGCATTCTTTTAAAGAGTACTTTGCAGCTGTCCAATTATACTGCCTTCTAATTCAGTTGTAATTAGCTATACGTAATGACCTCTAATCCTTCTGTCAATTAACTCTATCTTTAGGTGAAAAAGATATTTACTTTGGTGAAATAGAATTGTTTTCTTAGATCTACTTCTCCCCCTCCATTTTTGTGTCCTCTTCAACAGCTACAGGTATATCTCACATTATCAATAGTCTTGCTTATCTCTCTGTGTTGGTATGGTGTAACTTTAGTAAATATTTTTTGTTGAGAGAAACAGATTGATTTTTAGTCATACAGAGCTTTTTGTTTTAATGTAAACTACAAACTAAAATATCCTGGATTAAATTAGTCATTATGTATTAATTTATATACTGCTGTAAAATAGATACTCATTTTATGTAGACAGAAACTATATAAATTATGATGTGTTTAATAATCAGGTCAAAATATCCATGGTGGAATTGGGTCTTACAAAGAAGAGAAAGCCTCCCTTATCCTCTTAGAAATTTAGTTATACTTTTTAACAACTCTGACTTCTTTTTAAGTGACGATGATCATATCTGGTGTATCAGCAAGAGGTTAAAACAGCACGAGTACATAAGCCCTAACTCATGATTGACTACAAGCATATTTGGCTTGCTGGGTCAGACATGAAACACATGCTGGCCCCATACCGATCATAAAAATGAAATACAACTTCTACTTCACCATGTATAATATCTATAATGCTACCCTTGAATCTCCAGTACCATTATTTCTACTGCCATCTCTTGGAATGGGGTGAAATTAACACATGGTTCATTCAGCTGTGAGACACAGAAGATTTTGATGTTGCCTTGGAGTTTATCATGACATCTATGATAATTTTGATATTTTGACATTTCCAGGACAGTGTGACTCAGAATATCTAATGTCCATCACAAATATGTACATCACCTTCCCTGCAAAGCTATTCCCAGAAGTTGCAGCTGGATGAGCTTTAAACAGCACACCTTCCAAGGAAGGAAGGTAATCACCTCTTGGCCTTTCCGATTTTTAAGCAGCTTATTAAAAATCAGCAGGAACTCTTAGTTAAGTATACATGAACAAGAAGTCTGAACATCTCTCTAAATCAAGGTAAGCTGAAATAAATCACCAGAGACAATGGCTGTAAACAGCTGTCACCACTACTCTTAAGTATTGGACATGGGAAGAGGCTTTATTAGCAGTTTAGTGAACATATACAGTCATATACTGTTGAAATACATTTTTAATATTGTAATTCCCTGTTGCTAAGCAGACTTGCACCCATTTAGAACAGAGTGTCAAACAGAGTCAACTGGAGATCGCAAGGTCCATAAGCAAAACAGAACTGATGTTTCCACTAACTTATTCTGGTACATGAGCGAAGATGTCGTTGGCCATTGATACTTCAAAAGGGATTTGCAGATTCCTTCCCCACCATCCACCAACTCCCTACCCCGCAATTAGGAATTTGCTGTAGACTTTACAGATTTGTAGGTTAAGCTTATTTTCCAAAAGGAATTACTCTAACTGTCATATCACACGGAAGCTGGAATTGCTTTTCAATCTGCTATTAGATATATTTCCCCAGTGGATATCTTTTTATTGGTATTTTCTGTTCTTCTATCAGGTACTGATAAAGATAAAATATTTATAGATATCATTATTTGTAGTAGCCTAAATGAAATAAGGAAACCTCATGATAAGATCCTTTTCACAAAACAAAAAGGAAGGCATTGCTTACTTATATTTGAAAGCACACTATACCCTCTTTTCCAAATGCAAGCAGCTGAATCTTGGAAACTGGGTGACCAGTGCATTTTGCCTTATTAGAAGTTATTCTAGTTGTTTATCCTTTTGAAATATAGTCAGTGGGAATTCCTGTTTATTTGTTCAGCCTGCCACTGTAAGTAGTGAAAACATTGCAAATTGACGTAATATGAACAAATATTGGTTTTTATAAGTGACATAAGAGCAAATATAGGTACTAATTAGGCAAATGTAATCTGTGTAGTCATAGTTTCAGTTAACCTTCTCTCAGAAGAAAGGATTATTTGAATCAGTTTCCCACTTCAGACTGTGTTTCAATGAATACTGATATAAATGTGGTTATTCTGATTTGCTGAGGATGGCATCAGCTGTTAATTATAATGAACTATTCTAATCAATATTTAGCCTCTTCCCTCTTAAGTGTAGGATCAGTCAGACAAAATAGGAGTGAAGGAAAAATGCTACTGTTTTATTTACTAGGACTTTACTGCAGTGAGAAGGGGAAAGCAACAGCCAGATTTTGAATAATCACACATTTTATTTAAAACTTCCGTGTTTCACACACATTTGTGATCTTTCAGTGTTCTTATCTCTACCACTTTTTGCTAGAAGCCCTGACTCTCACTCCCTTGAATTCAAGCTCAGCACCAGAATAGCAATGCTCGCCTGGAATTTGGATGGCTCCTTGGCTTTCTTACAATATAGCCACACATCTAGGGCAAATGATTATGTTGTATTTCTTAAGCAGGTGTTATACGGGGATGTGGAGGGGTACATGATGTCCGCAACCCTTGGTCAGGCTTCTGCAAGTGTATCAAGCATCTGCCAGTGCAAACTGAAGATCTGCCAGAGTTAGCTGTTGCACCAGTTTGTTATATAAAGCAAGCCGATATTTCATAACCTGCACAGCAATTTCTTTCCACTTAATAACACTGTATGTAAAAGTATCTACTGGGGCAGTGCTGCATTAGCAGATTTTCAGATGCATGTTTTATTTATAGAAGGCCTGGGGCTTCCTTTTATAAAAGGAAGGCTAGTCTAAATGGATTTTAAAGTGGAGTAAAGCAGTGTGGGTTTAACAGAGATTTTTGGAAATGGTGAGAGAAAACAGTGAAAACAAACATCTTTCCAATATTTTATTTGCATGCTTGGCTCAGGAGGCAGCTTTATCACTAGGATGGTTTAACAACTGTAACTTTTCTCATGCTATCCATTACCTGCTTAAAGATTCCACTTACTAATTTATTTAATTGCACATCCATTTTAAAAGTTTATTTAATATGTCCATTCTTTTTCCTTTATCTATCACTATTAATTAGTATACCTTATACTGTACTTTGAGGCAACTTTACTTTGAATTATTTTGAATTTTTTATTAAACTTGGTAATTGTGTCAGTGAAATCCAATGTCTACAAATATTCATTGTAAGTATATATCCTAGGATGGGTTGAGAAATAAGAAAAAAAAAATCTGAAAAAAAACTTGACACAGAAAAGAAGTTTTCATTTTACATTTAAAAAAAAGTAAATACTTTTAAATTTTACATGTATTATGAATGTTTAATGACAACATTGTTTCCACTAGCATATAATATCAAATTTATTCATCATAGCTTTTTGAAAAAGAATACCCCTGCAATAAATATTTTACCCTCTCCATAATTGAAAGAAAGGTATAACTACAGTCTTAAAATAAACAGATTTAATGTGAGAGATTGCTAGTTACAGTATAAGCTTTAAAGGTCATGAGTAACTAAAATAAAAATATATTTTTATCCCAGAATCCTGCCATGAAGCATTAAATATGGCTTAGATTCAAATTTCTGTTACTGTAGCATTGAATGAATCTCTAAAACTGGGATGCTAATTTTAGTTGATTGTTTTATATACATAATGTAATTTTGAGGCTATTTGCACAGTGACCTAATTAACTTTTTTCTAGTAAGATACAAAAATTCTAATTACATCATAAAACTAGTAACTTTTTTCTTTCATCTACAGTGACAACTTCTCTACTGTATTCCCTCTGTTTTTGCATTTTTACATGGTTCTTGCTCATTTGTAGGAAGAGAGCTGCCAGCTTGGTGCAGCCATTCACACAGAAGAGCTCCTGGGTATTTTAGGGTGCTCACTGTAGCACAAGGGATCGAGTGCAGGGGACTCCTGCCCCCTCTAGGTGATTTCCTGTGCTAGAATTTCCTTTCAAGCACTTGATGTCATCCGACTAATTTCAAACTCTGTTTGCTTCAACTCGTTTTGTCTTGCTATCACTATATGTCTTAAATTGTCAGCTAGCAAGTTGTTCCAAAAGATTGTCCTTCCTGCAGTCCTTACGCTTTCTAAGTTTGCTATTATGCAAATAATAATATGCAGTTTTATAGTCTCATTTTACTGTTCAATTTTCAAAATTATTTCAATAAACTAAAGGCTACTGAATTATTTTGGAAGCAATTTACATTGCCATATAATTCTGTAGTAGGTCTGCTGCATAAATTAGGAAGTCATGCCACATAATTTAAGTCTAATGTGTTCTACAGTACCAGGAGTCTTGATATTACTTGGTTAATTTCATGAGCAGAAAATATTTCACTCTCCACCTAACAGTGTGCATAGGATCCTGACGAATTAGATGTCAGCAATTTGGAAGTTAGTTTCTGCTAATGACCTGCAAATCTGCCTTCCAAGTATGCAGTGTTATGGATACTTTCTAAATCACCACTGTCACGCAGAAAACAATTTTGTATACATAGCATGTCCTCTCATTCTCAATCCTTTTGATAATATGAGCAACAGGTATCCTGTTGAAGACTCTTCACTATTAAAGACCAAAAGCTAATGAGGAATTTTTGAGGCTATAGCCTTCAGTGTCCTCTGTAAAGTCACAACTGCTAAGTTATGAGTCAATATTGAACATCCGTGTAGCCAGTCCAAGGCTTCCAAGATAACAGTTCACAAGATTCACATTTCACATGAGATTCCAGCTCTTTATCCCATGATGTAGAGGCTACTGACCAGACAGGTAGGAAGACATCATACACCTCAGTTTTCCCCTGCAGCATTAGTTGTTACAATAATCATGGAATCACAGAATCATGGAATCACAGAATCATAGAATCATAGAATCATAGAATCATAGAATCATTTGGGTTGGAGGGGACCTTTAAAAGTCATCTAGTCCAACACACACACACACACACGCAAAGAGCAGGGACATCTTCAACTCCATCAGGTTGCTCAGAGCCCCATCCAACCTGACCTTGAATGCTTCCAGGGATGGGGCACCTACCACCTCTCTGGCCAACCTGTTCCAGTGGTTCATGACACTCACTGTAAAAAATGTCTTCCTTATATCTCGTCTGAATCTTCTCTCTTTTAGTTTAAAACCATGACCCCTTGTTCTATCACAACAGGCCCGACTAAAAAGTCTGCCCCCATCTTTCCCATAAGACTCCTTTAAGTATTGAAAGCCTGCAATAAGGTCTCCCCGGAGCTTTCTCTTCTCAGGCTGAACAACACCAACTCTTTCAGCATTTCCTCACAGGAGAGGTGTTCCAGAGCTCTGATCATTTTTGGGGCCCTACTCTGGACCTGCTCCAACAGCTCCATGTCTTTCCTGTGTGATGAGGACCCCAGAGCTGGATGCAGCACTGCAGGTGGGGTCTTACCAGAGCAGAGCAGAGGGGCAGAATCACTTCCCTCGATCTGCTGGCCATGCTTCTTTTGATACAGCCCAGGATACAGTTGGCTTTCTGGGCTGCGAGTGTACAATGTCAGCTCAAGTCCAGCTTTTCATCCAACAGCACGCCCATGTCCTTCTCTGCAGCTCTCAATTCTTTCATCCCCCAGCCTGGATTGATATTGGGGCTTGCCATGACCCAGGTGTAGGATCTTGCACTTGGCCTCATGAGGTTCACATGGGCACACTTCTTCAGCTTGTCCAGGTCCCTTTGAATGGCATCCCATCAGGCATGTCAACTGCACCACTCAGCTTGGTGTAATCTGCAAACTTGTTGAGGTTGCACTCAATCCCACTATGTCAATGATCAAGATCTTAAATAGTACTGGTCCCAGTACAGACCTCTGAGGGACACTACTCATCACTGGTCTCCATCTGGACACTAAGCCATTGACCACTACCCTCTAGATGCAACCATTCAACCAACTCCTCATCCACCAAACATTCCATCCATCAAATCGGTATCACTCTGATGTAGAAAGAAGGATGAGAGGGAGACCATGTCAAAGGTTGTAATACCTTGCTTGAGTATGTTTGTAAAAGGTGTTTTCAAAATTTAAAACATCCAGTGATTTACACAGAAAGCAATAGAAGAAATAACAAAACAGTTACTCAACAATTACTAAGACAAAAAGGTAAAAGAACAGCTTTTAGATTCAAAATAGGTAAAACTGCAATAGTTATTAAGTTTACAAAACTTATTTTCCCCTAGAAGAGACATTTCTTAAAGTTTATTCTTTCTTCACTGTGAGTAGTCACTTAGTGTATGGCGGAAAAAAACAAAATTAAAAAAAAGCAGACATAGGATGAAGTCTAAGAAATTAGGGACGATGAACATGAAAACCAACTGGGCTAGAATTATTGGAAGGTGAAAAAAACTGAAGATATCTACTTCTGGGAGAATAACAGAAATATTTCCTAAAGCTCCAAGAATTAAAAGGGAATGTGTTACTCCAAAGTGGGTTTTTTTCCCCCCTGTGATACAAACTAGCTAGTTCTGCTGATGACACTCAGCAAGCTTAGTGGTGTGGTAACTTACCCTCTCCCTGAGGAAAAGGTAATCAAAGTGAAAATGCATTTCTCGTCAGAACCATAACTTTCCAATGGTCTTAATTCCCCTGCCTCGAAGTCCCAGTTTCCAGCCACAGACCCAGCTAAACTAGAGCTCTGCACCTGCTCCTTGACCAAGCACTCCAGCCCACTCCCATCTTCCTCCCCAGACCCCTCAGATTTGCCTCTGAACATTCCAGGAGAATAGGACCCACTCTGACTTTTCTGAGTATGGAAACCAGCTAGGAAACAGTCTCTTTTTCTCAGTTTACTTGTCCTTTGCCCCCCAGTGTTTCAGGTCAGTGTTTTATTCTCTCTGCATTCAAGGCTTTCTCTCTCACATTACCAATACTGGGAAGGGGAATAAACTATTTAGTTTCCAGAAAAGAAAAGCCTTCTGGTCCATCTTTGTTAGGAGCATGCAGGGTTGTAGCTGTGCTGAAATTATCCTTCTGTCTGAGACCAAACATGCTTAACAGGAAAGAGCTATATGGGATATTCAAAACCTACAGTTCTAAGAGGTCCTTTTATTTAATGCCTATGAATTTCCATGTTTCTGAGACACATAATTTAGCCTAGCTGGGTACATTTTCACAAGGATAGGAGGAAAAAAAGGAATATGCTCCTGAAAAAAATGTATTTTTTCCTGCTTTAGACTATGGAAAGTCTGGCTTTCAGTATAAATGAAGAACAGGTTAATGTTTTTAATCAGAGAATATCTATGTATTTTCTTAGCCTTGCTTTTGATTTTTTTGGACTGAAATTTAATCAAAACAAAGTATGTTTAGCCTCAAAATTTTCTACACAAATGATGCAACATAAAGCAAGTTCTTATAACAAATAATTGCAATGATCCTCTGTGATAGGCAATGCTATCAGATTCCCCTGTTGAATAAACTATGAATGGATAAAATTTTCAAAGGTTTCTAATTCCACTGAATTACAAGAGATTTTTCACTGGAATACTCAAAGGCATTTATTCATGAAAATTGTTTTACCATATTTTTTTCTTTTGCAATACTGACTAATGCTAAAATCTTTCAGAGACAGTCCTGGATGAAAAACTATGAAATAGGGGAGAACTTATGAATTTGGACGAGATTTAACACTTTCTTTAGGTCTGCTATCAAATAATCAAGTTTTTCAGTCCTGATTTGCTTTTACCTTATTTAATTATAGCTTGTCTATGACCAGGTTCATAGTGAGTTTGCAAAATTTTAAACATAATTACATTTACCAAGGCAAACTTTCTTTAAATAGGTGTTGTTTTTTTTTTTTCTACATATGTCATTCTGTCACACAGAATCAGTATAGGCTGTTGCACCGCAAACTCAAAATGCTATTCTCCAAGCAACCTCATTCACAACCTGAAGGGATCAGGCCTTTCTCAGAGGGAAAAATCATTTGTACTTTCTCCAACTTGAACTTTGTGCTGAGCCTTACCTCACAATCTGTTCTTGACAAATTATCTATCCTCTATTGATCACTTAGGACTAAAGAAGTCAGAGGTGAACTTTTCCTGGGTTGTTTGTTTGGTTTGTTACTCTGAGTTTTTCTTACCATCATTAAATGTCAGCAATACAACTTAACAAGCTGCTTGTTATGGACAGAACCACACAGATATTTCTTGGATTGCAATTGCAACCTTGCCTTGGTCCCTAAATTCAGAGACAGCTGTCTTGAATATTCTTTCCTCACAGCTCATTCCGCAGAAGCTGCAGGCATGCTGTAAAGGACAGAGTACTGGGGTAGGGCCTTATTGTAAGATTGCAAGACTTCACTATTATCTGTGATTTTATTAGGATAGTATTATATTTTCATAGACACTACATAAAACCACAGGAACATGAGGGTCTTCTAAAAGACATACCTTGCTATTTTAAGGATCTCTAATGATCACAGCAGTTGGAGTACTGAAAATACCACTTTAAAATTATTTCTTTCTTAGTTAAGAAGTATCACTGATATTAAAGGATGCATTGATTACTTTAAATCTACCCACTTTTCAAATGCATTTTATACGGTGAAAATCTCTAAACATTTGTGAATTATTTAAAACATTTCATTGACCTATTTTATCAAAGCCTATGTTAATGGAGAAAAGTGACTTTTTTCAGCCGGAGCCTAGTTACAGTGAAAACCCAAGGTAATTATTTCAGTCGTCAACATAATCCCAATAGGTGAGATTTTATGTGGTGATCAGAACTCTCTGATATTTTCGCCTCATTGAGTTTTATAATGCTGCTATTCTTGTAAGCACTTTGTCCTATAAAAGCAAAACCACAGCAACTAGAACTAGCCAACAGAGACCAAGGAGACTCATGGGACACAAGCAGATTATTCTATTGTTTTTAGTTTTGTGGGTAGTACAAGTCATTTCAAGAGTAAAAGATAATGAAGTCCACGTAAACCACATTATTGGTAAATTTATTTTAAGGATCTGAGACACAAATTTGGAGCCGAGTTTTGATTCCCATCAAGTTTCAAGTGTGCTCCCACTGAAAGCTCTGAACATAATCCATTAATGGAAAAAAATTGCAAATGAACACAAAGACCACAATGCAAAAATATGTCTAACATTCAGCTAAAACAAGAGGCAATAGTACAGATGGATGAAAGGTACAGTAGCACAGCACAGATGCACTAAGTTCTGTTCAGCTCAGAGGTTAACCATTATTTGGATTTTTATTTGTTTCAATTAGATTTATCTAGAAATCAGTTCCTGATAGGACTGACTTCAATGCAATAAAATTACAAATTAAAGCTGTATGAAACTTTTTTGATAGATGATTTACTTATTCAAGAATATTAGGGTTTGGGGGAAACTCAATAAATCCACCCTCAAAAAAATGAAAGAAAACTGGTATAAAAATTAAAAAAATTTGTCTTGGTAGTTTAAGAGATAAAATTCTTCATCTGAAAAGCAAGAACATTTCAGGGGCAGCATGAAAGTCTTCTATTTGAAAGGACATTCTTATTAAGGAATGAGGAACACTTAAGAGAAAAAAGTGTAAACAAGTAAAAAAAAACAAAACCAAAACTAAAATAAAACAAACAAACAAAAAAACCCCACAAACAAAACCAACTTAAATTTCCATTGGGATTAATGGAAACAATCCAGTACTCCCCAGCTAATCACATTCCTGACTATAAAAGCAAAGTGTTCAATTCTGAAAATATTGCAGTGAAGCAATATTGCAGTGAAAATATTGCAGTGAAGCATTTTTATTTTTGAAGGAATAAAAATGTTTTTCTGCTATACTTATTCATGAATTTAGTATGAATTTAAACATGAAGTGCTTAATCCTATGTTGCAGTTGTATAAGGTCTAATAAGCTTGGACCTATTCAATAATAACCCTTTCCTACCTCACTTCTATGTCTCTATGCTCTCAGACAAATCTACTTCATTAGGAAAAAGAATAAGGAGATTCTTCAAAAGTTATTTATAGGAAAAGGGAGTGATGAAGAAAAAAACCGGGTTTCCAAATAGTGAGAAATTATACCACTGGTGGTAAAAAGAAGAAAAGATTGAAGAAAAAGTTTGGAAGTCATGAACAGCAGCAGAAAGATCCCTAAATAAATATGTTACAGGAATATAAATTATATTGCAATTACAACACTCCTAAAAAGTGTGATAGACGATTTAACTACAATGTTATTGAAATACAAAAGCTATTGAAAAGGGGATTCATGAATCTGCTCTTAAAAAAAACTAATTAAAATAAAAGAGCTGTAATAGTCTCTCCTTTAGAGAGACTAATAAAAGTGATGGGAAAACTTGACGCACTCATTTTCATTTTTTGATGAATGAAAGTGAATTTTAATCCCTCTTTGACCAATCCTAATATTGGAGATAGGAAAGAGTTGTTTGTACAGCATATTTAATAGCTTTTGCACATTTGATTTGAATATAGAATAAATCAGACAAAATAACACAGATTCTAACCACATTTACACTGGCAAAAGTGTAAACTAACTCTCTCGGTCTGAACTGCGCTCTCTTTAATATCAGACCAAATTAAGAAACCTTTCCTCAAGATGGATTTAATTTGGATTTATACCCGTATAACAAAGCACATCTTCTTTGGCATAAGTCTGCTTACTCACTCTTTCAATGCATCTTAATCTTAACTTGCATCAAGCTCATCCATTCTACACCTGAGCATCTCTAAGATCATCTGAAAACTGTGTTGTGTTTTGTAACATGGTGAGCCAGCCAGCAACTGATTAGAGACCTAATTCATTCCACAGATGATTTATAATAAATCAGATTGGAAAGCAGGCCATTTCCAGAGGTGACAAGCTAATGCATTACCACTGTGTAACCTTAGCCCACACAAGAATGTAATTTAGTTTTTAAAATGATAAATATCTGTATCTCCAAATTCGTACTAATTATCAGGCTAAAAGGTTCTTTCAGGCACTCAGTTCTCCAATGTTCTTTTATATTAAAATATTTTCTAAAACTCTAAAGGTGTAGATCAGAGCACTAGAAGGGTTGAACCAATTAGAAACTGGACACAAGGTTAATGGGAGAATAAGTCCCCCATTTAAAATCGTTTTTCTATTATTTTAGGAGACAAATATACCAACAACAAGTACACTTATACTCCACATTAATGCTGTGAATTACTGCAGGGCTAAGATGTTGTACACAGGGGATCGCATATCAAGTTACAAGTAAAAGAAAACCTAATCCATTAGAGATAAACCAGGTCAGATGATGGCTTTATAACTTAAGGGACTGTTCTTCCCCATCTAGGTCAAAACCAAGGGAAATTAATCAGGATGTACAGCACAAAGATGAATTCAAATTGATTGATCTAAAATATGGCAGTAAGAGAGGGACAGAAAGCCAGCTGAAAAGGGTAATGGGTGTCCCATCCATGTTACAATATGCATAACCAAAGAAAGAGACACCATTATTCAATTACTCACTAACTTATTTCTTGAAAGCCAGACAAATAATAGCAGTATCATTCTGAAGCAAAGACGGCAGTCAGAATCCGACCCCCAGCATTCTGACGTCAATTTTACCATCAGCATCTTCAGCATTTGTGCCATGTGTTTGCTATGATTTACTAATATATGTACTGTGTTTGTACAATGAAACTAAATAACGCTTCTAGTGTTATTTAATTTAGCACCTTCATTGTCCTCTTAGGTTAAAAGCAACTCAGGCAGTAAATCTATATAATAATTCAAAATATTTTACATGTAAGTGGGGAAAGGCAGTAAGAAGACATTTTCTACTTCAAAGCTGAAACAGGAAGGAGCATGGTAGCAAAAGCTAAAATAGTGATTTAGAGGGAAAACCCAATATAATTTGATGCTAAATGTTAACCATACTGAAGTTATTGTAGAGTTTACTACTGCAGCTCCAGTAATTCTAGTTTTGTGCTCATCTGCATTGCTCTTTGTAGCTGTGTCTCTCTTTCTACAGCCTTAACATGAGCCTGCCAGCAGACAAGTTCCCTCTACATTGGATGTTTTAGAAAATAAAGGACACAGGGATGTGTGTGAAGTAGTGTTTTCTAATCCTATACAAAGTTCTTCAGTAGCCCATTGACCTCTTATCTAATTAGTAAGTTAGTAATTTGTAACAGCTCATGGTATCATGAATTTTTTTGTTTGTTTTAGCATTACATAAGGAAGGCCCATCATTAGTCTCCGATCCATTCAATTTAAAACATAGGTGTATTTTAAACTTTAGTACATATAACTGAATTGCACCTGTTCAGGATGAGCTGAAAAGAATGAGGATATCATGTCAGTCAGTAGAGGCAGAGAATCACCTCCCTCGACCTGCTGGTCACACTTCTGAGATCATTATTTGATCTCAGAGATCATTACTCATGAAAATTAGCACTCATGAAGATCAGTACTCATTACTCAGCATTTCAGACCATTAGTCATGAAGAAACCCAACTTTTAACCCAGGTCATTACCTAGAAAGAAGTACCCAAATCATTCTGTCAAAAGCTTTTTTGCAGATTTTCAAGCAAAATTGAAGTTCTTCAAGAAGTTGTGTCTACCCCTTCTCACAAACACATTTAGGTAAGGCCTACAGGGCTTTAAAAGTTGGATGAAAGATAATTTGGCCTTTTTGAGGACTACCACACAATAAAAGGCTGAGAGATTCTGGGAAAATTTGTATACAATATGATTCTCTACTTCCAGTTGAATTTTGCAAAATTAGTTTTAATATAGTCTCTGTTTTACTACAAGCATTTCTTTTGATTTTGCTTTAATTATCTAGACAGGTACTATTCACAATAGTTATTGCAGTGAGGTAACCTTTGGTCTCCTATTTCATACTTGAAAGACATTTTGTGAAGGAACAGAGATAGGTTTTTTTGGTGTGCACTCCTGCTTTGTCATACTGAATTATAGGTTCCTTTAAAGATGATCAAAACAAGTATATGCAAATGAAGTTCAATTCACTGACCTACTTCAGATCTAATTCAACTTGACCTTATCCACTCATGTTTCCTGACCTGCAGTGCTCCATTCCTCACTTTCTTTTTATCATTAATCTTTACCGCTCCCTAGCTTCTTCCTCTGCATTCATTGATCTTTCTCCTTACTAATATAAAGGCATTCTCATTTGATTGTAATTCTCTTTCTATCCCTCCTCACAACTCCTACTGCTCGTCTCTTGAAAATGGATATGAGTACTAATCTATATCCATTTCCTCACTTCCTTATCTTCATGTCAGTTCCACATTTCTGTTCTATTCTAACTGTCCTTACGAAAGGACATGATAACCTCTTTTGTTGATCCTTCAGACAGATATGAAATCATCACTTCTGTGATACCCCACTGTCCTTCTACACATATATACCTTTTTTTAAATTTTTTTTTCCTTTCTCCTTGTTCTCTTCCTCTCCACGAAAACCCTTCTTCTTCACTTTACCAGCTGATGTTTCTTAAGTGGAAATTACCATATCTTCCCTTATATTCATCCGTATTTCTTCTGTTGAGATTTATTTTATTCCTAATGGCTAACATTGTCATGAAATAAGTGACAGAGAGCTTACTGCTGCTGCATTTTCTGATCAATCACACCTGTGAACCTGTCATGCTCCTTACTCAGGCTCAGCATGACCAAATTTGAGAAAGTATTTTTTAATTAGATGCCTAAGTCTAATTTTTTTCCTAAAATTCTTACTGCAGTATGAAAAGCAGCCATTTTTTTTCAAATTCTCGGTGAAACTACTTACATGTCCTAAACATATCCCTTTTTCCTGTCTCTGTCAGTGTTAATTGCTCTATAATCTGACCATAATAAAAGCAAGACAAGCTTGAACAATCACCTGGACATTTCTCCCCAGCCATAACAGCTGAAGTACATCCATATTACTTTCAACTGCTAGATTTTCTTTATAAAGGAAATATGAAAAATAAAACAAAACAAAAAAAAAGCTGTTGTGTAACGTTATCACTATGGGGAGAAGAAAAGTTGGAGAAATGTAAATAAAAGCATCTGCAACACTCTCCACAGTATTCAAGGGAGTTTCTGTGCATGTATATGTAAATATGTAAGTACATATGCACATATAGATGAAACAAGGTTTGAATTAAACATAGAAGTTGAAACTGAAAAGACAAATATTAAAGTGTGATTATTCAACAGGAATATACATCATCCTGTCTGAGGCAGAAGGAGACCAAGACATCCTGGAGAAACCATTCCTATCGTATTTACAAGGCTGCAGGCCTGCTAAGTGTAAAAATTTGCCAAGTCTAACACAGAGGAAAGCTTTATTAAACTCTTGTCATTAAGATGAACCCTAAGGCTCAGATTCATAACGCCTCGACTTGTTGTATGCAATATATGTTTTCTAATGCTTTCACACAGATATGTCTTCTGCGTGACTTGATGTCAGCTTCAAACTAGAAAGTTGCTACTAATGCTGTCTGCAGTTACGAAGGAAATCTTTCCAAACCCAGCAAGTTCCCTACATTACAGGGGACACAAGGCACGTGAAGAACAATCCACTATTTTTTTTTTTTTTACACTTTTTATTCTCTGGAGAATTAAGCTTTTGGCAGATAATCCTGAAATCTCTCTTTACACCTGACAAAAGGCAGATAAAATAACAAAAAATGAGCTTCACTTTTTAAGTTAGGACTCCAGTTAGTAGGAAAACAGACATGAAAAAAGAAAACCCAAAGCAAAAACATGCCTTATTAACTGGCTTGATTTCCATAGGTTATCTGCATTTCAGATAGGGAAGACAAATTTGTGGCCTTTCAGTGCTGAGTCCTATTCCTCGGGTTAGCTATATCCTCCTGGATTTGTCTCTCTAAACAGGAGCAAAGCTCTTCCATATGAATGTCTCTACTCACCAGAAACTTAATAAAAAATAAATAAAAGTGAACCTCTAGGAATTTCCTGTAATCCAGAGTATTGCAATCAATGCAACTAGAATACTGTAAGCCTCCTGCTCATCAAAAGCCACCTGAGACTACATTTCCATACACAAGAACAGTTCTTAGATATTCCCTCATGCTGGGTGTCCCACAAAGAGTTATCAGCTACTTTGCCAGCATTGAGTTCATGTGATACAAATGTGCTCTTTCCAATAAACAGGTTGGTGGGGTTGAATGAGACTCCCTTCTGAGCTTATATCAATGTACAAGTATAAAACTTTCTACTAGACTTAATCATTGCACAAATATTTTAGTGGTGAGAAATAGTATTCATTTTAGTATTCATTTTAGCTATTTAACATTAACATGGGGAGTACAAAGAGGATTTGCTACTTCTCACTACCATCTATCAAAGTATCAAAAATCTATGTAAGCCGATGTACTCATTAAAAAGTACTTTTGAGTCTCTAGTGCTATACTAAGTCAATAGCCGTTAGTTTTGTATAACACATGCATATTAAGGGAAGAATAAACTCTTGAGAAAGGCTTCAAATGTTTGTTGAAAGTACAAGGGCTGTTGCAAAGAATGGTGCCGTGCCTGCAGGAAATTAAAATGATCCCTGTCAACTGCCAAGTGATTAAAAAAATAACCTGCTGTCTTCCCATCTCCTCCTCCACAGGACATTAATGTCACTGTGATATACAGTACCAGTTGCCACTACCCAGTGTCTCACCTGCCACTTAAGAGAGTAGCCTGAACAAAAGACTAAGCACTCAACTGAGGTTAAGAGTCATAGTATCTTTTTTTATTATATTTTTTCCTTTAAGATCTCTTTCATGTCCATTATTTGAATATGCTCCTGCACTTTCTGAAGGATGTTGAGTGTTTTCTTTCCAGTTAAACAGAAGAGGTGTGAAGCTGACTGTGGTCAGCTGCCTACTTTGCAACTGGATTGGGATTCCAGAGACAAACATTTTTATCATCACTGTTCACATTTACAGTGATTTAAAGCTTTGCTCATAACCACAGCAGATGCTACTCTAAGCAGCAGTAAAATCAATGTGATACAGTTAATCCTGATTATCACCCTGACACTCACAATGATTTGTGATTCTGAAGATTACACACACACACAGTGGAAAATAAATACAACAGGAGGAAGCCCACTTGCAAGTATTTTCTGTTACTGTAATCTTACTAGCATCTTACACTTCTTTGATGAACTGTGGAGACATTCTGAAAAGCTTCTTTCAATCAAGTCATAAGTAACCCTTAAGAATACTTCTGAGGCAGTTGTAAACTATCTTAAAATATTGCATATATATTGCCTGCTGGTTTAATCCATCAAGCACAGTCAAGTATTTCAGAATTAAAAATATTACTATTAAAAGGTATCATCCTTTGTTTCTTGGTAACATTTAAGCCTTGGGATGTTATAACATATTATAAGCGTTAAGCCTGAAATATCATTTTCAGGGCACAGTTGTTGAAATTGCAGTTGCCTGGGCATGACCAAATTTAATCTTAAAATGTGGGGGATTTTTACCCACACAGTATTAACAAAAAAATATTCCATGTTTTTACTTAATGTTATTCTTACATTAAGGGCATCTGATTCAGAGTGCATCAAGCTTACATGAATATTGTTAAAGCTCAAGTCAGGCAGATGTTTTATAGACACAATAATGGAATGTAAACAACTGTCTAAATACAAACCTATACATACCGGTCCTGTCACCAGAGAAAAAAAAAAGAGGCATAGGATAGTAGGGTAAAAGATTAATAACTTGCATTCTCTTGAGGATTGCAGCCTTTGTTTTATTTGCCAATACGATGGTCATCACTGTTAACAGCAATTAAACAGGTGATGTGTAGCGTATCTTTTCATTCCGGAACCAAAAGACACATTGAAAAGGAATCTCACAGCTACCTGAAAGATTAAGACAGAACATATGGAGCACCAAAGAACTGAATAGCAAGAGCAGGTGAGATCTGTATTTATCCAACCAGGACAAGCCTAGAGTTAAGTACTGGCAAAGAGCATAAGATATTTGAGGCTGAAGAATGGTGTCAGAAAGAAATAAAAGAAGTCAGTAGTAAAATATTAGTAGAACAGTACAGCTATCATTGATTAACTAGCAGCCAGGAAAAATTTGTCGTCTAGGACTTTATCAGTTATTATAGCAAATACAGAGAAGAGATCATTATTATAAGAGGCAGGTGACAGCAAGCTTTATTTCTGCCTCCTCTTTTATTTCTGGTTTGGTTGCTTTTTAATTCCAGGCCTCATTTCCTTCTTTTAATCTCTTTCTACCCAGTTTCCTAATTGCATCATGTAAGAGAATTGTCCTCCTCTTACTGGAAGAAATCTTGAGAGGAAACTCTCAGTCTAAGAGTCATGGCATCTTTCCCATTGTAAAACTCATCAGAAGTAAAACCCACCAGCAGCAAAATCTCATGCTGGATAAAAGCAACCTGCCTGGAGAAGAGCTGCGGTCTGAGGCACTGTGCAGCTTCACACAGGTGTAAACTGCTTTTCCCAGCAAAAGTAACAGGTAAGGAAAATACCTAGTATAAGGCAGACTCTCCTCAAAGCCAACTATAAAACAACCAGACCGAAAAACCAGGACAATATGCTGATGCTATTAAGAAATTTTATTGGTTTCAATTAAAAATATGCTTGGCATTGTAGTAACAATGAAACTTAAAAATACTCTGAAAAATGGAAAATTCTTTAAGATTCTTTTGACAGTATTTAGCATCAGTAAACTATAACTAACCACCTCTAGTTGGTGCAACTTAACTTGTCGTGGTGTGGTGGCTTGCGTGCCTTGTCGGGCCAGACTAAAATGTTGCACCCTGGCCCTCCAGGTTGGGGGTTTTGTTTTGGGCTAACAACCCAATCATGTAAAAAACAAAATCTGTTACAGAAATTGCAACAACACTATGCCACCGGGTTCGGTGGCATAGTGTTGTTGCAGCCCTATGCTCCTCGAGGAGTAACAAGGACCAAACAACAACAAACTATAACTAACAACCCCCTCACTGTTCTCAGTAAGAAAAAAAAAGTTCTAAGAAATTCTATTTTGTTTAGACCTCCATCTTCCAAAATCTGACTTCTATGAACTCTGAAAACTGTAAGTTTCCAGACTGTACTCAGTCTTGGGCTACCATATGTATTTTTTTTGGTAAAACTTCAAGTCAGCTTTCTCACTACCCTTCAGGTTTTTTACCCATACCACTTTACCTGCACGCAGTCAAGATTTTGTTCTTCTAGTATTACCTGAAGCATTTAATTGCAGATCTGGACTGGAATTTTTTTAATTCTTAAAATTCACTGCATTGCAAGTAAAGATTCCCGGGCCTTACCCCCAAGGGCATTCTAATAACTTTAGCCTTTTTACAGACTCCTTACACACAAGATTTCTTTCCATTGCAACATGTACACCGTCGATTTTTCAGCTCCTGGAATGTGTGTTTTAAAACCCAAATGATCTCATACTACCATATTCTCTGAACCCATTCCTGTATAGTAATAGAGAACCACACTGACTATTGGAACCTACAGCATTAAGTGAAGTTCCACTGAGACAATTAGAAAACTGCTTAAAACATTAACTGATTTTCCTTCTTCAGTGGTAGCTTATTTATAGATCACACAAGTCACAAATTTATTGCCTTCTCAGTATATACCCCATTTGTTAAAATTCTGAAAAATGTACATTTTCTTCATTGCCTGAGTTATTTCATTATATCAACAAGCCAATGAGATTTGTTAAATGCTGACAAATGCATAAAAAACCTATTATCAATCACTAACAAAATATTGAAATAGTATCTTAAAAAAATTCTGAATTACAGATTAGTAATCTATATCGAGAAATATACTTTAGAGATTCAAGCTCTCAAGTCTTCAAGTGTTAATGCTACTGAACATAAACTTATCTGACATTAACAATCACAAATTAAGGTGGCACAAAGCAACAATGATACCAATGACAAAGAATTACAAGTGGATAAATTACTGCTTTACAAGGTCACGTTTTACATTTGGGCAAAACTGTTAAGTTATAGAAAAGGTGAAAAGAAAGAAGAAGAAGAGGGTTGATGATTGTTACTGAAACACTAAATTGCTTTTTGGAGTCCAGCCTCACCTGACAAGAAAGAATTATCCTTGTTTATTTCTTTTCTAGAATGCAATCCCTACAAAGTCCTAGTTACTACATCCTGAGTGAGTATGAGTTTGCTTTCTTTTTTTTTTTCTTTAACACAGTTAAACAGTTTGGAGTCTGTTGTAGGATGTTGTTAGCAGAGTCACCAAAGTATATTTACATAGTATCGTTACCTATGACATCATATTTTTCCCTGTGTAGTTGTATTCCAAAATGCATACCTCTGTGCTTGGCAAAGTCGGAAGCCCTTTGCTGACCAGGCCTTTGAGTGCCGTACGTGTTGGCACCCCCTCGCCCCTGCCACCATTGCGTCCGCACACACACACTGGCATGATCAGCAACTTGGCAAGAGATTGTTGTCATTGTATTTTACCTGACTGTCTCTTTCTCTGAGAACAGCTCTTTGGATTATAGTTTGTGAAGATGTCATACTGAGTTAAGAATTAAACCTAAACTTAAATTACAGATATGCTGCATAAAAAAAAAAAAAAAAAAAAGGACCATNTGCAACATGCTCTAAGTGATTCTGCTCTTGCAGGGGGGGTTGGACTAGATGATCTCTAGAGGTCCCTTCCAACCCCTACCAATCTGTGAATCTGTGAATCCCTGTACACATGACCCTAAGTTCAGTTGCCAACACTTAGCACTGTTGTAATCCTGTTTCTATTTCTAGAAATAAGTCTTTATTTCCTAGTGATGACAGGAACTCACCAGATATTTGGTGATACTTCTCTATGCTAAAATAAGTAAAGGAAAAATACACGAGGTTTGTGTTTCATAGCTAGTGGCTGGAAAGCTGCCCAGCAGAAAAGGACCTGGGAGTGTTGGTCAACAGCTGGCTGAATATAAGTCAGCAGTGTGCCCAGGTGACCCAGAAGCCAACAGCATCCTGGCTTGTATTAGAAATAGTGTGGCCAGTAGGATGAGGGAAGTGATTGTCCCCCTGTACTCAGCACTGCAGAGGCCGCACCTCGAGTCCTGTGTTCAGTTTCGGGCCCCTCCCTACAAGAGGGACATGGAGGTGCTGGAGTGTGTCCAGAGAAGGGCAACGAGGCTGGTGAAGGATCTAGAGAACAAATCGTATGAGGACCAGCTGAGGCACCTGGGGTTGTTTGGTATGGAGAAAAGGAGGCTGAGGGGAGACCTTCTCGTTCTCTACAACTACCTGAAACGAGGCTGTAGGGAGGTGGGCATTGGTCTCTTCTCTCAAGTAACAAGCAATAGGACAAGAGGAAGTGGCCTCAAGTTGCACCAGGGGTGGTTTACATTGGATATGAGGAAACATTTCTTCACTGAAAGGGTTGTCAATCATTGGAACAGGCTGCCCAGGGAAGTGCTTGAGTCACCAGCCCTGGAGGTATGTAAAAGACATGTAGATGTCATGCTTAGAGCCATGGTTTAGTGGTGGACTTGCCAGTGCTAGGTTGATATTTGGACTTGATAATCTTAATGGTCCTTCCCAACCTAAATGATTTGATGATTCTATGATTTTACTGTCATTCTTAGAAGGCCGTGGGGTTTTTTGGCTTCTAGGGAAAAAAAAGATAATCATATTCCTACGTGAGACTGCTCTTCCTAGCTGATCAATACTGTGGAAAGTTTGCCATGCTTGGGTAACAGAATAATGACTGAACCAGATTCTTCTTGTTATATTGTAGACCTTACCTCCAAACAGGAATAAAAGTATGCTGATCCTTGTCAAGTGCTCATTCTAGATGAAGAGGAGCACAATCCTATGATACTTCTTCTACGGAAGCATAGATTTTGATTCTATGATTCTATGATTCTATGATTTGTTACGCAGTTTGTGGTAAAACAAACGAATGAACACTTCTCAGTTGAGTGTTAATAGTTTTCAGAAATCATTACTTATGAAAGAAATTCTGGACAACTAATTAGAATAGATAATGTAAAACAGTTCATTTTGAGCAAGCTCTGACAATTGTGTAAAAGCCACTACTTCTGCTTTAAATAGTGAAGTGTAATCATGAGGCTATATTAAGCAGGAAAACACTTGAGGCATTTTACAAATGCTCCTTTTACATAAACTGAAAGAGCTTATCAAGCTTTTTGGTAATTGGTAACTACTGAAGGGAAAAAAAAATGCTGATGAAGCAGCTACCATTGATTTAGAAAATCAAAATGAAAGTCTGTTACCTTACCGGTTTCACATTGATTTATCCTCTTTCACACTCCTTCTCCCTCCCTGACACAAACATGATTTTACAAAAGTGGAGACCAACAAAAGCTAGAATGTTTAAAAGCAGTTTTGGTAACAAATATTGCCTCTGTCTAGCATGGAGTTGTTTTGCATGCTTTCTTCTTCACTGTCAATTCAATCACCAAAATTTTTAGAGGTCTTTTGAAATTAAGCTGACATAGATGTAGGTCTTCAGCTGGAATGAACTGACCCATCTCTGCATCATTTTGCTCAGCATCCAATCTTCCAGTATAGCTAAGTCCAGAATTTATGCATACTATGATAGGGTAAATAAACTAGTTTTAAATTCAGGTGTCTCTTATGCTTTTTCAACTACCTTACCTAAGACTGCATATTTCTTCTTGCATTTGTAAATTTTGTGTTGTGTGATGAACCAACTATACTTCCTCCAACTGTTCCCTCACTAAGCTCTGGTCCTCTAAGATAAACATGGTGGATCCTTCTCTCCCCCTAGCTAACAGGGGCTGAAAGCTGCAAGAGAAACCTGTATAGGACACCCTGAACAATAAGCACAAAATGGAGTAATGTGCAACTTTGAGCTGTTTAAGCTAAAGTGACCTGCAATCAGAGCAAGACATCCCTAAATAATCAAGTGCAGAAAAGCAGTAACCAATATTACAGAAGCTTCAGATCTGCAAAGAAAGTGATGGGGAAATAACTGAAGCTGGCCAAAAAAGGCAGTAGATAGATGTCATATGGGACCCACCTCGGGAACAGAGCTATCAAGAACTATATTTACCTCTGGGAAAGACTGGATAAGGAAGAACTTTCAGGTGGACTGTCCCCACTAGAAACTACTACTGTTTATTATTTATATTGAAACTACCATATTTTAAAGTGTTTACCACTGCTCCTTTTTTTTGCCACTTTTAAAATGTTTCTTCATTTAGCCCTGCATTCAAATCTTGCATTAAAGTCTACAAGCACTAAAGCATATCCATATCTTGCAAACCATGATACACCCGGTGAGCTGCTAGTGTAACAGGACCTTGGGCTGCATTTCATTGCAGAGCAGGCAAAGATTTATTCAGTGATGATGTAATGGGCCTCTCCACACAGCTGCATTTTCTCTTATGTGTGGGGACAAGAAGGTGCAAGTTACTGACCAAACACTGTTACTACTTCTTTTTGAGTCCTATGCTCTCTGGAAAGAACTTGCGGTACTATATTATGGTGGAGAGCAAGTGCCTTGCTCACTGTTTTGTAGAGGAGAGTATACATCAAATAATGGGTTGCATGAACTGCATGGATATTTGTAATGCACCGAACTCTTGGAACATATGGCCCTTTATGTGTGAGAAATTCTGTGTACATGGTCCCTAAAAATACCTGATCAAAATTGGCCCTTCTCTGAGCAGTTAGTATGACCAGATGATCTCCAGCTGTCCCTGTCAACCAAAACTATTTTATGATTCTCTCTTAGAGACATACACACATGCATATTGTGATAAATGCAAAAGTTTTGTCTTTGAGAATTCACAAGGCAATAGATGTTGTAATGATGGTCCCACTGTAAGTAGGCAGATTAGCAGATATGACAGAAGTAGAGATGACAGCACATTGAATGATCAAGGATGCAATTTACATGAATCTTTTCCAACTCCCAAATCACATTTGAAAGAGCTAATGAGATTGGGGAGGGGGGACACCCAAAAAAACAAACCTCTAGAATTTGGAAATGCACTGTACAGAACTGAAGTCTGTCTTTCTGAGGTGAGACATGAGACACTGTGCGTTAAAGGACAGGAATTCTGGGTATCACAGGCTCAGTAAAGCGCTAATCTTATAATTGGTAATATGGAGAAATCCTACTTTATTGACTGCAGAACCACAGACTGCAACAGTATTAATACAGGCTATCCATGTACCTGTTTTCATTTGTCCCTTGATATAAAAGCCACAGAGGGACTCATCATGCATTAAAGACTTGCAATCCATTGTGCTTCAGTGTCCAGCATCTATAAAGCTTGGCCAGGCCGACTGTTATGCTGCAAGTGTTATAAACCGTCAGACTGGGACTCAAATGCTGAGTCTTTAAGATAGTCACTCACACTCTTAAAATAGCCTTCTTACAGCATATACTGCTTCCCAAATTGAAAAATCCAGAAATTCTTCTGTAATAATTCTATTAGACATTTCTGTGAACGTGGTATTTTTTTTCTTAACTGAAGGGGCTAGGAGAAAAGATGAAGATTAAATAAATTAATCTGAAACTGAACTCCTACTATGAATACTATATATCACTAAGAATTGGAGTTTTGTGTATGTCCAGTAGATTTCTGCTGCTGTAGCTTAAAAATGAATCTCAGCAGGACAACACTCATCAGCATACAAACAGTGCAGTTGGATCTATTTCAGAGAACACTTTACACAAAGAATAAAGTACATTTTAAAGTAATATTCAAGCATTATAAGACAATCCTCCAGCTATTACTGGTTAACTGTGCAATTTCTATTAATAGTTTTGAGTGTGAAATTTGGCAAATGTTCTTTATTTACTTTAGAATCCTAAGAGGATTTAAAGTAAATCTGAAATTACAAAAATGCTGTCAGCAGAGAAATACACACCAGAGGAGAACTCAGTGATCTGCTTAAAACATAGTTTAAAATCCTTTTATTGTGACTTTTTTACTCCTCGTCTGACCAACAAGGATTTGAAATAGAACCATGAAAATAGCATATGGATCAATGTAGGAATTCTAAGCTTACATCAAGGTAGCAGAAATTCCTTTGATCTACCATCAGGAATTTGGGTTACTAACAAAGTTTGTTCTTTATTTCACACCCCAGCCATATGAAAGAAAAGTCAAAGTGTTTGCATACCATTTGCTCCTTTGTTCAGCTATCCATTTGTTCACTTTTCCAATTTTTGTTGTTGCTGCTTTTTCTTCAGAAGAATGCAGCTATACTGGTTTCTCTGTGTTACTTTCCATTAATGAAGATACAATGTTTAGGTCAGTTCAGCATTATCTTATAAATCTTAGTTTGATTTTTCTGACAGAGTGTAGATTGTCTCTAAGCAAAATGCCAGGAATACCTTCATCCACTGCCAAATGGAGGTCAGAGCTGTCTCTTTTCATTGAAGCCAAGAAAGCCGTAGCAGCTCAAAGATGAAGCACATTTCTTGAAAAGAGCTGAGAGACACATGGCTATAATTCTTTATCTAGACAACGTTAACAAGCCTAAGGATTACCTACAGAGATAAAGAATCAGAACATTTGAGTTGGGGAAAGAAAATTTTAAATTACCTCTTCAGAGTTTTAAAACTTTTCATTTGTTTTTCACCCATAACTGTATGAGACAATAGTCTGGGGGAAAAAAAAAAAAAAAAAAAAAAAAAAAAAAACAAAAAAAAAAAAAAAAAAAAAAAAATAAAAAAAAAAAAAAAAAAAAAGGATTACTTTCCTGGTCTTAAGGGAAATGTTACAATGATGACTCATTTATGTATTTTCTAATTAACTCTTATTTGCAACTGCTTCAGACAATATAGAAAAAGTATTGTACAAATTAGCAATGAAGACTAATTTGACCAGTATTAATTGAGAGAACAGGTCATGTTTGCTCTATAAATTGGTAGCAGTCCAAACTAAACAAGAACATTATTTGCTAAGAATGGAGGGAGCAGGAGGGGGGGAAGCAATGGCTAAAAATTGATAAAGACATGGATAGATATCCTCTCCTCAGGTGAAACCAAGTAATTTCGGTTCAGTTCAACTGTCTTCACTTGGCAGTTAAACGAAACCACCTTATTTTGTCTGAAAAAGATTAGGTATTACTCACATTTTTCATTTCCCTGCTACTGGAAGATGGCAGCATCCTAAATCATCATAGCATTCCACACCCTGTGTGGTTAAAGACTTTTCTGAAGACAATGTTGAGCTGCAAAATCTATATGCAAGTTTCAGACATTTGATAAGACCAGACCCAGGGTTTTGGGTCAGGTCGATATCCATGTAGGAGAGTTTAATTTTTTGTTTTCCCTAGTGTCCAGTGCATTAAATGGAGTAAATGTCTACTAGAATTATGAGCTAAAGGAGTAGCTTGTAACTTACACACCCACATTAATGAATCATCTGTATCTGGAAAAGAGCCTGATCAAGTAGTTATATCTTTGTCTACTGCTCATTTGGGCTAGTATTGGGAAATCTAACCTGCCATGAACATGTGCTTCTTAATCAAAGTTATATGTAACTTTGTTCAAACACTGGTTAATATTTATCTCTGAAAATCCATATTGCACAGATTCATCTACACTTTGAAAAATGTTAGAGCATTAGAGGAAAAAGAAAAATACTCTTCCTGAAAAACACAGGAGGACAGGCTGTCATAGCTTTGATAATACAGCAAGCATATCAATGTTTGATTCAATCTGAACTGATTCTATTTCAGGATTGATAAGATCATTTTGTATATGGTCTTGAAATTTTCTGATTTTGAAACAAAAAAGCATCTTAGTCAGTCTGTTATCCGTATAGGGCCTGAGTTCTCAGTAAGGATACTAGGGTAGGAAGCAGAGATACATCTATATGTTATTAAATAGGTATTATTATTGGGAAACAAGACTCTGGAGAATATTGACTTCTGAGCAGCTGAGAGTCTACAAAAAGATTAAAAAATAAGGAAATAAGGTAGTTTTCTGCTGGGAAACAGTAAAGGAGTTTCTTAGGGAAAGAAAACTGCCTGGAGACAGCTATGTCTTAAGTTATTTTTACTTTAACCTTCAGGAAAGAGAGCTTTCCTTGATTCTGTCTGACCCTAAAGAAAGTAAAAATACAAAGATTTATTTTGTGTTAAGCTTGAGACAAGGAGGTTTGTAAAATCCTTTCTGCTGACTTTGAAAGGAGAAAAAATCTTAAAGAAGGGATTGTTTGACACCAGAGAAGAGAACAGAGCTGTGGGAGTAGGGTTTTTTTAAGTTCTGAATAGACTGTTAAATTTCCCTCTGAGGCCGCAAAATAAAATTTTGTTTTAATGTTGTTTTTTCCATTTGCTTTAGTTCTCTTTGGTTGGCAGACCATCTGTTCTCAATGCCTGTATCCTTTACACTATGGATTTGTATGCTAAGAACTTCTTTCTTCACACAGTGTCTGCTGCAATTTCATGTTTACTATTTGTAGAAAACTGATATTCTACCAACAAAGATAAATTTTAAAAAAGCTGGTAATTCTACATATACATAATTACAAATTATCTTTTTGATGAGTAATCCATTTTTCCATTCCTTCTTACTGCTTTCACATCATCCGTTGTATAACAATTTTATAGAAGACTGTATTCACACAAAGCCTCCAAAAAACCCACATACTGCACAGAGGAAGAAGTGTTGGCATGGATATAAGCAATATACATTTACATGCATTTACTGTGTAAATTAAACACAGTATTTCAAAGGATATATAAACAACTTCATTTGCTTAGAAAAAGAGAATGTTTCTAATAAGGTTGTATCAACCAGCAATGTCATAGCCTTCTGTCTCCAGAGGTTGTTCAGTTAAAAGAGTAGCTTAAAAAAAAGAGGGTGGGATGGGCGTGAAGAAAATGTTAAGGAAGGCCAGGCAAGGGTAAATCAGCTGTAGGTGCACCTAATGAAGCACTCAGAGCCAAGTGTTTGTATCAGGCTAATAACAGTACACTATAAAGGAAGTATATGAAAAAACACACAAATCAAAATCTTAAACATCCATGTCAGCATCCTATTGAAGTGATTCTCCACTTTAATCTTTCTTGACAATCAACTGGAAGAATCATTATCTGTATTAATTTTTAGGGGTTAGGTGAACTTGTCTTGCTAATTTTGAACCCACTCAAACATACAAACCTATGGTCTACTGTTTTAAAAAAATAACAAAGCTTACATTCAACTAGGAGAAAAGTATTCCTTTGTTCATGTTCTGTGGGCTATCTCTAGCTAAATAAAATGGCTTCAGAACCTATAAAGTATAAAAGGGCTATGTTGAAAATAAGAAGAAAACAGGCTTTCCTGGCAAACTGTTATTTTTCAGCATGTAATGGATAGATAGAGGAATAAAATTCATGAGGAACATCTCTTTAAGTGAGTTAAATAAAAATGAAGAAAAGCAGTCTGCTCAATAATGTCACCAGCCAATAATAATATAGTGGAACATTTAAATGATTCAGACTAATACACACAGCAAACATTGTGTCGTAGCTTAACCCCAGACAGCAATTAAGCACCACACACCCGCTCACTGCCCTGTGATGGGATCGGGGAGAGAATCGGAAGGGTAAAAGTGAGAAAACTTGTGGGTTGAGATAAAGACAGTTTAATAGGTAAAGCAAAAGCCATGCATGCAAGCAAAGCAAAACAAGGAATTCATTCCCCAGTACCCCTCAGCACTCAGGTGTTCAGCCATCGCCAGGAAATCGGGACTCTGTCACATGTAATGGTTACTTGGGAAGACTAATGCCATCACTCTGAACATTCCCCCCTTCTCTCTTCTTCCCCCAGCTTTATATGCTGAGCGTGGTGTCATATGGTATGGAATATCCCTTTGGTCAGTTGAGGTCAGCTGTCCTGCCTTTGTCCACTCCCAGCTTCTTGTGCATCCCCAGCCTACTCACTGGTGGGGTGGTGTGAGAAGCAGAAAAGTCCTTGACTCTGTGTAAGCACTGCTCAGCAGTAACTAAACATCCTTGCATTATCAAGGCTATTTTCAGCACAAATCCTGAACAGACCCCCATATTAGCTACTCTGGAAAAAAATAATTCTATTGCAGCCAAAACCAGCACACTTTGTTTCTTTGTTCTTTTGTGAGGAATCCTCAAAGTTTGCCATGATTTTTAAAAGTGTCTGCATTTGAAACAAACCAAAGATTGAGACAATCATAAATGCCTGTGACAAGTAACCACCTTTTGTCTCTTTAGCTTAACTACACAGAAATTACCGTTAAAACAAAAAGTGATTCAGGATATTGAAATAATTTTCATGCCTTCACTGGTAAGAAATAGCATTTTGACATACAAGCACCACTGTAGCAAGATTTTATAGAAGGTGATCCTAGTTTTCTTTAAATACAACTGTCCCCATCAGCATTTTCTTATCCACATGTTCAAGAGTATCCAGATGTGTATCCAAGTGGTCTGTCCAGTATTTGGGTACCAGCCCACTTGTACCCAACTCTCCAGGTCTGCACAAGTTTCCTCCCAAAGACACAGAGAACAAGAAATGCTCTCTGTTGCGTCCTCCAATGTCTCCTGTGTTCTTCTCGGTTTAGTGAACATGTACTTATTTTGCAAATGCCTTTTGGGAGCTGACAGTGGTTTGTCTCTCCATGTTGTCCCATCTCTATGAGTCATCGGGACTTAAAAGCACGTCCTTTATCTCCTGAGCTGGGTGCCCTGAGAAGTTGCACATAGAAGTTATAGGATGACAATGCTCTGCTAATCTATGTGCCATGAATTCATGATAGTCTTACAGTACTGCTGTTTATTCTTTCTGGGCTTGCACACCAGACGTTCACATCTGATGTGGTTTAGCCCCAGCCGAGCACCATGTCGCCGCTTGCTCACCCCTCCCCCAGCGGGGTGGGGAGGAGACCGGACAAACAAAGGCAAAAGCCTCGTGGGTTGGGGTAAGGACAGTTTACTGGGACAGCAAGGGAGAGGGAAACAATCAACAACAGTGCTGATAACAAATACACACGAGTGATAACAGAAAAGCAATTTACTGATCCCACGACCCACCATACCCTCAGCCTGCCCTGGAGCCACGCCGAACCCGCCCCTCCCCGTCTAGCCCCCTGTTATGGTGAGCATGACGTCACATGGTATGGAATAGCCCCCTGCCAGCCTGGCTCACTTGTGAAATTAACTCTATCCTAGCCAGAACCAGGACAATATCCATACTCCATTCATACCAATTTCAACATTTCCATTAAAATTCTGTACATTCTCTTAGAGACTAACTACAACTCTCTTCTAAATATTGGCCCTTTAGAGGACACTCATTCTGTGGAAATAGCCAGATAAACCAGAGACTTGACATGCCCCATTCAGACAATATAAAATGCCTAATGTGTCCACCAAAGAATGTATAACGTATACACAGTGTGCTAGCTTTTGAGCAATCAAAATGGGAGACGTTAATGTCTCCTCACTACAACCACAGAGTATCAAGGTCTGCCATCTTCTGCGTCCTTTTGATATGCTGAATATCTAATCAAATTAGTGGGAACCATCTCCTTTCTTATTATCAGGTTATTCAAAGTTCTTCAGACCACTGATGATTTGCCTGGACATAAGTGATCGTATCAGAGAGGACCCTAGGCAATCATGAATATGCTGGCTGTGAGTAGCTCCTTAAGAACACCCATAACTATCAGACCCCTTCCTATTCACTTCTGTTGACAGAAAATTTCAGTGGAAAAATCTCCTCTTAATATTCACATCTTTTATGAATGCCAGCTTCAAAAAAGTGACATGAAGACAAGAACAACTCTGACTGTTACATGGAGTCATTTGTCATTGTGGAAGAATACAGAAAAAATAAAGTGCAGTAGGAATGTGGTGTGCAAAAATGGTAGGGATTCTAGCTGTCTATGTAGTCAAAGGAGAACTACACTGTTATGGAATGGAATGGAATGGAATGGAATGGAATGGAATGGAATGGAATGGAATTGGAATAGAATGGAATGGAACAGAACAGAACAGGTTTCAGTTGGAAGGGACCTACAGTGATCATCTAGTCTAACTGCCTGACTGCTTGAGCTGACCAATAAAGCCTATTTTTGAGGGCATTATGCAAATGTATTTTAAACAGTGACAGGCACAGGGCATCAACCACTTCTCAAGGAAGACTGTTGCAGTATTTGACCACCCTCCCAGTACAGAAATGGTTCCTAATATCTAGTCTGAACCTCTGCTGATGCAGCTTTGAACCGTTTCCATGCATCCTCTCACTGGGTCCCAGGGAGAAGAGCTCAGCACCTCTCTCTCCTCTTCCTCTCCTCAGGAAGCTGTAGAGAGCAATGAGGTCACCCCTCAGCCTCCTTCTCTCCAAACTAGACAATCCCAGAGTCCTCAACCGCTTCTCACAGGACATGCCTTCCAGCCCTTCCTCCAGCTTTGTTGCCCTCCTCTGGATGAATTCAAGGACCTTCACATCCTTCTTAATTGTGGGGCCCAGAACTGCACACAATACTCAAGGTGAAGCTGCACCCTCACTGAATAGAGCAGGATTATCCCCTCTTTTGACCAGCTGGTTATACTATGTTTGATGCACCCCAGGATGCAGTTTGTCCTCTTGGCTGCCAGGGCACACTGCTCACTCACATTTAGCCAGCTGTCAGCCAGTACCCCCAG
>VXBL01006721.1:137392-149282 GCA_013400195.1 Aramus guarauna
CACCACTTTCCTTGCTCTTATACTATCTTATTTTCATTTGTGAATTTTCTGTTCTTCCTATTAAAGATCTTGTCTAGTCTCCATATAGTTTGGTTGTCATTTAGGGTTTTTTTCACTCTTTCTTTCCTTATCACCCTTCTAGTATAAATTATGCGTGACTCATTGGTGTTTTGTGTGACCTGGATTTCTTGATCAATTGCTTTATGCTTGTCCCACTGCTCAGTTTTTCAGAAAAGCTCACTTTTGGAGGAGGTAATTTTCTCTGTTCTCTGTGTTTTTCATGCTTTCCAGCTTCCCTCTGCTCACAGTCCTTCTTATAGCTTTGCTTGATGAAGAAGAGTTTTGTTTGCTTTTTTCCTTTTTCTTCACTGTCTCTTGTTCTAGGGTGGAATCCAGTCAGGGATGGTCCTGTAGTCAGTAACAGCTTCTAAGTCAGAATGCCAGAGGCATGCAGAAGCATGTATATTACAAAAATAAAACTATTTTCTAAAAAAAATTCTCAAAATTGACAAAAATAAATCAGTACTATTTACATATGTGGTAGTTGCCATAAAATTAGCTCCTAAATAATCTTCCACTATTTGAGTCTTAACTGAGAAACATGGATAAAAGCAGAGAAATAAGACTTGCAAGAGTTTCCACATTTTTATGCTAGTTATTCCCCAAAACTGACTGCTGGGTGCTAATCCAGTAATAATCCTTTACATATACATAATGCTTTTTCTCTGAGGAGTTCAAAGCATTCTTAAAGTTTCAGCAAAATCAAAGAACAGCCCTGTGGAATAAGTTAATACCATTTTGTTCCATATTAGAAATGACTTTTACTTCCAAACATTTAACAAGACAATTCTGAGAAGAATTTTTCCCCCTCATTCCTTTACCAAAATAGTAAACTCAGTTCCTGGGGGTTTTGTTGAACTTATTTTAACTCTGATTTCCCCTACAGGTGTCCTGAGACAGGTATTTCTCCTAACTGCTATGTCACTATCCTATTCAGACAATCCTTGGATGTATACTTAGAGAAATGTTCTTATTCTCTAGAAGTCACAGTGGCTCTATGTATCAAAGAAATTCCTGTCTGACTAGAGTCAACTTCATGCAGTGGCACACACACACACACAAAAAAACCAAACAAACAAAAACCCCACCAAAAACAAACAAACAAACAAACAAACCCACAAAAAAACCCCAAACACCAATAACAACAACAACAACAAAAGAAAAAGCCCTTTTTTTGTAAAAAAATAGGCTTAAAATCTTCACTTATATCCCTAGAATGTCAATTACTTGAGTTGCTTTGCATGGTTGTTTATCAATTTAACATTTTCCTCATAAATTTCAGATTCTTAAAAAGAAGCACAGGATTACTGAACATGTTGCAGCACAGATAAATATTTTTATAGTAATCCCAAGTAGCTTATCATACAACACTTGTCTATCTGATTGAAAGATATAATTTATATACAAATTTAACACCGGTTTTATAAAATAATGAACTCGAATTAATTTATAATTAGTGAATAAGCACTAAACCTATCATCAATAATTTACAACCTACCCTTCTATTTGTTTTTCTTTTTTATTCCAACCTGATTTAAATCCTTATTTGTTTGCAGCCATGCCAAAATCTCAGCCGGTAAAATGCCTGTTCTCTTCTGCGGGACCTCCACTTGTCATGGTAGAACACGGGTTATGGTAATACGGCACGAATGCATTTTCTGTGGAAAAGCTTTCTGGATTGTTCATTTCTTCATATTTAAAATACAGAAGAATGGAGCTTGACTGTCTTCTAGATGTTATTGCTGGAATGTATGTACATAACAATTATAATACTAATGAAAAAAATAAGACCATCAATTTTCTATTATTCACTTTTGCTTGTAGTTTAAAAATGGAATAGTGACAATCACTTTCTGCTAGACAGATATCTTATCTTTCTCCATGCCTTAACTCTCTGCTGACCTAAGAATTTTTAAATGGCTCTCAGTTCTTATAGAGGATGAACGTCCACATCTATTCATTACTGAAAAGCTCGCATTTGTTTCTGAATTTCTCACAGAAATGAATCTTATCCTTCTGTACCACTGCATCAGCATTTGCCCAGTTGGTGGAAATTCGGTAAACTTTCCCAACATGTACATCTAAACGTACATGTTAGATGGACATCTAAAAAAAATAATATCTGTCCAAGGCCTTGTGAATCCAAGCCCTGTTCTTCCTGACTGAGGAAGGAATGAGGGTGGATAGTACCAGTCATACAGTCACTGGACAGTCAGCTCTTTCTTGTCCTACTTGATCTTTGCATGCAGACTCCACAGATGACATGAGAAATATTAAGTATTAAAAATCTAACTCATAGGCCTACTTACCCTGAACCATACCTGAAAGTGTGATGCAGTAGAATCATAGAATTGGAGAAAATACAATAGAAGCATCCAGAAGTTGTCCACCACCATACCCCATAGACAACTCTTAGTCTGAAGATTACTTAAAGAAAAAATAAATCATGTGTGACAGTTGTTACTTATGACTCTTGATGTACTCTTAGAAGGTTCACAGGTTTATCTTCCATCTGCTGTTGTCTCACTTGTAATCTCATAGGATCTCAATAACTTATTAGCAGGTTATGTTTAGTATTTCAGCTATAATATTCACAGCAAGAAACATGAAATAACCTACTGTTTTAGAAAGGAGAGATACTGGTCTATCCACAGATACAGAAAAGCATAAGGGTAAGAAATATTTTTCAGCATAAATTCCCAAAGATTATACACTTTAAAGTAGAAAGTTATGAATTAAATGAAGAATTTTGATTAAAAGACAGAGAAAAAAATTCATAAATACAACATGTAAAACTTTCTTTTCTCTTTTTTTCTATTAATAAGTAGCTTTCAAGTAAAGTTGCTCTGTTTGCAGTCCCCATCAATCACATGTGTATTGTTTCAATTTTTTTTCATTGTAACGTGCCTTTTCAGACCGATTTATCCCCAAATAAATCTCCAAGAGTTTAACTTGAAAAGTCTTTTTTTTACTTTTCCTATTGAAATCATAATAGTTTAAAATAATATGAAACATAATTTAGTGATATCAAGAAATTTATTTTTCTCTAATAAAAAAGCATTTATGTCTGTCCATAAAAAAATCACAGTCCATTCTTAGCAGCATTGTCATCAGCATTATTAGTTATAGAACAATTTCATTGTGAATATAGTTTTATTTTGTCACTGTGATTATTTATGAACTCATTATTGTGAGTTCTCAAAACATCTACTAATGTAGCTAATTATTCTCTGTTAAACCTCTAAACTTATCAGGTGAAATGAATCTTAGGTTCCATGCCTATGACAAAGGCCAGGTGCACTTTTCCAGAAAAGCTTAGATTTGTTTACAGACATATTTAAGATCTACACCAATTTGTGCAAATGAGGTCCTAAAGATACCATCTGAGGGACACAATTTATGGGTAAAATCAGAACTCACTTATCCCTTTGGTAAATGAGGATGGCTACATACTGTGAATCCTTTTGTGCATTTCATTATTGAGGAGTGATATTTAAAAATTTGTATCTTAGATATTCCCAAGAATGTTAACAGCCAGCTGTTCTCGGATGAGGTTTTCAAAGATGCAGAGTCTGACCTGCTACCTGTGTCTCATCCCTCATTGCTTGTAATTTCACTGCCTAAAGGACAAAGTTAAATATGGTCCAAGCTGCTAGATATTCAAAAAGTTGGAGACATAAGGCATACATTTCCCAATTCTATATTCTTCCCATAAGAATGTTGGAAAATTTTATGTGAGAAATTCTTATTAAATTTTGAGACTAGCCTTGAGTGAGATGTCTGTCTTTTTCACAAAAGTATCTGAGACAGGTTTTCACTCTTAAGGATGTCCTTCTGTTTCATAGGACAGCCAATTTAGTATTTTTAATGAATTAACCCAAGGAACTGCACTGCGAGAAGCTGAGATCATTTTGGCACATATCGTCCAAACTTTATGTTACCTGTTTCAAAGGAAAAAGCTCATTTTTATGCGGACTACCTCATTAAATGGTTTTCAGACACTTACCGCTGTATGTCACTGACCTTTTCATCCTTTATGCCCTTGTGTTAAAGGAGAACATAGACTTTCAAAGCATGCATCAGTACTTTAAATGAATGAGTGACTCAGTGTAATTAGCAGGGGCTGGGTGAAGAGGTTAGACTTTTTTTTACTACACTACCAGACAGGCTTTCAGACATGAATTCTCAGAAGTGGGGTATCAGTTTAATTCCTACTAATTTGCAGCAAATTACCAAAATTTGTCTAGAAATTAGACCCCACTGAAAATTTAATATAAAATTTTCATTTAGCCTCACTTTTCTCCAACAACTTGTCTAGTTTATAGCCTACAAAATATCCATTCCTACTTTAGCAATTAAAGTGTAATTGCAAAAGATTTAACACTCAAAAAGAAATTGAATTTTCCTTTTTTTCCCATATCCTGATTATTCAATACAGCCTCATTTTCTTTACCTTGCGACTCTTTTTCTTTTAACAGGCTGAGTTTAGCCTTTTATACGACATATATTTCAGAAGCACAGATATTCAGCCTGAACTTACAGGAAATTTTAAGTGTGGGCAAATTGTGGTGTAAGCTGAGTAACATTTCAATACAGAGGTGGTCTTTCAGGCACTTCCTTTACACAGCTTCATAGACTTGCTGCTATTTTCCTCCACACATGCATGCAATAGTGGACATTAGAGGGTATAAGTCAGGATAACATTTACGTATTTTAGATGTTTGCAACGTAATCATGGTTTTGATCCTCTGCAGAAGAAAAGGTAATGAGATTAACTCTTCCAGCTCTTGATTCTGCTTCTGTCTGTGCCACTTTTCCCTAGAAAAAAGCAATGATGGAAACCAGCAACAGACAGACAAACAGCATCTCTCCACATGTAACTTTTGCTTTTTGTGTATGACTGATCACAGCCTGGAGAACTTTTACATGTGTTTTTCGGTTCTTAGTGTAACCTACGTTATGTTATAATTATAGCACTTCATATACTTTTCCTTGTAACCAAAGACGTCACCAATCAAATGATTAACCTATCAAATTATAACATTTAAAAAGCTTTTCAAAGATGTAGATTTAATTCAGCTTCCTTAATCAGCTTTTTATTTTATAGGTAGTGGTTCAATTTTAAAGCCTGGTGCATATCTTAAGGTTTCACTAATTTCATGGGGACCCACTGAATGTTCAAACCTGCTGGGAACCTGTCATTTAAGCTGTTTTCTAAATGCATGATTTAGGCTTTTATATTTAAAAACAATCCGCAGAAAAAAAATATCTGAAAGAAAGAAACATCCTTTCTATACAGCATTGGTTCGGTATCTTTCTGCTACTACCGACCAGTGTAGCAATGTGAGACTTCCTCAAATAACTGTCAGTGTCTTCCGGGAGAAAGGCTGGATTGCAGGAATATCTGGAGAGGAAATGACAAGCAACTGAAGGTAGCAGAGGAGGAAGAAAAAATCTGTACTTAATGTTTTTCATTCCAAAGTGGAAACAGGTCATTGTATTTTTCTATGATGTTACAAATCTGAGGCCTCATGTCATACTACCAAAAGTAATATTACTCACTGTCACATAAGCAAGAACCCAGAGAGCTATTAAAGAATTTACTATAACAGCAGTTTGAAAACTCTATTAATTCCTGAGGTTTCTATTTGAGTTCCATTGCGTTAGGTACCAGGTAACTAGAAAGGCTATTGCTGTTATAGCTTGGAAAGTATGCAAAGACCTGCCGTAGGGGATTGAAAATTAAAAAAAGAAACAGTGCATCTTTTAGTACAGAGTAACAGGTTTCAGTTTTTGCTTTAGTGATAACTTTCTCCTTTGTTTAAAATCACGTATATAAAAGAACTTTCTCCTACAAATCCTACTGCTGGTTTCTATCTCCCTTATTAATCACTCTCACAAAATTTAATACTTAATGATCCATTTCAAAAGCTGATTGAGTTTGCAATGATATGACATGGCATGCTGTTTTGGGGATTTTCATTTGTAGTGGCCTAGCTCTTTGTTAAGTACTCAGAAGAGAAGAAATGTAGCACCTTAATGATAGAGCTAGCAGCTGTTGTGCTAGTGGCTTGTAGAGTTTGTTTAGATGAAACAAATGAGTAAAGCTTATTTTTAATAATTACTTAAGGATTTCTAGAATTTTAATTATGCCAGATAATTGAGCAAGTTAGTTAAATTGCTGAATAATGATCTATGCAAACACTATTTTACAGATACAGCAAAGGAAGTTTAGCAGATCATGAAATAAATTAAAAATAAACAGAAAGGTTAGGAAGTCTGTATCAGTATACTTGCAAGGTAAATATTTGAAATAAAGAAGGTGAAAATTTAAAAGTGGGTCAAAATGTAATAACCATTAGAAATTTCAAAAGACATAGACTGAAGCTGGCATTTCAAAAGCTTGGCAACTGGGCAGAAAAATGCCATCTTACCTCAAGTAGTCTATGCAAATTTAATCACAGAACAACTACATCAGAGCCAAAATCATCTTCTGTATCATGAGAATGAGAAATAGAGATGATGGAGCTGAAGGTAAAAATCACCTTGAATCATAACTTAAATCAATAGGAATTTTGCATATGGTTCTGCCCAATGCACCTAAAGGTGTAAGTTTTGAGTGCCCAAAGAATGCAAAAAAAAAAAAGATTAATAATGGAGTTATTAAAGGGCTATCTGGAAAATGGCCTGGAACAACTACCTTAGCACACAGAAAAAAAAACCTATTGTAATATTGAGAATCTAATGCTCAGAAAACAAATTGTAGAATTAAAGTATTACTTAGTGTTGGGTTTGGTTTGGGGGGGGTTGTGGGTTTGGGTTTTTTTTNTCAAAATATTTTATGAAGCTTTGTGAATTTTGAACTGTTTGCTTTGGAAGAAAATCCATTCCTTAAAAAAAAAAATCTAATATCAGTGTTTGCTAAGTTTTTGAATTCTCTAAATACTTTTCAGTTTGGATGTACTTTTGGCTTAAAAATATACTTTAATATCAGAACTATTCAGAGTTATCGATACAAAAACTTAAGTGAAATATTTTCATTGAAATTAACAAAAGGATATAAATTTCAAGAGTATGAACTACAGATATGAGGCAAGCATGAGTTTTAGCAGAATTAAGGAAAACATGCCCCTTTTGTCAGTACAAACAACATGGACAGATTCCTGCTGCAATGCAGAAGAGGCAGCAATGCTGGGCTAAAGAAAATGCCCAGAGACAAGGGAGACCAGGTAGGATTCAGGAGAANACAGAACAACTACATCAGAGCCAAAATCATCTTCTGTATCATGAGAATGAGAAATAGAGATGATGGAGCTGAAGGTAAAAATCACCTTGAATCATAACTTAAATCAATAGGAATTTTGCATATGGTTCTGCCCAATGCACCTAAAGGTGTAAGTTTTGAGTGCCCAAAGAATGCAAAAAAAAAAAAGATTAATAATGGAGTTATTAAAGGGCTATCTGGAAAATGGCCTGGAACAACTACCTTAGCACACAGAAAAAAAAACCTATTGTAATATTGAGAATCTAATGCTCAGAAAACAAATTGTAGAATTAAAGTATTACTTAGTGTTGGGTTTGGTTTGGGGGGGGTTGTGGGTTTGGGTTTTTTTTCTTCATTTTGAGCTTTGAACAATACGACAAAGCGAAAATAAGTCATTTTATACTCTTATCAAAAAGGCGAAGTTTAACAAGCAATTATAATGAAGATGATCAAAATGAAAAGGACTATTATGTGGACAGTTCATCGATTTTCTGTCCTACAGATGAAATACAGTGAGAATACAAAGGGTCCCACTTTAAAGGCATCAGCAAGATTTTATACAGTGTTCCTTGATAAAGATAGAAATAACATTAGAAAACATCAAGAACATCTATCTCAGGAATGTACATAAAAATTATATCTGNTTAGCAGAATTAAGGAAAACATGCCCCTTTTGTCAGTACAAACAACATGGACAGATTCCTGCTGCAATGCAGAAGAGGCAGCAATGCTGGGCTAAAGAAAATGCCCAGAGACAAGGGAGACCAGGTAGGATTCAGGAGAATCCTTCCAGCCTAGGGAAAAAGGGTGGAAGTGTGACAAGATTATTAAGCATAGGTTGCTCAAAGATTGGTTCTGTGAGAGAGTTTTGGGAATTGTGTGATTACTGAAGGCCTCCAGAGATTCAGGGCATCAGGGGGAGGAAAAATAAAATAAATAAAAAAATCTCTAGAATTGAAAATGGTCCCTCTGACACCAGACTGAAATGAAATAAAGAGGGCAATAGACTAGGAGAAACTCAAATTACTTCTCTGTTTTTAATGCTAAAAGAAGAAAGTCAGGTGAAACAGCAGCCAAAGATACCCAAGCACGCAAAAGCATGAACAACACCACATACGGAAAACACCAAGACCAATTATTTTGCAGATTTTGCACCTAGTAGAAGAGCTTTCCTTGGCTACAGCAGAGTGCAGGCTGTGGCCACCAGCTCCTGCCTAACCCAAGGAAGCACTTGCTGCCTTCCCTAATCTCTTACAAAAGCAAAGAAACATGAAAGTCGGGAGATTCAAGAGATGTCAGTTCCCTCCCACTCTGAAAACAGAACATGCTAAAAACCCTCCAACACTTTCCCAAGATGTGACTTTCTCATCAAACTCCTCTCTAAGGCTTGCACCATGATCCTGTTACCCACTCTGATGTTTCCTCAAATGTCTGCAGAGGACATGGTGCTACCCTAAGTTTAGAATAGGCATTTCGCTGGTATACCATGTCTGTGCCTCTGTCCAATAGTTCACTCATATCCCAATCTTTTTTGAAGCATGGACTAGGTTGTTCATATCAAGTCTTACATGTATACCTCTGTGTATATACATATATAATCACATTGAGTGCAAAATTAGTGAAAATAGTATTAGGCATGAGGTAGAATTTTGCCTAAATCCACATTTTTGGAATGACTAAATTATGAGATGTGAGATTTTTTCTTGCATGCCTTTAGCAATAAACAGATAACAGAGCTAATATGCATATTCAGAATTGGAATTACTGTGCATTGGGTGTTTTCTGTCAAACTCTATATTTTATAAAAGCCCAATATCTACCCAGATGCCCACCACTCTCTTACTCCACATCCTCAGCAGAAAGAGGGGAGAAAATAAGATGAAAGAGCTCATGGGTTGAGATAATCACAAGGAGATCACTCACCAAACCATCACAGGCAAAACAGACTTGACTTGGGGAAGATTTATTTAATTTATTGCCAATTAAAAATAGAGAAGGATAGAAAACAAAACCAAAACTATTCCCTCGCTACCAAAACCTTGCCACATAAACCCAATACAAACATTAATGCTGTTTAAATACCCCAAACTGTTAGCCATCACACAGACTGTTATGTTTTATCTAATGTTCGACATTTTTAGTCATGTTGTAACATGCATGATTTCCTACAACAAGGTAAAATATGCAGCTTGGATTCCATTGTGGGTTTTTTCCCTGTTTTATCATAGAATCATGGCATGGTTTAGGTAGGAAGGGACCTTTAAAGATCACCTAGTTCCAATTTCCCTGCCACAGACAGGAACATCTTTCACTAGACAAGGTTGCTCAAAGTCCCATCCAACCTGGCCTTGAACACTGCCAGGCATGGGGCATCTACTACTACTCTTATGGGGCATCCACTACTTCGCTGGGGAACCTGTTCCAGTGTCTCATCACCCTCATTGTAAAAAATGTCTTATTTACATCCAATCTAAATCTACCCTCTTTCCATTTAAAGTGTTTGCCCCTTGTTGTCACTACAGGCCTTGCTAAAAAGCCTCTCTCCTTCTTTGTTATAAGATCCTTTATACATGGAAAGGTCATAATAAGGTCTTCTCAGAGGTTCTCTTCTCCAGACTGAACAACCCCAACTGTCTCAGCCTGTCCTCACAGGAGAGGTGCTCCAGCCCTCTGATCATCTTCATGGCCCTCCTCTGGACTCACTCCAACAGCTCCATGTCTTTCTTGTACTGGGGACCCCAGAGCTGGATGCAGTACTTAGGGTGGGTTGTCACAAGAGCAGAGTAGAGGGGCAGAATCACCACCCTCAATCTACTGGCCATGCTTCCTTTTATGCAGCCCGAGGTTCATCTTCCTCATCCTTCTTCTCACGAACTGATTATTTAATTGTTTTTTAAATTTAATTCTGGCTTTTTGTCCATTATCACTGAGATTGAGTAGAGTGGTTTTTGTGGCTGCTTATGTGCTTTCGGCAAAATTATAAAACTAAAATGAAACTCCCTTTGATTAATGGTAGAATGTCTGAATGTTTCTGCCTATATAAAACCATGCTTCTATATGTAAGCAAATAAAATGACAGTGATACATATTGAAATTTCTGTCCATAAACATTCCTAAATTTATTTCATAAATTTATGTATGGAATAGTAACAGTATATATTTGTCTATCACCAAGAAAACAAGCCAAAGAATGTAGCAAAATAACTGGGGCAGGAGATTAATAAAAATTGTCAGTGATCATCTGACCTATTTTATAGAAAGGATCTCAAAGACAAGAAAGTTATCCTCTCACCAAAAAAAAATTGTAAGATATGAAAAATATTCAGTAGACAGGCTTCACAACCATTATCACATAACAGCTTATGCCCATCATTACTTGTATCATAATAAAACTTTTGGTGCTGAAACATCTTTTGTTTCATTTGAATAGCAGGTATAAGAGGTAAAGCTCAGTGTGTTTTCAATCTCACATACTTTCTGAATTGGTAGTACAGCTTCCTATGAGAACTTTCCATTCATGTTATGTTGCAAAAAAACCCCGCATAATAGAATATATTTTCATCGTCTCTTGCGTCTCCCCACCCAACTCCAGCTCCTGGCACAACCTATTACACACATGAGGACACACATCTCTCCAATTGTTTTATATCCACCCAATCAATCTTTTTCTTGCCTTACAGCAATATGTTCAGTTCAAACTTCTTTTTTTTTTTCCTTTTTTTTTTTTTTTTTCACGGAGGAAAAGCTAACTGTCTAAACAAAAAATATGCATCGCTTTCATATCATGTAGGTGCACAACCAAGCCGAGGCAATGGACATCTCAACATTATAATCAATCACCAGTGACAGAAGGATATAACAGCACATTCCCATGGTCATGAAAAAAAGAGGGAAAATGTTTTACAGGAACAATTTTGTAGGTTACTGAGACACATGTTGAAAGAAAAGTACAAAAAAGGATTAACTATTGCAAAACATTTAACCCTTAATGACAAAGCATGAACACTAAGGAACAGTAGGATTGACAGTGTTAACTTTTTCTGCATATACATATTACTGAATACTTTTATCACACAATTTAATATGCGACAATTTTTCTCAGTCTTTTTACCAGGAAATCCCTGGCAAAAAGAAAAGCCAGAAATGCATTTTTGAAAGGATATTATTAATGTAGATTCCTACATAATTTCATGGGAAATTTAGGTTTTCAAAGAACAATGGAGCTCTGGAGCAGCACTTTCAATATAGCAAGAGTGAAAAAAACCCTATGATATTGAAGACAGGGTTTTACCAGTTTACAAAAAGAGCTCTAAGACAGCAGCTCTATGGCAGAAAAGGGCTGGACTGTGTAACATGGCCCATATATTTTGTCCCATGTTTCTTCCACAGATACCAAGGCAAATAAGGGGGAAGAGGGCACATCAAGTTGTCTCCCTAGCAGGAAGCAGAGACGCAGCTGGAGTCAGCGACCAGAACAATAAGATCAAAATTGCTCAGGGTCCCACAGTTCATATGTAGTCTAAGATGTTAATGGTTCCCTAATAGGATCTTTAAAAAAAAAAAAAA
>VXBL01006721.1:149318-188441 GCA_013400195.1 Aramus guarauna
AAAAAAAAAAAAAAAAAAGCAGTCTCAGGGCAACTTTCCTCCCTAGTTACATTCTTCCTTCTCTGATCTCATGTCCTGGATCTTAACTATTATATGGTCCATTATCCCCTTAGGCCTGAACCTTGCATTAATTGGAAAGGAAATTACTTCTATCCAAAGAAACAGAGTTTCTGCAGAGCTGTGAAAGCATTCTTCACATTTTTTTGCTACATATTACTCTTCTTGGGACAAATGAAATCTTTTCTCTCTCCAAAAAAACTCAGATACTTGCAGCTAGACATATAAATCACATTCAGATAAGTATAATTGCATAATTATAAATCTAAATGTACAGTTTAAGCAACTTTTCAGGAAAATAAAAACTAAAATTCAAGGTTTAGTAAATTCTTAGTGTCAGAGTGATGCTAGATGTGAGCAATTTGAGCTGCCTTTCAAGTATTGGTGAAGTGAGGGTAAAGTAATATGTAAGTAACACAATAAATCTTTAAGGTTTGCCTTAAAAGTAATTTGAAAGCACAGTTCAGAATAGAACTCCATTGAAGGGAATATCAATTAAATGTAGAAAATGGAGTAGTTCAAAGGGAGGAAGGACAAGGGGGCTTTAGGGAGATCTTTGCTTCTCTCTCAAGCACCACGTTTGCCAACAGCAGACCATCTCCTGCTTGGTGTTTTTGTACAAAGAGTAACCACCAGCCCCAAAGTTTTGACTGGAGGGATATGATTTAGGCTTTGGCTAGAGAAGCCAAAGTTCCATAAGTGGGGGAGGAGTAAAAAAAAAAAAAATTGGGATAACTGTGCTCTTAGGGCAAAATCATTATGACAGAGGAAAGAAGAAAAAACATTTTATGGCCTTGCCTGTGTAAAGCACTGAGACTGAGTACACAGACAACGAGTAACGTTGGAAAACCATATCTGCTGGTAGTATCAGGCTCTTCAGCTCTTAAGGACAGGGACTGTGAGCAATAAATGCAAATAAAGAATGTCCTCATAATCCGTGTAGAGCTCAAGCTGAGGCTGCAGACACAGAAAGCATTGGAGGATGCTTGCAATCAGACTCTGTGTATCTCTGAAGAAGACAACACAAGGATTAGGTGGGAGGAGTTTAGATGGTGAGAGAGAAGCCAAATTTTTTTTTTTTTTTTACTACTGGAGCATGAAGGCACGGTGGATTACTGCTACAGTGTTTGTGAGCACACTGATGAAACTAGAGCTGAGCCAGATGGGCATAGATGGATTCATACACTTCTCCACTTTCTCTACCACCACATCCTGGGATGACAGCGAGAGCAGAAGCTGGAGAGTCTGACTCTCTTGTGGTCACTCTGCCTAGATCAGCCTGCTGATGCCTTCACACCTGCTGTACAAAGCACATCAGACAGTGGTGATCAACACTGGTGGCAGTGCCACTCTAAGCTGTTCTGTTTGGTGAGGTTTGCCACCTTGCAGCAGGCCAAGTGAATGCATAACCCATGGTAACCTGCTCACTGAACGGAGCATGTGGTGTATGAGCTAGAATAGAGTTAATTTTCGCAAGCTGGGACAGGACACAGCCAAGAGAGGTGGCCCAAACTAGCCAAAGGGATATTCTGCCATATGATATCACACTCAACATGAAAGGGAACTAGTCGGGGAGGGGTGGCATGGCTCTGGGACTGGGTCTGGGATGGTCTGAGTGTAGGTCTGAGTGTGCAGTCATCAGGTGAGAAATTGCATTGTGAATCACCCATTTTGTATATTCTGTTGTAAGTACTGTTATACTTTTCCTCATCCTTTGCTGTCCCAGTTAAACTGTCCTTATCCCAGCTAGGGAGTTTTACCTTTATCTTCTGGGCAGGAGGAGTGAGTAAGCAGCTGTGTGGTGCTCAGCTGCTGGCTGGGGTTAAACCGTGACAGTGACCCACACCTGGAATGAGTAATCGGTCGCCACACGCCTCCCGCAGGCGACAGTAATCAGCATCTGCCATGAGGCAGAGACACTCAGACCCATGCAGGCTGAGAATCATGGATGCTTTCATGGCCTCAGTCCCAGACAGTGGAAAACTCAAAATCTTTGGTATCAGGAGAGCTGTGAGCATTGACTGTTGCAGTGTCAATGAAGCTCATCTAGTGCCCTGCAAAGCTGGTGGGGTAAAGGAGTGGTAACTTTCAGGGTTCATACACTGACAGGAGACTTGTAAAGAACACCAGATAGGACCATATACCCCCTAGAAAGCTCCTATGCACTTGTGGCCAGTGTCCTGGGAAAAGGCTCACACACTGTCCTTTACTTTGTTGATGAAACCTGGTGATGGGTGACTGATCTCACTCTTCACCCTCAGGACACAGAGGGTCATCATCATATTGCCTACTGACTCTCCAGATGCTGTGGAAGTTAGAGATTTGTATGGAACAGCAAGCACAGGGGGCCATGGGTATGATGTGTCCCAATAGTCACACTGCAGGTGAGTAAAGATGATTCAGTTTTGGTGGACAGTACATTTGCTGTATGGGGAAGTATTGTGCCAGCTGGATCCAAGCCATGGCTCTTTGAAATAGCCAAAGTATCTTTTTTCCTGCTCTCTTATCTTTCCAGACAACAGTATAAAAGAACATCAGCCAGAGATTGCTGGTGAAAATGGTAGCTGCCTTTATGGAAGAGGTGATTACATCAAGAATGATTCTTTCTCATTTGCCATGAGTTTGAAGTAATAAAATACCTTATTTCCTAGAAATTACTCTCTTTAGTGTTTGACACAGCCTATGGAAATAATTTCTGAATGACATTGCAGTTTTGAACTCAGATGTATGTAATACATTTTGGAGTCAGAAAAGGCTATTATGAGTCTAGCTGGTTCCCCGGCTTTATACATGTCATACAACCCTTTTTTCCTGCAGGTTGTTTGGGGGTTGGGTGGGGTTTTTTCACCCCCTCCCCAATGTGTTCATCCCATGACCTCTACTTGGTCCTTAGGATATCTTTTAAGGCATTGACACAATCTTGATCTAAAGCATTCAAGTGATGGACTCATTCACAATGAAAGTTATTGATCAGTTAATGAACCTTGTTATTAAAAAATTTGCAGTTTATTTCTATCAAAAAAAAGTCTAATGTTTTTTCCTTCAAAAGTAGATCCTGTTATTTTTGCTATAAGATCAAAGTAGACACTAATACAAAAAACCTCTTTTGCATGTAGATATGTAATGACCAAGATCAAGTAACATTTTAACTTTCTCTTTTGTAAACAAAATTCTCTGAAGTTTCTTGAGTCTCTCATTATAATGTATTTTTGCCTGACCTCAGATCATTATTGTAGCTTTTTCCTGAATCCTCTAATTCATTTTCATCCTATTTGAATATTGTGAATTTTTTTGGTAAAGATTTAATTATTCCCATATTTATTACATCTTTACTTCTACACAACATTATTTTACCTGTATTTTGGCACGGTTGCTGCTAGTAACAGTGCAGAAGTCAGCCAGAGTTCTGAAGAGTGCAGAAATTGGCTACTCTGACACAAACAGCACCTTTACTCCACCTAACAAAACTAATTTCCTATTTTGCTTTTTTGGTTTTCTTTGCTTAATATTTTGGTTTGGATTTAGTTTTTTTGGGGGGAGGAAGGTTAAATTTTTTAGTGCCTTCTAGTTAAGAAAAATGTTAATAAATTTAAAAGGAGAAAAACAATCAGAGGATATCAAGTCTTATTTGCCTTGCTACTTGTTAAAGCACAATCTGACTGAAGTGAAAACATCCTTTTATCACATAAGCACTTCCAATTGTCTCTTAAAAGGTACACTAAAAATGTAAATGACATTCTCTTCACCTACCTTTAGTCTTATCTAAGGATAGTGGTCTCATCACTGCAGCACTGCACTGATAACAAAAAATTTGAGCAAGAAAAGACCACTATCTTTCAAAGGCATTTTCTGATTTTCTGTGTCATTGTAGAAAAATGAATGAAACATCATTAGTAAAAAAGCAGCAAAGCACAGTGACCAAAACAAAATGCTTTCCTTGAGCAACAGTCCATACCCTGGCAAGAACAATTTAGCTGCTTTGTGTGCAAAGAGAACTAAACTGGGATTTTTTGCTTTTTATTAAGAATGTCAAAAAGATTAAAAACTTGATTTGACCCAAGACCTTGAGCAGAAAAGAGTCTCATTTGTTCTTTCTTGCCTGGTGTTTCTCTGTTCTTATGTTCTGCCTTTAGGGAATGGGTAAAAATAAGAGAGATTTGTCCACCTGTGTGTCAGCACTGGCACACGGATGACAAGACTGAGAAAACCACAACCAGACAGCCCACAAGAGTGTCTGATTTGTTTCTTCTTCGAAAGTCCTGTATGTTTTGCCAAGGAATATAGGACATGGTATCTTGGTGTAAATCATAGGAGGATATGTAAGAAGGTTCTTAAAGTTTAGTTTTTTGTTAATTTAGTTCTTAGGAAACAAACTACTTTTCACTTACTGTTCTGGCTTTTGTATAGAAGGAGCCCAGGTATGCAAAAGCTTTCTATTGCTGATATATAAAAAAGAGTATAGGACATAAACATTAATTACACAAGATTGCATACAACTAATCAACGTAGTCTTACTCCAGAATGTTTCAGATTTTCCACACAGATATTCAGTCTTTCAAGCTAATTAAAAGGCAAAAATGTTCAGACTGCTGAGAGAGAAAACCTGAAAACATATTCATTTGTGTTTAAAAAAAGGACATGGACAGCCTGACTGAGAGGTGTGAAAATGTGATTCACCAGATAAATGAAGATCCAGCTATACCTGTGCAAACTAGTTATCCTTTTGAATTATATTTGTAGCTAATAGCATTTCAGTGGGGAAATCATCAGTCCTTCACAGACCTTGGCTACCTCACAGCATGTGTTCAACTCCAACTATCATGAGGTCCCAGTGTAATTAACACTTATTATTGATATTTTTTAAAACATGACTGAGATATTTATGTAGATAAATACACACACAGATGCATCTATAGAAATGTAAACTAAAGAAGAATCTATTAAATATAGTATACATGTCTAGCACTTTCTAATTAGTGATATTGAATAAATAAAATAATAATAAAATATTTTTAAATATGTATAGCTGGATGCAATAAATAATTGATGACACTATACTTGATAAAATAATAATTAATAACAGGACAATCATAAAATAAGGTAAAACACAATTCTGAAGTCCTAACTTGCCATTTTTAAAGTATTCAATTATTTTGCAGCATGTAACAGAATACATGAGAATTAGAAATTGGTTCCAGATTTTGAGATTAATCTAAAAGTATGTTATTAAATTGGTGAAAACAACTATTTTAAAGAACCTAATATTTTTTCTTTATTTCATTGGTTCTCTTCTGCCTCTTCAATTCATCCCTGAAAGGGGACCACTGAGACAAGAATATATTACTGTCTAGGTGTGTCATAATAAATAACAATTTTCTGTTAGGTTCAGAATCCTGCAAAGCTCACAGTAAAATATTCATTTGACACTCAGAATTGTTAATGTTTGACATATTCAAGAACTAGTGTTCAATAAATACTCCAGTTAGGCATTTTTAGACAAAACCGAAGATGATATTTCTCCTTCTGGTGAGACATAGCTCACCTATTTTGAGTACTGTAAGAACAATATTTATAGTCTATATGCAGAGGACAGACAATAGCCGTACTTAGCACAAAAACATTTTCTTCCCGGAAAGAGGACAAAAGGACTGTGTAGCCAGTTTTATGCTGTAAGAGGGAAGAGCTGAGAGACAGTAGCAGTTTTATCCTCTTATTGTTGCACCTTGTGGGGCAAGGTAAATGAAGTGAAGACTGAAAACACGGAATCACTTCATGAGTAATTCAGTGCGTTTTGTTAACAACAACAGCACATCTATGAATGGACTGCAGGTTTTACAATTCACTGTGGAAAGAGACACACAACATTTAGTTGTCTAAATAGAATTGCAGGTTGCTTTTCATGGAGATCTTTCAAAGTAGTTTATGCTCAGAATGGCAAATGCTAACTACTTTTGTTAGATATTTTATAGGAAAATCCTAGAGCAGTTCAGATAAGTAGGAATTCGGTCATTGATCTCAATTGAGTTTGGACACACCTTTTAATATCTCAAGGTAAAAAAGGTAGTGCAGTTCCTGTAAATGAGTAGAAACAAATTGTCTTCAAATAGACCATTATTAAAGTTTAACTGCCTGATTGACTAGAGCGATCTTAATCACAAGGACAACTGGTACTATAAAAGAATGAAAATACATTAGAAGAGTAACTGTAAAATAGAGGGAAGGCATTATGGAGTTCACAAAAGATTAAGAAATCACTATGGCTGAGGAAGAAGGCTAGAAATGACAAGGATATTAGAGGCAGTGTGGGAGGGACTATTCCTTCATCTGTTGCCAAAGTTGGGGAAAAAAAAAAAAAAAAAAAGTGGTTCTATTTCAGTTCATCTTTATATTAACAAACATTAAAAGATCATGAGGTACATGTGGAAAAGGAGACTCATAAATAAAATTACAACAAATAATACACATTTTTTTAAAGAAAATAAATCAGATAAAAAAATACTTGCATTAAAGTTTTTTCATAGTCTGTTTAGTTAAAATAAAGAGATTTCCATCACCCATCTTTGCTTTGTAGAAGCATTAGGAAATCTTGATTTGGGGGAATAGCAGAATATAAATTCAATATCCATTTGCAAGTCATTGCCTGCTACATCAGACAATACAGGAAATGCATAGCTGTACCCATAATATACAAAATGAAAGCAAAATCAAATTAATTTAAAAAAATAATTAAAGCAGCCTAAAATTATTATGATTTCATTACCTTACAGAATTTTATGGAAAGCATTCCCTGATGCCTTAAACATCTGATCTTGTCAGTAGTTACAACAGAGGTTGTGCTCTCATTATATGTTTCCATGTAATTCTTATTTTCCATAGATCATTAGGGCAGTCTATGAAGTATGGTGATCTATCATCATATGAATGTTTTCTTCAGTGTCGATCTGTTGTTGATTGTGAATTTATTAAAGAAATCTAGCACAGACTTGAATATAATCCTCCAGACACAAAAATAATCCTACATAGAAATGCATATTGCATATGGGGGTATATATATTTTATGTAATACATACTTATACAGTATGCAACAGAGATAAATTGTATGATACATCTGTTTACAAGCTCCTCCCACCCCCTATATATGCACACACGCACGAATTGGAGAGCTATTGTCTGTGAATGCAACATATTGGAAACAGAAAACCATATTACAGATAGATGCAGACACCAAAGCTGGAGAGTCTCATCCAGTGAAGCAGGGCTTGGCACAAATTATCAGATTTCCTGGAACACAAATGAGCTGCTGGGCTTATTCCAGACTCTCTTTTAAAATATGTTTTTCCATTTCTTTCTGCATCTGATCTCTATTGCATTTCTGTTTAGAAATTCAAATGCATATATCTTAACCTTGGCTGGCCTCGTATCATTTTGAGGACTGGTTCATTAAGGAGAGAGAATATGCTTATTCTCACATAACAAATTCTCGCAGATTGAATACTCGTCTGTGTGAGTATCTCTTTGTATGCTTTAGCACATTAGCTTGACTGAATAGACAGAGGAGGAGATTTGGTATATTAAAAGGAGTTGTTGAACACCGTACAGGAGGAACAGTGATAGTCTTTACAGTAACTTTCGAGGAACTATCATCTTTTTCCACATCACAGATTACACTCAGGAAGTTAGGAGGAAAATATAATGGAGCATTGGAAAAGGCACAGTACCTTTAAGTATTATAGGAATTAAGTTGATACAACGTGGTAGCTCTCAGCAAAAATGCTGTCTCTACTTCAAATTAACATAATCTATAGCAAAACATTCCAGAATTCAATAGTGGGCTGCTGAAAAAATACCAGTCAACAACAATCAAAAGCTTTCAAGAAAGAGAAATGTGTACTTGCACTAGATTTCATCCTTAAAAAAAAAAAAAAAAAAAAAAAAAGCTTTGAACAAGGAATGATCTCAGTATTATTCCTTGGAAGTTGCAAAGAATGGTTCTAGACATAGAATTACTTTAATACTTTATAGTCTCTGTCATCCTACCTCTGTACCTACTATCATCTTCTAAATCTCATCTACATCCCAAAGAAGGTGTCTATCTCTACAAAACACCAATGCTGAAAATGGAAGAGACTGCCACAACCAAGACATTCCAAGAAACTGCAAACATAAAAGAGGAAAAAAGGGTTAGGTTGGAGAGTGACTTAGAAAATGGGCTAAAATGGTTCTATTTGTTATAGTATTAGAAAGGAAAGATGAATTAATGTTTGGCAGACTCAGTACAGATTTCAGGAGTAATTCTAGAAATATTCAGTCTTCATCTTTAGTTATTCAAAGTCATTTATATGCAGAATTAAGTGCTCTCTCTGTTAAAGAGCCTTCTTCTAATTCCAGTAGTGCTTGGAATGAATATCCTCATCAAATTTAGTGATTTCTCATGCAAGTTTGTGCATTGTGATAATACAGGCTTCCCTTAGTTTGACCCAAAACACCTGTTATTCAGTTACTCAAACATAAATCCCACGCAGTTTTCTCATGTATTTTAAATTATATTAAAAATATTTGTATTTATAATTATACAAAATATATAACACATATGAGTATATAAAGTAAAATTCAGAGAAAAAATTATCTAGCTTACCTCACCCACCAGTTCCCCATTATAAAACATGCTAACACTTTATTGGATTTGGATGAGAAATTTAAGTTAGATTTCAAGAACTGTGGGGCCTGGATGTTCAGTTAGGCAGGGTTGTCAAGCCTTTCAGCTTTATAGTCAGGACTTATATGCTTATAATCATTGCCCTGGGGAAAGAGCAATGTCATAAGGTACTATTCACACACTGGGTATTTTGCATGTAAAGTATTACACTGGAGAACTTGCTCAGCAGACACTAACACCTTCAAAATAAGTGACATTAAGGCACCATCGTTTTATATTTTCAGTGCTGTACACCAGGTGAGAGGCAACTATTAATACTGATTTCACAGCTAAACTCATAATATTTGGATATCAGCCTATTAGAATCCCATTGGACTACATCATTCAAATTAGTTTATCTTGCTACCTGCATATAAGAGCAGAACGCCCACTTCTTAGACTCTATCTAAACTCTTTTCCTGATGAAAAGTGATGCTCTGACATCCATAGACAGGATCAAGCATCACACATATGGCAGAATCAGGTTATTTGGATTATTGTTAATATTTTGCTGCTAAGCACTGGGCCAAGTCATCACGTGGCATCTACCCTCTTGGGCTAAGCTGGTAATTTAGATTAACTAAATGAAACTTAGTTAAGTTAAGGAAGGATGCAACAGAAGAAATATATACCTCATATAGTGTCTAGAGCCTAGTTGATATAGTATTAGAAAAACATAAAGCCAATACAAATCAATGCATGATATACTGTAAACTACAATTCTTTTATTGCTATTGTCCATATTGTATTTCAGAAGCTCAAATTCAAATCTTATAAAATTATAAACCAGTCATAAAGTGTAGATATTTATTAAAATATTTATTGAAGTATCATATTTTATTCGGAATCTTTTGTAGACTTTTTTTTTTTTTTTTTTTCATAGAAAGAATAGTAAGGACATGACAATAAAAAAATTTTCTATCATTTTTGGAAGAAATCCACATAAAAACTTGCAAACTTTGTAAGCACATGACTGTAAAGAGATGAAATTTAAAATATTACTGGCTATTTTATTTCTTTTCAAAATGCAGTTTGTCACAGAAGCTAGTGGTAATGGTTGGTGAAGTGAATCAGCAGAGTAAACATTTTTGAAAGTGTAAAGAAAAAAAATGAATATTTTGGTACCAGTGCCAGCCCATACACAAAAGAGATGAGGCAGACATTATCTGAATTCGGTTGTAGGTCTGAACTCTAATTTCAGCCACATCACTTCCAATTAACAGTTCTCTGTCCTACATTCTTTTAAACTGTGAAGTACTTCTTAACTCTTTTGACATATCATATGGCATACACCTTAATACAATTTTTCTTCATGTTTTACAAAGACATCACTTATAAGGAACACATGGGAACATGGGAAATAAACCTGAAGGTGTCATTACCATGAGAGAGCACTTCTAATATAGATGTGGGAGAGAAGGGAAAGGGAGGAAAGGGAGAGGATGCATGTAAAATGCATGTAGAAATTAAAAGCATCTGTGAAAAAAATACTTACTGTTGTTTTCAGGGGATAAGCCCGTGTTGTTCTTGTCTCTGTCTAATAAATATGTATCTTCATTAATTTACCATGCTTTATCTAAATATCTACTTCTTGCTTTTCTGTTCTTCTTGGAAGGTGACTAGCTCCATGCTGATCAACACCAGAAACTGTCTCCTCAACTATACCCCACACTTGTTCAGGGCCATCTTACACCAATGTTTATGCTGATACTGTCGTTAGGCTTACACAGCTCTTCTCCCACAACTGAGACAATGGTGTCTCCTAATGTTTTGAGAGATGAGATCAAATCCACTTAGTTTGTTGAGCAATATTCATTTCCAAACCCAAAAATGTTAATTCAAGACCTTAAGAGGCTGTCATTCACAGGCAAGGACAACACAACCTGCAGTTCGAACTTCTATTTAATATTTAAGCAAAACATTGTCTCTTTGAGAAAGACAAACATGAGGCACATTTGTCTTTCACCGGCAATATTTATCCTTCAACTGGATTTATATAATCTATTTTGATCCAAAGATTGCACCATTTCCTCAGCCAAAATCAATATAAACACCAGCCACAGTGCATAGACAGAGGGTTACATCCCTCAAGCTTCTTTCACGTGGAAATAGCATTTTAGTCATTAGGAGTTCAGGACATAATTTGAGATTTTCAGGAGCACTGTGTCCTGTCCCAGCTCTGTTCCCATCTGCAGCCAGTGATACAGCATGACTTGTGACGTAATAACATCCTACCAGAACTACATATTCTTCACATTGACCGAGTTTCTGCTTCCGTGAACTTTGTTATGATGTGTATCAAGGCAAGTTATTTCTCAGTTTACTTTCCGATTTGCCCTTTCCTAGTAATGATTCTTACAGATGAAGGATGAGGGCATTCTTTTGGGAGATATCTCATAAAATTCTGTAGGTTGTGTTGCTGTAGGTTGCTATGTAAAGACTAGAAACAAACAAAACATGTTCTCACTCGTGCCTTGTGCTTCCTGTAGTCATCTATGATAAAAGATATGCTTGTATTAACACCTACAATGTAACACATAGTAAGCAGGAAAATTTGAGGAAAACGTACCTTGAGAATAATGTTGCTTTGAAAACTGGGACTTTATTTGACTCTGAATTCATAGACCCAAACCATGGCTGGAACACAGGATAGGTCCTATGACAACACAGAAGATCAGTGCAAGGCGTGACATGCTTAACTTCTACATTAGTGATAAAAAAAGGTGGTTTTAGGCTAAGACTTTGTGTTGGTCCACCATCTAAAGGGTCATTTCACTTATCATCTATAACACTCACATTCAGTTTCCAGAAACATGTTGTAATCTGTCAAAATCTGATTTTTTTTTTTTCTTTTACTGCTTTAGATGTCTTTTTCATATATTGGGAGACATATTTCTATCTTGATTGGACAGGATATAAAATTGGCACTGGGAGATTCACATAATCTCCTCTACAATTCTTGGAATAGCAAGTGTTTTTCATAGTAACCCAACTCCGAAGTTATTAAGAATATATTGAAGATATCTTAAATCCTTAGGGATTAAGTGAAAATTTGAAAATATGATGTGAGGCTGAAAGTACAGAAGGCTAATAAAGAACACTGAAAGAACAATTTTTTTCTTGTCCTTTTTTTTTTTTTTTTTTTTTTTTCTTTTTTTTTTTTTTTTTTTTTAACTTTCAGAATATTTTCTTAGCCTAAGCAATGCTTTTGAAGCCTTAGAACTGGCAAACTTGCACCACTTCACAGCATATATTTTGGACGTCAGCTGTTTATGATTAATTATCACAACTTCAGTAAATATTAAGATATATACTTTTTATTTGTAAGCAAAATGTGAGCCTTTGTACTCTGAACAAAGCTTAGCTATGAAGTACAGCTTTTGGTAATATTAAGTTTTGTTCCAGAGGAGTCCCAAGAGCTACCTCCACAACATATTGTGATCATAAGATTATCAGACTGAAGTAGAAATGTTGTGAATTATTCATTGAAATCATAATGATTCAATGTAGATGGTAGTTAGGAAGACTGCCAGATGACTTTATGATATTTTGGGCCATAACCTCTTCTATGCTACTTGTTCCTAACACCTATGATTAAGACAGTGTCCTGAAAGCTGGAGGGTTCCAATTAAAGTATATTGCATTTCAGCAATCTTTGGTGGCATGTATTCCCTTCAGGTTATTGCAAATTACAGCACTAATTTTATTGCAACCCTCAAGCCTGTCCAACCACACAAACAATTTCCTGTTCTCCTTTCAGTTGCAGAAATAAACTGTTTCTTTGCATGTGAAAAGTGAGAGGGATTAAATCCTATTCCTCGGAAGAACTGTAATGGGAGAAACAAGCCAGATGTTCAACTGCTGTAGAGCACTGGAGTTTGGCAGATACTTCAGGCAGTGAGAGAGGGTGACAGCTACAGGCTGCATTACTGGGAGGGATGATGCCGTTGGCCAAGTACTCCCAGAGTCTTTGATGTGAATGGTTACTTATGCCTCTACAGTCTGATGTCTTACTGTATACTCACTGCACTGGGCTGCTGCTGCAAAAAAAGAGAAAGTAAGATAGATAAATATAACACACCAATGCTTTCATTTATTCAGCAAAGGTAGACAGACATCACTACCTTCAAACTGAGACATATCTTCAAAATGGAAAAAAAATGCATGAAATGGAAAGAAATTAAATGAAAGAAATGAAAATGGAAAGAAATGCATGACTCCACCAATAATACGTAACCCTTTCATCTTGCGATGTCCCGTAATATCACCCTCTCCACATATTTTTTTTGTATAAATAAATCAAACACTGAACAAATGAAGTACAAACATACTTCAAATAATACATTTACTATCCTAATGGCTTTTGAGCTCAAGAAATTTAATTGATTTCCTATACACTGAAGGACAGCAGTTTTATAGTCAGGAGTGAGCACCTCAGCTCTAAGTTCCTGTTACATGTCTGATTAATGAAATTTTAAATTCTGAGTAATCACTGTAGACCTTATACAAAAAAATCCTTTCCTCATACCTTCTTCTTTCAGAGAAAGTAAATAAGGAAGATGTTGATTTTTATGGCTGAAAAAAAATGAAGGTCAGAGTTCTGAGTGCTGCAGACATCAAGCTGTCTGATCATTCCTTTTTATAAGCTGTTTCAGTGGTAAGAAAGAGAACATTAGTTCTATAATAAAAGAGAGTATTCATGGTCTAAACCCACAAACCTGCTGGTCAGCAAAAACTGGAAAGACACTGTTAAGATTGAGTATTGTATATTTAATTTGCATTCTAGTTGACTAATTTGTATATTTGATCACATATGCTTTGTATATTTAATTGCAAAAAAATACGCCAGGAATTGAAGATCTGCACATATTATACTAGGTATAAAACTAGTGTTTATTCTCCTGCCATTGGACTGGCAGCAGAGCTCATTATTCTCAGTCATTGACAGTAGATTATTGAAACTGAGGTTCTCACTGTCCATCACTGACAATGAAAAGAACATTTCATCTTCAACTGCTATCAATAGCAGTACCACAATGTTCGCTACAGTACTGCAGCACCTCATGTTGGGGAAAAAAGTTTATACTGTCTAATCTGTTTCTTCACATCCTATCTGAGAGTAAAGCCTAGAAGAAATCTTATTTATGATAAGTATCTCTGTTTCTATATCACAGAAGCTAAACATGAATGAGATTTAAAAAAAAACCCAGAAAACATTTTAAATTTGATGTTGTGTAAAATTGCAAATGAAGTAAATTGTTCCAAATTAAAGTGTCTTACTTGCATCTTTAGCTGAAGTTTACAATGAGCACTTAGCTGGAATAGAAAAATATGGAGCTCTAAAACCCAGCGGGAGTATCAAAAGTAGATTGCCTTTGGGGGAATGCTTTCCTGACCTCCTCATTTTCATAGCAGAAAAATTGATAATCTATGATAATCCCTTGTGGAATGCAATCTTTCAGCCCATATGGCCATCCAATATAAGAAAAGATATACCAATGTGCCATTTTCATACAGGTTTACTGAATTTTGATTTGCAGCTTAAAATACAGTATAAAATCAACCTCTATGTGCTGGGTACAGAATTGCTTAAAAATAACGCTGATGCTCAAACTAGTGGACAGGGCAAGGAGAGAGCATTTGTATTTTTTTTATTTTTTTCCTTCCACACTTTAAAATATCCTGCGTTAGTATGACTTATTTTGTAACCAGGGAAAATCTAATGTGATTCCTTCAGATGCTAGTCAGCTTCACTCTTGTATAAGGGGTCACTTAAGAGGAATAAAAACCATAATATCCTCTGAAAACCTGACTGTACTGTGTCTTTACTACATTACAAGACAGTTTTGTTCTTGTAACAAAGAACATGGCTCATTAATCAAACCCTAGTGTTTTCATCTCGGAGAGTCATATGAGCTTGCGAATTCCATCTGTATTACCAATATGTAAGATTTATTTAACTAGAAGATCTTTGCTTAATCAAATTATCTACCCTCTGCAATATCAGTGCTGGCATACTGTGATAATATAATTACTTTTAATGAATTTTCTATTTCATGGAGGGAGGAAGGGGAGCTTGATTTTAAAAATCCATTGTATGTTTTATCTCATACTATTAAGTGCTATTTAGGAAGAAAGTATGTTAAGATGATTTATTAATGGAAAGAAACATACGTAAAAATTAGGGGATACCAATTAGTACAATAAAAAGTAAATGTCATGAAAAAAATTATAAGACTGATTTTACATATACTTTGTTGCACCAGGAATCATTATAACAATATGCAGATCAGTTATTTGGTTAAATCACAGGAATGTGGGTAAAATACCCAGGAAGAGGAGATTACATAAAGCAATCACCATGCTAGAATGTTCTTTCTGAGCTTTCTAACAAATGTAAGTTTCTGTGACAAAACGATGTGCTAGGAAATTAGAATCTCTAACCACAAGTAATAGAAACAAATCTTTAGAAGTAAATTCACAAGACAAAAGTATCAACTGAGTGATGAGACACATATGCAGAGGCTGCACCGATATTATTTCTGGATGTACTAGCCTATCTTCCTCTGAAGATTTGTCTCTTTAACTCAATTGCATTAATGTGAACCAGGCTTTAGAAAAGGACTTAATATTAAGGTGCCAAAAAAGACTCAAAACAAAAAAAATCATTGCAGAAATCTAAGTATATCTAGATACCAGTCTTATCAACAATAAAATACATGTAACTAAAATCTTACCTAGGCCACACCTCTTTGAAGTGTTTTATTCCTTTTATGCCCTGAAAGGAAACATGATTTTTCCTTCTCATCATGTTTAAGAAGCACATCCTTTAAGCTTGAAAAGATATTATCCTCCTGATTATTCTCTGCAGCCTTTATTTTCTATATATTGCAAAGTGTGTGTTCATACACTGGGTGATTCTCTGATGCAGTAGGTCTGTACTCAAGGTCCAAACCAAACTAGCACTTCCACCAAATTTCGTGAGTTCACTGTGTGTTAAAATTGACGTATGCTCGCAGATTTTGGGGATGTGTTTCATCAAAAAAGTTAGCAGGACAGTCTGGATTTTGTACAGAATAGAGGATTGCCCCAAAATGTGTTCCAGTCTGTTCCTCCCCTTGAGGGATTTGGCTTTTAGATATTCATTGTAAAGGTGACATAATGTGAACAAGTCGGAAGCTGCAAGAGTTAACTGAGCATCAAATGAACACCCCAGAACCTGGGAAGGTCTCCAATGCCTAGCAAAATTATGGTATTAACTTCTTGTCTGAGAGGCAGAAAAGCGGGAAGAAGCATTCTCTCTTCCTAAAGGGAGGGGGAAAAAAACCCAAAAGAAACCCTCAAACATGCCTTTGCAATATTATTCTGCTGCTGCTATCTGATCTATGCAGATCAGAGTATCCTCGTATGTTGATGTTCATGAGCTATTTTAAATTCCAGCACGGTCCCTGGACCATAACAATGCAAAATCCATGTAGATGGAGGACAGACTGGACAGACTGTTCCTCTGGACAGATGAAGGACAAAAGCAGTACTGCTTTACAGCTTAGTTTTAAAGAACTCTTAGTCTGCATTTGGATTAAAATGGCTTGTAGATGTCTATACAGTTTGTGGGTTTTCCCCCCACTGTTAGTAGGTTCAAAATTTCTAACTTTGTTTTTATTGAATTCCAGGTAGAAGAACTGTGAGAGCAGTTTAAAAACATGCAGCTCTCAAAGGATACTTACTCTTGTAATTTGACTTAATTCTACGTAAATAATGACAAATCACACCAAGCACTCAGAGTTTGAAATAAGGCTTTTGGTAAAGCAAGTATTTTCCAGTTAATTCTCTTAACTGGCTGATATTTTAACTTTATATATTTTATTTTTTCAGGGGAATATCAGAACAGAATAAAATGTGAATTATTTTTCATTTGGATCTATGCCTAAGGTCATAATCTCTAATTCAATAATTAGGGGCACAATGGAGGAGGTGAAAATCAAATAGAAAACAGGATGCTCAAATTACTACATTAAGACAATAAATATAGTATTTCAGTGAAACAGAGGAAGAGCCTATTTCTGTCCTTAATGATGCCTAGAACCTCTGGAGAACCTTTACCAAGTCTGGTTCAACAGGCAGAGTAAAACACATTAAGTATCAGAGATGACACCCTTGTAGAAATAGTAACTCATTGTGAGCTCTTCAGACAAAGCAATTCAGCCATAAAAATTTATAGCAGTTCGAGGAAATATATTAGTGTGCAGAAAACCACTTGAAATTAAAGTTTCCAGTAGTAAATATAAAGTAATACAACCAATTAATGTGCTCTGCATTTACTCCTTGCAGCTTGCTTTTATTCATTTGATGTGATGAATGATACTGCATTTGCTGAATATTGTGGTGTAGATGCTTTTCTCCTTGAAGAAAGTTGAGTGGTTAGCACATGATGGCCAAAGCTCCATCCAGGCTATTTGATATGATTCATGTCAGGACTTTACTGTCGTGGTTATTATAGTAGTAAATATGATCTTCGTGACTTTTTCCTAGATGAAACCATGATGGCTTTTACGCAGTTCTTGTTCAATGCTCTAAAGCTTAAATAAAGAAACAAACAAACAAACAAGCAGGCAAACAAGTAAGTTAAATTCACTGCTAAAATCCTTCAACTCTTAGGAATTCTCTCAATGACTCTGAGTTTTTAATGTGGGTAACTCCAACCTAAATTGTATATTTTTCTCTTGAACCACCAGTGGCACCTGCAGAGACAGTGGTAGACAGCTCACAGCAAGAGAATAATCCCACTCAGCACAGTGCAACATGCCACAGACAACTCCTGGGCTTCCCAGAAGCAGCCAGACAAGGTGGTTATATTGTTCCTGGTACCAGAGCTAGTTCATTTTTCACTAGCTTAGCTGTCTTTGAATGGCTTTGCTTTACTCGTTGCAGACTGTGCAAGATTTTCAAAAAATCAATGCATATGTAGAGATGAATAATAATCAGATGTGGTGGAAATTGGTTTGCTGAATAGCTGCCTCTTAGGAATTCTTGACTAAACAAGATGAGTTGGCAGGTCATTTAACCTCTTTCTGCAGGAGTTTCCTGTACAAAGCAGCAATAATGACAGAGTTGTTGCAAGGTTTGCCTTCGTTAATGGTTCCAGAATGTTTTAAAAACTCAAAGTGAAAAATTTTGTTAGCAGTGTAACATATAATAATTATGACTCATTTCAGAGACAGTTTAGGCTGTATGAGGATTCCTCACATTTTTATGACCCATCTGTAGCAAATTAATGGTGAGTGAAAGGGAAAAAAAAACCTATTAGGATGAGTACCTTTTTGCCTCAGTGTGAGAAACCCAAGTCTTCTCTTCTGTAATTACTGTTAAAGAAATATCTATTAAGGAACTAGTCTGACATTACATTTTCTCAGGATTTTATCAAGCCAATTTACAATCTACCTTTCAACAATACTCTTTATATTATTTTATATCCAAACAGTAGTCCAGCTCTACCCATTTTAATAGATATTCAACTCAGCCTATAAAGTTAATTAACTTCAACAATATTTAGAAATGAGTTTAGACATTTTCAGACCTTGAAATCAGAGACATTAGCCAAGTCAAATGATTTTACAGGCCGTTTGGTTAATAGGGCTATAATCTAGCCATAACAGCCTCTTTGGGCATGGGCCAAGGTAAGCATTTTTAATATGCCTCCTTCCTCTGTTTATAGCTGAGTCAGAACTTTGGAAGAAAAAAAGTATCCCTCAAACTTAGAGGAACAAAGACATGACAGTGAGAATCCAGATTGATTTATTTTGCAAATGTCCTTGTATTGTTCTGTGGCATTGTATGAAAATTTTACTTTAAGGAACTTTTATCAATTTGAGAGACAATGCACTTTTGAGAATTAAAACCTCTTTATATATTTGATGGTAACTCCTAAATTACTTAAGATGTCTGCTTCATTATTTGAGGTTTTCAAGTGTTAAATGTAGGGTATGATAAATGATAAGGACAAAAGATAATAGGCACAAATTAAAAACAAATGAAATTCCATCTGAAAAGAAAAAAATATTCTTACTGTGAGGGTGGTCAAACACTGGCACAGATTGCCCAGACAGACTGTGGACTCCCTATTGTTGGAAAAATTCAAAGCCTGACTGGACACAGTCTTTGGCAAACTGTTCTAGATGTCCCTGCTTGAGCAGGGAGGTTGACTAGATGACCTCAAGAGATGCCTTGCAATTTCAGTTGATTCTCTGTTAAAAACAGTATTGGACTGTTTTTTATTTTAAAATAACTCTGAAACTGTATTTTCATTTAATTGAATAACAGGAGGGAAAAAAAAGAGACTGAATGATAGAAACTCTCTATGCCTGAAATCCACATTTTTAATTTAGAGCTGTATTTCTGAGATATAAATGCAGACAAACTCCAATATGAATTAGGCACTTAGTAGATGGATATGTCCATATAGTATTTCACAGGCAGCACGGTTGTCTAATAATCATATTGTTTGGGTGTGAATTGACACTCCAACTTTAGTATTCTCAGCTTTACAATCAGAATACAAAAGAAGGGTGGAAAAGTACTGGGCCTGAATCACTCTTTTGCATGATCTCAAGCATGCAGGTGTATCTGCATGTTTCAGGTTACATGGCAAGGGTTTGGTAGCAGGCAGGCTGCAAGGGTGGCCTCTGTGAGAAGACACCAGGGACAGCCCCTGGGCTGGACACAGCCATTTACAGCCAACTCCAAAACACATGCACCACTGGCCACAGTTGAGCCCATCAGTAACTACTGTGATATTTATGAAAGGGCAAAAAATGCTGTGCGGCAGCTGTGAGAGAGAGGAATGAGAAAAAACGTGAGAGAAACAGCCCTGCAGACACCAAAGCCAGTGGAAAAGGAGGGGGAGGAGGTCCTCCAGGCACCAGAGCAGAGATTCCCCTGCTGCTCATGGAGAAGACCACAGTGGAGAAGGTTGTCCCCCTGAAGCTCATGGAGGAACCCACACGGAAGCAGGTGGACATACCCTGAAGGAAGCTGCAGCCCATGGAGGGGACCCCATGCAGGAGCAGGTTTTTTGGCAGGATCTGCAATCTGTGAGTGATCTGTGCTGGAGGAGTCTGTTCCTGAACAACTGAGGCCTGTGGGAAAAGACCCATGATAGAACAGTTCTTGAAGAACTGTAGCACATAGGAAAGACCCATGCAAGAGAAGATTGTAAAGGGCTTTAATGTGTAGGATCAATGTTTTTCATACACATACAGCCCAGCACTGCCCATCCACTAACACAGAGGATGGAGTCAGAGCACATTGGCCTTCATAGTCCCTCTTGTCTGAGTTTCCACGGCAATGTCAAAGCAGTCCCAGGACTTTTCACAATTGAGTAGGAGGAACCTTTTAGTTGCACATAAAAAAAGAATAAGCCTCAAAAAAGGCACTCTTCATGTATGGCTTTGGGTTTTTGTAATATAAGTATTTTTTACTTGAAAATGGAACATGACCACTGAAAGCATTTTTGCAAGCCACCAAAACAGCTACTGCACTGAGGAACTTGCCATCACTACAGACCTGATCAGCTTGTTTCAACTTCATTTTGTTCAGATGGTCCTAAACAAGCTTGAAAACACTGGCATTAAATACTAATCAACAATGAAGATCATTCTTTTTTAGTGGAACAGCTTTCTTAGGGTTAATATAATAGTTTTCTCCATATGTGTAATCATAGTTGTTTGTAAGTTTGACCAAATAAGAAGATATTTTTATTCTGAATGGATACGTATTTTTAATGTTCTTACAAATGTCTCTCAAGATAGTGGTAATGTAATAGCATCTAAAACTGCCTTCATTTTCCCTATTCTGAAGAACACATCTTTACAAGTTTTCCCATTTATTTAGTAACACAAATTATTGTCAGCTGCAGTTTTTGAACATTTCCTTATGATTACAGCTTCACGTACAAAATACTGCAAAGAAAGTGAAAAACCTGCATTTTGTTTCTTCCATCTAAAATTTCAGGGAAAACAAGTTTGTTTTTGCTGTGGATCCCAAGATGAGATCATGTATGACAAGCATCAAGTCAGGGTGATTTCTTTCAACATCTTTTACATAAAGTAAAATTTCAGGGTTTGGTGAGGTTTTTTGTTTGGTTGGGTTTGGTTTTAGTTTTGGTTTCATTTTCCACGCTAGAAACCTCTGGATTGGAAAGTTAAGGCTCAAAGAGTGCAAGCAAAAATTTTTAGGTAAGCTGGGAGACCAGCTAGGAGTAGTCATTATTAAGAACAAACACAAAACAAGTATTTGATTGCTTTTAAAAACAAACAAACAAACAAACAAACAAACAAACAAACAAACAAACAAAAAACCAAAAACCACTTTCTTTTATTTAAATCTGTGTGAATTTTCTTGAAATTATTATCTGTAGTGCAACTGTGATTACAAATATCAGGCAGAATTAGAACTGAAATGTGCTAGGTGCTATCCAAAAATGGCAGAGAAATTACTGAAATTTCCATTGAAGCACAGAATACAGGAGCTGGGTCTGTCTGTGAAATGCTTGTGAAATGCAAGGTTACATGGCTGCAATTTAAATAAGTATGCCTTGAAAACTTAGATTTGAATTTTCTTTAGGTGAATCTCAGATTAAAGTATTTTCTTGTGTTTTTAAGTTTGTATATTTTATTTGAAGAGCAATAGTATTCCAATTTCACATGCAATAAATCTGCTGTGCATAATTTCAATACCATCAAGAAATATTCATTATTTCTTCTTCTTTGTGGGTCATCTGGCCTACACTCATCTCTAAACAAACACAAATTACTGTGCAAAAGCCCATAATTTATCATGCAGATTTTCCTTCTTCCATGATCACAGTTATGTTTTCGATGACTTATCCATGTACAGCTCTTTGTAGTAATAGTTAATTCAAAATGTTCTTTCAGTTTTATGGTCTACAAATTTATGTTCCTATTTTCCTGTTCCTTGTTGCTTTATATTGCCAAATGCCTCTCAGATTTACTATGCTTTATCAATAAGAGAGGTCTTATAACATGTCTCAGAACTGCTTGCTCAATATTACTACTCATAAAGATTATGTTGCTTTGAGAGTGATAGCTTTTCATTCTACTAACAACTCCCTTTAAACAAGACAAGAAAAGGTTTTATTTTTTTCTGCTATTGCAGTAAGAGCAACAAGATTTAATTATGTATCCATTGTTTCCAATCAATCTTTAAAAAAAAAAAAAAAAAATTACATGCTTTTTTTTTTTAATATATGGACTTCCCCACAAAGTATCCATACTGACAACTGATATTTTACATTTGCCATTTTTAGGATTTATTTTTACATATAAGTAATTTGTTCATAAGTTTAAAAAATCCTAAATTATGAGAGAAAAATACAAAGTAGCTCTTGTAGATCCAAATTTTCTTTATGGCACAGGGATATACAAAATCCATTGTAATTCAGAACAAACTTTGTTATTGAAAATAATGAGCTCTTTTCTACAACACAGCTCATTATCATCAATAAAGAAGGAGTGAAATCCTTGAGGTATGCTACTGAAAAGTCTTTTCTCTAAAGACATTTTTCAACATTTTGAAATAAAAAAACAAGCTGCCAGTGATAGGCTCAGAAGTGGGGAAAAAGAAAGAAAAGTCCCTTGACTTATACTTATAGCAACCCTCGGGAAACTCACTGACATGATGTAATCTGACCACTCTTTATTAAAAATGTAAGTGCTGCTGTAAAATGTTTTACCAGAGTGGATCTGGAATGAATCTTTTTTTTTAATGATAATTGATTTTCTATTCATTTTCACAGACACCGAGAATTAGACAAACTTTAGAGAAGAGAACAAGCTTATCAAGAATTTTGTCCAATCCTCTCAATGAAAAAGGGTATGCCTAAGTACTACAATCACCTCCAGAAAGTAAATACATGCTTATTGATTTCAAAATTTAATGTGATCATTATAAAAGCTCTTATTTTGACATGACCATTACTGGACATTGCCATAACTGGAGACTAGGCAGGAGAAGGCAATACAAAATTTCTGATTTTGTATGTCAAGGTACTGCAATGATTATTTGGTAGGTCCCAGTTCAGTAATAAACTTTCCCCAGAGACAGTCACTACCTACAATAAACAATGATAAAGAGAGTTTCTTTTTATCTGTACTGTCACATAGAATCCCATCACAGTGAAATCTGAAAATCCTAAGCAATGTTGCTTTCACCATCTGCAAAAAACCCCCACACCTGACATTCAAAAAATGAAAATTTTATGTTGAAATGAAAGAGAAGACACAGACACAGTGCTTTGCTTCAGCTTTTGGTTAGCTCCCTCAGGCACCTGTTAGGAGAATTATTTAGCTAATTTTCTTACACAGTATTTAGCACCTTCTATTTTTTCAGTAAGTATTTAACAGCTTAGCAAGTAAGTTAGCAAACATGAAACATGAAAAAAAAAAAAATTAAAAAAAAAAAAAAAAAAAAAAAAAAAAAAAAAAAAAAAGAATTTAAGGAGAACAATGAACCTCACCTAGACTATAATTCCAAGTATTCTTGATTCAAAGGGAAGCCCTCTAAAAAACATTGCGGGGGGAGGGGGGCAAGAGGAGGGAATCTGAGTCACATTTCAGAAGAAGCTAATGCTTTCTTTTCACCAAACATGCAATTTTAGACAGTCTAAATATGTTTTCAGATATTGCAGTGAAGTCAAAATGAAGCTTGATCTATGTTTGGGGGGACAGATAGGACTCTTTTAGAATAAGTTTATTTTAAAATAAGCTTTCTCTCCACCCATTCTTTAAATCTGGTCCTTCTATTTATTCAATGGAAATTTTAGGACATGTAAATTTTAACTTAAGTGCCTGACCTTTAGATGTTCAATTATAAAATGTATGCTCATATCTAAAACCATGGCATGTTCTAGAAATAAAGACTGTAAAAAACCCAAACAAACCAGAGAACACATGTTCTGGTCTGAGGACTCTGGACATTCAGCTGACACCAGAGGCCTTTAAATTCTCAATAATACAGTGAGGTTTCCTAGCTGAGGGCTTTGCTATCTCATTTTGGCATTTATATGGCAAACTTAATTTACTGTTCCTATGCTATTATAAGCCCTGTTGATTTTTTTTTTTTTCCCCTTAAATTACATTTAAGAATCATGAACATAGCTAACAAAGCAAAAATGATCGGCTCAAATATGATATTTTATATAACGTGCAGTTTCATTCAGATGAGGGTGCCAGATCTGATAACAAATTAAGTAAACATTTGCCAACAGCAGTCTTGCATTTGAATATAAATTGGCACTGCAGTCACACCCATCTGTCCAGTCAGGCTGTGGGAACATTGATTATGTCCTGCTACAACCTTTTTTTTAAAAAAAATGTCAAATGCAATCCTTTATCAGACTGAGAAAACAGCATTTTCAATTTCTTTTTTAAAAAGAGAAAAATGCTTGATATATTTAATATTATATAAAATCAGTATTTTTTACCAGTTAAGACAACTGTGCTAACTAGTTAACTATGACTCCAAGCCTGCCACTAAAGCTGCACTTCTCCTTGGGTACCAATGCTATGAGTAGGTCATCTACTCCCATAATTCCTCACTTTCTTGCTAACTCAGGGAGCAGTGACATTTCAAGTATAATGGTAAACACTACTTTTTTCTCAAATTCAAAATCAAGCAGGTAGATGCAGCTGAAAAATACTTTTCTCACAAAGGCAATCAGACAGAGCTGATCACTGGTATTGTTCCTGTACAAAACAACAGAAGATTGTGGCTTCTGAAGATCTCAAAACTATACAGAAGATGTAGCTCTCGCTGTGACCGTACATTAGTCTTGTACACTGTCTAGTTTATAGACTACAGACCTCAGTATTTGCTGAGTCTTTCATATATATCCTGCATTAATTTGACCAAAGTTTTTGCCACCCAAGTAATTTTCCTCTTTTTTACTTGGTAATACTTTTTCACTTCACCACACTTCTTACTCAGTATTTCTGATGTTTCTTCTTTTTGCTGGTTACTCCATTTTCCATGTTTCCTTGTTTCTGCTTTCCAGTCTAGGTTCTGGCAATGCATTTGCCTTCAATTCTGGGACATAAAACCTAAGAAAACAAATTTTCTCCTTCAGGTCTCCTTCAAAATCCACTGCCTCCAGGAGCTGTGTCTACAGTTTCTTGCAAAGTCATGTGTGAAGACAGGCCACAGCTTTATAAATTCAGAGTGCTTAAATGGCAGTAACCAGTGGACTTAAATGACTTTGGACTGAACCAAATTACTTCCCCAGTAACCCAAGAGAATGGAAGAGAGGATAGAGCAGCAGCACCTTTAACCAGAATTTTCTGTAGCAATGGAAGGTTAATTGTGTTTCCTCCAACTCTGCCTTTCATTTCTGACTCAGGTGCTTTCACATAACCATGCTCTTTGGCAATGGGACTGCATCCAGAAAATACCTTGTTCGTTTTATTTCCAGCTCTGAGAAGAGGATCCTCATCACTCAGGTTCTTCAAAAGTCTTTACATAAAGCAGAGGATAAAATAGGTGTACAGGAAAAAAGGCCTTCTTAACATTGTCTTTTTTTAAAGTGTTAGTACATAATTTAACATTTGGCTTCCTGTTAAACAGAACTAGTACAATTCATTTTAAGATATGTGTTTAAGTGAATGCTTAATAAAGTTGAAAGTATACCTGCAGTGGAAGCTATTACTTGAAAAACAAGCAATATATATAGAAAAGAAGTAGCAATTGAAGCCCTCTCTTAAAATTTCTTCAATCTTTTACAGCTGTTTCTGCTCTATATTTAAGACACTCTTTAGAAGCTATAGGTTTTTATGGATTAACTGATGGTAATAATAATAAAATTATGTTATACTGTCCTTGACTCTCATAATTAATTTGCCACACTTCTTTCACTGGCAGTTTGTTCTGTTCCTTATTATCTACAGTTTCCCCACTATCAGCAAATAATTCCATTTCAAAGTTAATATTAAACACATAAATTAATATGTATATACATAGTTATTTCTCATAAATTTTAATAACAAAATTTACAATAAAAAGATCAAAGTAGCCATATTAATACAAACTCTAGGCTCATCCTGCATCTTAGTCCTTCTGGCAGTCTAGATTAGTTTGATTGCAGAGGATGTCTTCATATGAGTGTCACATTTAGCCTAGATATATGTCATACTCAAATGCACTGAAGGAAAAGAAGTTGTGAGTTACCAACATTTTAACTAAGATGCATTGAATACAAGATATTGAAATCACTCTTCATCAGTGAGTGCAACTCATTCAGTAAAGTAAAAACACAAAGCTTTGCAAGACCAAGCCTAGATATGACTTCATACTTTTTCAGGGGAATATGTTACAAGAGCCAGGATGAATAATATGTTCCAAACTTCCAGCTAATTTTACTTTTACCATCTTGCACTTTAATGTTTGTTCGTTTAATCTTCTCATTTTTTTTCATTCCCAGTTAGCACGATATCTGCTTTCAAGGGAAAATACAAGGGAATCTTTTTACTGTGTTGCTAATCAGTAATGAATGGGTGAGATAGTTCAGAAATTCTTGTAGTATTTTTCTCCTGCTTAAATTTTTTCTTCCTCATCTTTCTTTCTCTGGGTAGTTTTTTTTATTTTTCCTTTTCATCATACAAAGATAATTTTTTTTAAAAAAAATTGAATAGTTTATACTCTACTTTTCCAAAGACAAGTTTGTACACCACTGCTTTATAATATAAACAAGAAATTATTTTCCTGAATTTTCACTACAGCCACTAAAATCCTTTTTGCAACTTCAAAATATGTTCCTTTATTTTGATTTTCAATCAGTTGTTTGTACCTCTGTTGATAGTTCCTTTACAGCTTGTCATACATACAATCTTTTTGTCTTTCAGTGATCCCTGATCTGTCTCTATTTCTTCCATTGTCCTCAATGAACTGACACTTTTCTTTCTGCAGTTATTTCACAGACAAAAAGGAGAGCACCGCAGGCAGCTTATAAGAAACTATGGTTCCTGGGAGGCAGCTGGAATAAAATGAGGAAAGCTTACAAAAAACATAGGTCTCACTTTCTAACATGACTTTACTTTTCTATAAAACAAATTGGTTAATTAGGATTATCCTCTCTGAAAACTATGCTCTATCACAGCAGGACTTTTTCTTAATGGAGCTCCTGGACAAAAGTATCAGATATGTTCAGATGTAATTTTCCTCTTTAATTGAAACTAGAATAAAAGGAAGTAAAAAGCACGTTGAAGTTGCTGCTTCCATTCCGATGGCTATTTCTGTGTAATAGTGTTGTGGTTTTACCCCAGCCGGCAGCTGAACCTCACACAGCCGCTCGCTCACTCCCCCTCATAGGGATGGCGGAGAGAATCGGAAGAGCGAAAGTGAGAAAACTCATGGGTTGAGATAAAGATAGTTTAATAAGCAAAGCAAAAGCTGCACACACAAGCAAAGGAAAACAAGGAATTCATTCCCCACTTCCCATGGGCAGGCAGGTGTTCAGCCATCTCTGGGAAAGCAGGGCTCTGTCACGTGTAATGGTTACTTGAGAAGACAAACGCCATCACTCTGAACGCTGCTGCCCCCCACTTCTTCTTGCCCAAGCCCATTATAAAGCAAGTATGATGTGATATGGTATGGGATATCTCTCTGGTCAGTTGGGGCCAGCTGTCCTGTCTGTGTCCCCTCCCAACTCGTTGTGCACCCCCAGCCATCCCACTGGTGAGGTGGGGTGAGAAGCAGAACAGTGGCTCTGTGTAAGCACTGCTCAGCATTAACAAAAACATCTCTATATAACAAAACCATCTCTATATTATCAACACCGTTTCCAGCACAAATCCAAAACATAGCCGCATACTAGCTACTATGAAGAAAATTAACTCTCAGCTGAAACCAGGAGAAATAGTTATTTAAACATGCAATATATCCTTTTTCCTCCTTGCACTTTATGCTCAGGCAATGTCACTCTAATATGTCAATACTCCACCCTGTCCACACTGTTCAACCAGCAAAAAGGACCTCTGATCCTCCTGAAATTATGGTTGGCTTAATGCTTCTCCTTTGGTGATGCAAATCCAGTCCCATAGACTCTTCTTTTTTTCGCCAGAGTAGGTGTAGAAAAGGAAGCATGGCCAGGCTGTCACCTCTCCAGTACCAAACAACTCATTAGCTCACTGGTACTGGACTCAATTTTCAACAGGTTTATGAATGCCGCATTGGTAGGGACTTGCAAAACAGGGAGAAAACAACATAAGCCAGGATTTGTTCCCACTACTCAGTCCTAGCTATTGACCTGACTCACTGGCCTCATAGCAATAACCGTTGCTCGATTTGGTTTCTAGCACAAGGTAAGCCCTGGAATTTTAGTCTTATGGGAGATCAGTACAGAGCTGCATGGGACAGACTTTGTTACTATCAATAGGATTTCATGCAGTGTTAAATTAGGTGTAAGAGAGCTCATCTATTATTTCCAGAATGCCAAAAATGTACTAAAAGTTCTGAACAAGATAACAACAAGAAAAATTAACTTAAAGTTCAGTAATATACAGACTGCAGTATTTCATTTAACTAAGCCTAGTTCGTGTTCTAAATAGCTATAATCTGAGTAATCATCCAACCTAATTTAATAAAGGAGAAATTATTGTAGTTCATAAGGACTGAATCAGATGTGGACTTTTGGACTTCTGACAGAATCAAAAACAAATAATCATTTAACTCCACCCCTACTCTGAGACAATTACAAACCCTCTGTGTATCAGTACTGTGACTGGTATTTTATCAAAGCTTGTGTCCTACTTTCTTCCAGTACTATTTTTTTTTTTTGAACAAAAATATTTCCATTTTTGACATCCCACTCATTGTGTATGCAGTCCAAAGACAGGTTTTCTTCAGTTTTTTAGCTTTATCAGCCAATAATTCAGTCTGTTAACTGTGAAAGCCTACAGTTTCTACTATTGATCTTCCATTCCTTATATGCTTTGTAAATAACATCTAAAACTTTCTCTAACTTTATTCTTGGATCTGAGTTTTTGCCATTCCTACTGGGAAAATGTGGTGTGTTTTCACTCTGGAAATGCCATCACAGTTTGAATGTTCCTGTCAGTTTTCAAGATTACCAGAGGATTTGGAGCAATTCCTGCCCAGTACTTGCACATTTATCCATAGGAGACCAAAGATTCCTCTTGTAGATATGACTGTGATAATGGTTAGCAAGCACTACCTTTTTGAAAAGCTTCTTTTCTGATTCCATTTCATTTAGGTCTTTCTTGCCACCATTTTACCTGTGATACTCCACTTCCTCTGTCAACCACATTGCTGCTGCAGTATGTGCTTGATCTTACTCTGTCTACTCCATATTTCATCTACAGCTGTGGCCTTTCAATATTCACACTTCTGCTAGTGTGTTCATTCTTCAAATCTTTCTGATTTTTATTGTTTCTTCTAAATAATTTTAACTTCTTAGTTTTTTCTTGAACCGTAATCAGCTGAAAACTTTTATAAATACCTGGGAAAGTTTTGCTTCAATTACTTACAGTCTTTTCTTTTGTACACAAAGAATTTCTCCTTCCCTTAAGCCAATATTTCAGATTCTTTCTTTGTTCCTGGAGATTACAGTACATATCTATTGATATATTGCCAATGAGATATTGCCTCATTTCTCTTAAGGTTGATGGGTTCTCATAAAATCAGAATTAGCCATAAACATTCCGAATCCAGGACTCACATCTGTGTAATTGCCCCTACTTGAACAACCAGCTGCAGCCTGCCAATGCCGCACCTCATGGAAGAAACCTGGGCAAGGCAGACCCTGAATGTCCACGTGCAGAGTTCACACACTTGAAGACAAGCCTGTGGAAGTGACATGCACACCCCAACCATGTGCTGATGTTTTGCACAATTTTACAACCCACTTCATTCATGTACTGATTTATAGTCTTTTATGTAAGGGTAATTCCAAAAACAACTGATACTGTAGCCAAGTCTATGGCATTTACAGTCTTTTTCTTTTTCTTTTTTTTTCTTTTTCTTTTTCTTTTTCTTTTTCTTTTTCTTTTTCTTTTTCTTTTTCTTTTTCTTTTTCTTTTTCTTTTTCTTTTTCTTTTTCTCTTTCTTTTTCTTTTTCTTTTTCTCTTTCTTTTTCTTTTTCTTTTTCTCTTTCTTTTTCTTCTTCTTTTTCTCTTTCTTTTTCTTTTTCTTTTTCTTGTATTTTGAATATGTTGAAAAATTCAGTTAATGCTACACAGAAATAGAACACGCAAAGAAAGAATTGCCTGGTGGAAAGACTTGAGCAGGGAGCACAGCGAGAAGGTAAATTTACACCTGAGACCAGAAAAGAAGCAAGCAAGTGGAACAAGCCTATATATTTCATATATGTACATTACAACAGCTCTACAACTGGTATAAACTTGTGTAGGTCTAAGAGCATCAGCTTAGCTCGCTGATTTACACCAGTTGAGGAGTTGGTCCATCAAACACCTGATGCTTCTCCTTTTTTTATACGCAAAAAGGGAAGAAAAAAAAATCCCCAGCACTACACCACTTTCTACTGGAGTTTCACAATTGTTCTGATTGGGATTTTGAGCCCTTTGCCTACTAGGCAGACTTTTTATCTGTCCCCTATTTGCTACATCCAAGGGTAGAGGGGGAGTGGGGCTGTTTTGTTGTGCTGAAACAAAGTTACTGAAGTTCATGGAACAATTTGCTTTAGGGAACCAAAAGGTATTCCACATGTCCAGAATATACACAATATATATTTTAATTAACAGATGGTTTTTTAAACATTCAGTAACTCAAGTCTTATGCTCCGTGTTAAGGCATGCCTAATTAGCAACAGTCTTGTTATAATCTAAAGCATTTCTCACCTTTACAAATACAAGTGACTTATTAGAAAGCATAATCTGTCCCAAGAGTCTATTTACCAATACTGAAGTTTTTTAGCTGACTTCACCAGGCCCTCAGACACAGAATATTATGAAGCACATTGAAATTATTTTCTACCGAAAGCTCCCTTTTCTAGAGAATGTTGCCTCCACAGTGTCATTGATTAATTGTGAAACGCAGTTAGAACAGTTGTAAATTAGTCCTCAGTGCCATGGGACACATGTAAGGGAGGCAATCTGCATGCGGCTCACAAATCCATTCAATCTGGGGTGTTTGTGATTTTCTTATCAAATAAAAGTAGCAAACAAATATGAAAGTACGTGACAGGATATATTAATGTAAACGTAAGACATGGGTTGACATATACAGCCCCAATATATAGATGTCCTAGAATATCACACAGATTTTTCTGAGCATATTATACCCCTCTCAGTAATAACAAAGCCTCTCTCCAAAATGCATGCTGTCTGCACATGATCTTCTGTACGTGTCTATTTATATATGTTTCCTTTGTTAATAGATGCACTGCTTTTACTTGATTTTGGTACATGTCCTAAGTCCGTACATGCAAGTTGCTTTCTAAAAGTCATAAACGTATCAAGGAGACAAAAGCACTAGAAAAGCTTTTCTGCGGGGCAAAAAAAAAAAAAAAAAATTAATGCCTTTTCCACAGAGAGAATATGCTGCCTTACTCCAGTTACAGCTTTATGTAAAGAGACAGCAGTGGGAGGAGAGATGTATTCTTGAAACATCTGCACAACCTTGATACTAGTGCTTCAGATAGTACTTAACAGACCTTTACTGCATGTTTTCTGTGAACTAGATATCTGTCTTACAATGAAGGACTTCAGACTTGTCAGTCTTGAAACAGCTCCCCTGAAAATTTCAACTAGAAACAGCGTTTTCCTCAAGGCATTGTCTGAAGTGGTTGGGCTACTTATTTATGCTTTGGTTTTGATTTGTTAGTTAGATGCCCCAAATGAGATGTGTGCATACAAAATCATATATTTCCAAGGAGCACTTTGATGAAATTATGCTCAAATTTACTTGAATGATTAATTATTTTAGATACATAGTTCTCATTTGATTGAGGAAGAAGGTGGTGGTGTTATAGGTTTGTGCTGATTTTCTTATTTATTTCACTATCTATTTCCCTGAAAAACTTAAAATAAAGTATAGTGTCTGTCCACTGCCTGTGGATGTTTTTTAGTGGCTCAGAAGTACAAGAGATAATACTATATGACAAGCTGAAAAGCTCACTCTCCCCTGAGGACAGGGCAAACACTTGCATGGAGCCCTTAGCTTTTAAGGTGTTTTAACCCATCTTCTCTCAATATACTCATGTCTTATAATTAATTAATTTTAAAATTTTTACTTGTGTGGATTTTTGTATTAATAATTTAAAATGCACATGTAGATATATTTATGGCAAGCACTTTTCTCATCTCTATCTTCGGATGGGTTGTTCTCTTTTTCACAAGTCTTAAAATGCTGGCCTTTGTGAAAGCTGATTCAGATAACAGTGGTGAATCGGAATGGCATTATGAGCATATTATTTTTGTGCCAGTGGTATTATCACTATAACCTACTTTTGGATTAGTAAACCATAAGTCTTCTCTTGCCTCTTTCGTTGCACTGGTGCTCCATATTTACTGGAAAGTTGACAGCTAGATATTCCTTCTCCATAATATCCTCAATAAGATATAGCAAAGTTTTATAATGCCTAATCTTGCATTTATGTTACATTTCTAGCTGAAATATTTCCACACATGCACATGCACAATAACTTCATAAATTGTTTTCTATTTTGAAACAAATGAAAATGTTTTAAAGTATTTATTTCTTAGCTAAAATACAGGATCTTCAATCGTGAAAGGGATCTGAGAGTTTAAAAGAAAAAAATGTGAAAATCTAAAAAGAAATATAAAGTTTGTGCTCAAATTGACTCAAAATCCCAGCATGATAGCACATACAGTCATACAGAAGATAACTGTCTGTTAGACTAGGATAATTGACTACTTATATAAGCTATCCATCAAGACATCAAAGAAGGCCATGCAAGTGTGAAATTGTAACAAAATTTATCTTTAAGTTTTTTGGGGCTTTATACACTATTTAAACCATGCAACCAATACAGGTTTCTCATCTATTCTTAAATTTAAAGTATACATCAGTGTAGGAAGAATCAGAAGATTTTCTGTGTTCGTGTCAAAGACAGCCTAATTTTCAATGTATCTCAAACTTCCAATAAGCGGATACCTTGGAAAAGAGGAATAAATATTTATTTCAAAGAGCAGAAAGAAATAAAACATCTGGATTCTGCTCTACACAATGTATATGGCAGATATTAAAATATCATCTTTAATGTTTATTAAGGTGAAAATTAGTTTTGCTAGATTAAGCAAAGTTAGTAAGATCTCATGCTTGAATAGACAGTCAATTAAAATTTCAAGGAGACTACCCTCACCTACATTACTGAATGTGTAGAGTGTGTGCTTTGTGATAATTTTTCCTGTTCTTCTAATGACCCAAAGGTGTGATATAGACTGTAACTTTTATAGCCTTCAGTCCAGCTTGGAAGAGAGAAAAGCTACTTCAAAATCTGGTTCTATATTTTAAAAGTATCATTATTTGTAGTGACTTTGAATTGCTGTTCAGAACTCTGGGAGATGCATTAGATTACAACAAAAGGATATATTGAGAAGCTCAACATCATCAGAGCATTAGATAAAGCAGGTGATTTGGGGAAGTTCTGTGGAGGAATTAAAATGAAAAGAAAAAAAGAAGGAAGTAACCACAAGAGAACAAAGGAATCAATTGCAGAACCAAAGCTGAAGAGCATTTTGAACATGTACCACTTGCTGCCTATTGTTTTAATTGCATCCCACTATTGCAGTATTGGTGTTTCTCCAAAAACACAAGTTTTGAGAACACAGAAATTTCCAGTGGCTTCAAACAGATTACAAGGAAAATTGTATGCCCATACCATAACCAACAGTTTTATGATATGATAAACTCTAAGTCAAGTTTAGTATGTCCAACGTACAGGTAAAACATGTTTAAGAATCCATAAACATGCAATTTTTTCAACATGATATAAGAAAAATGTATGTTTACTAAATACTTTTTACAGAAACCAGTTTTGAAAATTCAGAGATTGTAGCAACTAAATTTTTTCTTCTGTTTTACAGTTGGTTTTGCAAATGTACAGAAGGCTACAACCCATTATCTGAAGGGTAAGAAGGCTGAAAGAGTCATGAAAATTTCCACTATGCTTCAGCATATCTCTAGGTTTCTTTATTCACATTCAGAATAATGAACAGACAAATAATTTTCATTCTCTGGAATGCAAAGAAATAGCTGCTTTTTGTGGGTGGTCCCTTCAGCAACAGGTTCACAGCCCAGAGTTTCCCACACCATAATGAAGCATTTTCTTGGTCACCAGTTTACTCCAATACCTTCAAATCATTTTCTTTAAGTTTACATTATACTTGGAAGGTACTTTCCCTTCTAGCTGGCTTCCAAGTTGCAGTGTGTAATGTTATAAGTAAGTTTGTTTGGAAAAGACACTGGTTCCTTCAAAGCTCAACTCTTGAGTTTTCAGGGTTTTTTCAGTTTAGCTTTTGTGCTGGTGCTTTCTAGCGCAGTGAAAAGAGAAGGAAGAAAAGGTTAGAAAAAATCCAAATTCCTTCTCCTGCAATAGATACAAATGCTGCCTTCTTCCATAGCTCAATGAGCTACATGATACTGCTCAAAGTGAATTACATAAAGATGAAAAATGGTTTCTTTTTTTTTTTTTTTATTACTATTAAATGAGTCCTCAGTACTACCAACTAAAGCCATTTAAAGGGATTATGAAGACCTACTCACTCTTGCCTTGAGGATTCAGTTCTCCTTTGCAGAAAAAATGAGAAATCATTTAATTGATTTCAAACACATTTTATTGCCAAAAATCCTCTGCTCACTATTCGTGGAGCACTAACTCACATTTTCTTAGGAAAGACTTTTGAAGAAAAGAGGCAGGATGCCCAAATATGCAAAAGTTTAATAGTGGGCTAACAAAGTAAAAAGCCATCATTCTTCTTCCTAATAGCCCTGAGCTGCTCTTTGGCAGTGCTGTCTCTGCAATCTAGAATATCAGTTGTAACAGTGTATTATTTTTATTGTTTCTCAGGCACTTTTGATCAATAAAACCAAAGCATTTTACATATGGGTTGCCAGTTGTTCAATTCTGCAAAAAAATAGATTATACAGTACATTCTTTTATTATTTTTATTTAGACCTAAGAGGATGTGCTGCACTGAACAAATGAAACAAAGGCCATCTAATATAAAAACCCTGCAGCAGTACAATCTCACTTTGTATTTTCTTAGTTGCTTTAGCAAAAACAAACAAAAAAACTCCCTCCAGCTATTTTGCATGTCAGTACAGGAATTGTTTTTAAAGGGATTTCTATATGAGAAATAAAGGTAAAATTAGAAAGGATGCAGCACTAATATTTAGTTAGGTAGCCACTCAGAGGGTCAGAAACTTCTGCTTTATCATCTCTGTGCATTTTTTGCCACACACACTCTTGCCCTTTGTTCACAGCAACTGTAAATTTTCATAAATGAACCCTACTCTCTCATTTCCTCTTGCTTTCATCTCTTCTGCAGGTTCTCCCCACACATTCCCCAATTTTTTATCTTTCTCAATATTAATTCTTTTTCTGATAACTAAAAATGGTTTGAATTGCTCTTTCCCCTGTGGACACCTCATTCATTTGAATTGCCTCTAGCAGTTTGGGTTTTTTTCTATACATGTCTGTTGTTGCAAAATGCAACAGTTGCTGTATAGACTGACACATTGGCAGAACTGTCATTAAAATTTAAGACATTAATAACCACAAATGCATAGGAAAGAAAACAAGAAACATAGGTACACATGGAGACATGTATGTGCATTTATTCCACTGAATGTAAATATACAAAAGAAATTGTGCAATAGATGATATTCTAATTTTCTTCCCCTGTACATATTGCCTTTAACTGCCCTAACAAATAATCTTAACAGGATTATTTCAGAGCAATTGACTCCATCTCAGGACTCAGTTACAAAGCAACTTCCCATCAGTAAAATTAAACTGTAAAAATGGTGATGCTCCAAAGTTGTCAGTTTAGTCTTTCATTTTGTTGTTCTTAAAGGCAACTGGAGTTGCAGAGTCCAGCTGCATGCACCATACAGAAACAAGTCATGCAGTGCATAATGGATTTTCACACCAAAGAAAGACATGATGGCCATCACTGCCCACCATGTCCTGCCCATTGCCTTCTTTTAAAAAATGACCAAGGTATAGTGTATCTAAATCATTGCTCCATAAGAAAACAACTTTTGAATCCTCTCTCAGCTTTCTAAATACTCACAGGGAGCTTAAAACTCAAGAGTTTTAAGCCTTTCGAAAGTACCAAATTAAACTTACACAGAAAAAATAAGTGAACTCATAAAGGAGCCAGTGGCTTTCTTTTCACTGATTTTGCCAGGAAAAGGAACATCTTTGAATGCTGTGTCTCCAGTCTTCCTGTTTGAACAACGTCCATCACTATAGAAGTCAACTACTAGACTGCTAGGATAAAAGCAAGCTGTGAGGGTTGGTCAGAGACAACTCCAGAAGTTATAAGGAAACAAAGTCTGGTGACAGACAGAAATAGAAGAATGATTTAGCACTCAGGTTAAGTACCTAGTAGTAATCTAGCTACTGGCATTGCTTCAACAAATGGAAAGGGGGATCGTCCTCAAAAATTTTTTTTTTTTTCTTTTTCTTTTTTAACATTGCAAGCCTAATTTAAAGGAATCACTGCATGGAATAGGTGCCTTTCCCCGTGAAGAATCAGGAATTTGGTTCCTAACAAGAGAAGTCAAATTTCTAAAGTAAGCAGAGCTCTTGTGTTTTCTTTAATGTAATGTTTTTCCTTAACTACGGTCAGGTTTTCCTTTGTGGCAGTGGAAGTCATTATCTTCTATAAAAGTATTCAAAACTACTTTTTCAAATTGTCACTTGAGTCTTATGAAATATTAAGTTTCTGATTCTTCAGATATTAATTATTTATTTTAAAATCACTTATTTTGTCTTGATTTAATATGTATGCAATTTACCTTTGAGTGGTAATAAAACACTTATAGATTTTTTTCTACCTATTAGGATCTGATAAAATTTCTGTCCATCTTAAATGAGAAAGTTTCTCTACCAAGGTTGGATACAAATCTTCTCTTCATGAGATAATTTTTCTGTTCTAAGAATTTTCATCAGAAAGTGGGGGAAAGGATTTTTAAATAGTTTCATGCACAGCTTGGAGAAAATTAAGACAGTAATTAGAAAGAAAAATGGATCATTGCCACATGAAAAAGAACAGTCATTTTATATGATGAATTTTGATTTGATTATCCAAGAAAAGTAATGAATTGGCGTCATGGAAATAATCAGTGTTAATAGACTCTCATTTTTCATTATCAACGGGGGAAAAGAATTTCTATCAGTATATCAAAAGGACTTCATTTTAGCATTGCTTATTGTAAGTATCAAAGAACCTCTCAGCTTTGAGGGTTTCTAAGTTTCTGTAAGACATTAAAAATTTTGAAGTATAGTACAAAAGAGGAAGTATTCTCATAGCTGATAAGACACAAGAAACAAAATAACAAAACATAAATTGAAAGTGCACCTCTAAGAAAACTGTGTAATGCATCATCAGAGAATGGTTTCACAGATGAATGGCAAATTTTTCCATAAACAGAACTAACTGCAGTACACAGATAATGATCCCCCACACACACAGATTTTTTTAACAAAAGTTTATACTTCCAAGTAGGAAACATGGAAAAATCAACAGTGATTGAACCAAAGACTTCCATTTACTCTATTCAGCTATGGTAATATATATATATGTATTTATAGAGAGAGATAGCAAGCTGTGCATTTAGGGTTTTTTCCAAGTTTGTTGAATGACGTTCTAGCTCTAAATTACTGTAGTGGAAAAATTTTGTTCAGCTTGCATTTAAACTGCCATTGTGGATAAAGTGTTGGATAAGAACCACTGAAAAGAGAATCTATAAATTCTATTAAATAATGGTCCTTCATTGTCTATTTTAAACATGACCAAATATGGTTTTCAAAATGCTATTTCCCATACCAGATTCCTGCATTTTTTGTTGTTTGTTTTTTTTGTTTGTTTGTTTGTTTGTTTTTCTCAATACTGTAAACTGTTGAGGTATAATGAATATCGCTTTAAGTTTTCTAAGAGTATTGTCTGGAATTTAAAAATAAATCTCTTTTGGCTGTGGTTGTATTTCATCTGTATTCCTCTTCCACACATAATTCAGGTTTCTCACTTGATCACACACAGTAAATAGATAGCATTCAGATATGGATACTATGCAGATATACTACGTGTTGAACGTGCATACTGCTTGACAAGTGTTTTTAAAGTCAAGGTTCTGAAAACTCTAAATATGCTACAGTACACATGAAGTTTAGTAAAGCAGACAAGGTTTTCTTTGAAACTTTTGCAGTTAAGACCTCATGCATCCTTTGTGGGTTTGCCATCTGATACAATGAGAAAAAGAAAAAAAAATCTCTTCACTATCCTGTATTCCAACAAAGACTGTCATTCACCAATGAAGCCAGATGACAGACAAAGAGCCTCCCACTCAAAAGAAACCAAAAGTCCCTTCAGCCTCGTCCTTTCCCCCTCTAATCTTCCCTCTGAATTACAGCTTTTCCTAGAAAAATTAGAAGATGTAAAGAATTTTTAATTTTTGGCAATCCTTTCTTGATTTTTATGTCATTTCTGAAAGCAGCACATAGATGACCTCCAACATCTTAATGGAAGTTACAGGCAGTTCAAGAATTTGACCACATAGATGATAATAATTCTGCATACAGAAATTCGAATGAGGTGAAATAAGTACTGTATTGATCCAGTGAATGTTCTCAGTCTATAAACAGAAAACTATTATGTGTGCAACTGTAAAAATTTCTGAGCAAAATGATCTTTGAACTGGAAGATGTTTGAGGGCTGTGAAGGCTGTGGCATAAGAGTCCCAGGCAAACACAGTTATGATTATATGCACTAGTTTGCAGGGTTTATGAACTACAAAGTGGAAAGAGTCTCAGCTCATTTGTTCGAGTGCCATCATCATGCTGCACTATTCAGGATACCGGGCTTGTTCAACAAAAGGAAAATAAATGTATGTTGACTCACTAGCAAAAGCAAGCAAAATGATAAATGTATGTTCTACAGATAGTAGTAGATTAAATAAACATACCCTTAAAAATTCTCAATGCATCATGCTGATCCCCTTTTTCATACACTAAGGTATCAAAGACCATTTTTAAATGCTCACTACGCTTGTAATATTTCGATTTACCATCTGTCCAAGATCTTCTCAGGCAAACTGATAAGAATTGCTACTCTCCTCTCCTTTCCTTTTTTTTTTTT
>VXBL01006721.1:191424-205319 GCA_013400195.1 Aramus guarauna
CATGGAAAATCAGAATAGAAGGTAAAATGTGGAAACAAATTAAAAAGACCAAAGAAAAATAAAAGGAACTTGTATAAAGACTTTTTAAAAACCTACACTATTAGTCTGACTAAGAGAACTTCCTGCTGAGTGTTTTAAAGTTGTCCTATGCAAGACAGGATCAATATATTCAGGAAGAAGCAGTAGCACATCTATAATTGTATGGTGTGTGTCACAACTTTAATCTGGTATAAATTTGTGTTGGTATTTTAATACAACAGGATTTTAACTATATTTTTTTTCTGCATTTTAGTTATCAGTCATGGACTAAGGAGCACAAATCACATCTCCATGAGTTTTACTTCAACCCAAAATACAAAAAAGACTTGATTCTCTATCAACAGATTGAGCACATTTTTGTATTGTATACACATCCTCTTTTGTACGTGCATCATAATTTTGTGAACATGAGCAATTAAAAAGCAACCTTTTAGCTGTATGTAATGCTTAGGGTGTTACCTTACTGCACAATACACTTAGAAGAAAAGCACTTCCAGGAAGTAATGAAATCAAGGCTAATGTGGAAATTGTGGTGTATTAAATGTGGGCACAGCTAATTGTGCATGTTCTATGTGAACCAGTCTTCTGATAAAATTCATTAAGAATGCACATTAAAGAAATTGGCAATTACATTACCTTTTAGTCAAATGTCTCCATTCTAACAACATTGTTAGTATTGTGAGAATTCTGTTTAGTGAGCTCATTGCGCAGGTATATCGACAGTAATTCAATGAAGCAACTTGAAAATCTCTAGAAAGCCTTCAAATGATCTAACTTTAAGTCTATTTAATAAGGTGTAGCAGTTCATCAAATTCTCACACCTCCAATCTTCTCTTTAAATGTCACAGTCGCACACCTGACAGAAGGAAGTACTAGAATCTAGGCTTGAATCTGTGCAAAATCCTATCATGTAGTGGCTTGTGAAAGGTAAGAAAAATAATGATGGCAGTAGCCACATTTTGAAGTGTTACCTGTGGATTTTAGGAATACAACAGAACATATGGACAGTCTGCAGGCCTTGCCACCTTGAGAGAGTTGCAGAAGTAGTATCAAAATAGCAATAATCCACTTCTATTCCAGAAGAAGGAAACATATGCTTAAAAGCCAGCCTGTAAAAATCTCTAATTTTCTGAGAAATCATCTAAGGCCCAGTTTGAAATCCAGTACTATAAAAGTAGTTCAGAAAACACTGTTTAAAATATTGCCTCATGTTTCTGCCCTGTTCATTCCCTATCAGCATTCTTCTGACTGGAAAACAGTTCAAGTATCAAGTTAAACTATTTTCTATGAGGACTTTTTAGAAAAAGAGAAGGAAAAATGATGGGGTTATGAGAGCAAAACTTTATGACAGACATCTGTAGAGATTATACAATGTGTTTGTTCCATTTATACGAAGTGTTTGCAGCTCAGAAAGACTGAATCATGCTCCAGAAACCCAAGTATGAAAAGCAATACAGAATTCTGAGATTTGCTGTTGCCTGAAAATGAAATTGATATCAGTAGAGAGTTCTGAATTTAGAGTAAATAATTTTTTATTTTTTTTTTTTTATAGAGCTTTAGGTGACCCATTAAGTGACTGACGTACTTAAAGCTTGCCTTAGGAAAAACTGAATACTTAGATCTAAATCCAAATCACCCTCAAAAGGGTCCATGCATTTATATAACATTGGAGGTGCCAACATTTAATGCATATATAAGCATGTAATACCTGGTTCAATATGTATAATACATCACTATGTTTCACTTAAAAATCCACTGCCTCTATTTTTGGGCTTCTCAGGACACCCATTACAGACTAAATCAGCTCATAGCTCCTGCACAGCTCCAAACCAAAACTAAAATCTTCCTTGGCAGTGCTGTCCAGATACACTGAACAGCCATTCTCTGTTTTTAATTAATCCTTTTGGTTTTAATTTATTAATTATTAAATTCAGTGGTAGTTACTCTATTTTAAAGCAGAGATGAAGAAAAGGGTGGTACACAAACAGCGGCTAGAGCACTGAGTCAGAGGTGGAAGTCTTGGATTCAGTACCCTTCCTTGCCCGGGGACGTTCGAGGCCATACCTTTCACCCCCCAGTGAAATGCCAGGCTGGAAGGCAGTCCAAATGGGAGCTTTCTCCCCTCAGTGCTCACCCTCTCTGCTGGAACTGCAGCACTGTACAGGAAACAACAGAAGATTTACAGGGAGGTCGTGCAGAGCACAGCTCTGACCTTCCTGGTTAGCACAGTCTTGGAAGAGAGAAGGAGGGCTTCACCTCCTGCAAAATAAATTATTTCTGTACTTTATCCAGTGATTGTACTGACTAAGGCAAAAACTTGACAAGAATCATCATTCATCTAGCCAGAGCATTTCCACTTGTCTTGAGAAGAAAATATGCTGGATGGATAGTGAATGATATATTAAACCAGAGCTTCAAGTGATACATGTTTGTACAAGCTCAGGATCCTAACCATCAAGTAAAGTCATTTACTTGAAGTGTTTCAAGTTATGTATAATGTTACATTAACTATCTAAGTGCCAATAACAACTACAATCAATTTGTGGAACTGAGATTGGATAAAGAGTTTGAAAGGCAATTTTTTGTTGGTAAGCTGATTTATAGGACTTGTGTCTGTGAGACACAGGAAACTGTCCTACCTTGGGATCTTATTTTGCGTTCTGCTGTTTTGTCTTTGAGAGACAGCTGGAAGCTGAGGCTTTTAACTGTAGGCTTTTTGTCTTTTGGGAAATTTAGCTTTATAACTGGCCATTTTGTAACAGATGCTGCTTTCATTTAGTAGCTAAATTAAAAATTTCACTTTTTAATGGAATGCAGTGTGGGTGATGATTGTGTCAAGGGACCACAGAAGAGGCAGAACCTTTTGGTGAAACTGCCCCACTTTTTGGAAGAAAACTCTCTAAAGAGTACAAACATGCTTCCAATCTCTTCAAATGTTTTTCATTACAAAACAAAACTATATAAATTGGGAACAAGATAACTCCTTTAAAAAAAATCTTCCTATGCCCATGGTATCTTCACAAAATGGCCCCTTTCCTCAAGTTTTGCCTTCTATTCTTGCAGTTTTAAGTTTTCCCTGTCTAACCAAACTCTACAAAGGCTCCTTCTGCTTCTCAGGAGCAGCATCCTTCCCTTACACTTATTTTTCTTTCAGGAACCAGGCATTTATTTTTCTTTCAGGAACCTCTTGAGTGCAGCCTTGATTCTGCGTGTGTTGCCATCTGTCATGGGAGATCATAAAACACTATGTTGAGTGCAGTGATGATAACTGTATTTTCAAGATAGCAAATAATATAATTGTTTTGCATAGGAACTTATACACAAATGTGAAACGGACTAAGAAGTATTTACTTTCAAATATTTCTCCTTAAACATCCATTATGGATTGTGGTCAAAATCAAATCCTGAGTCAGGCAAGGCATTAGTCTTTCCCAATGTAGATGATCTGTTGTACTTTTGGAAAAATTGGGATTTTTTTTTTATTTACATGAAAGGTAAGTGAATACTGAGCCTGTATTTGTCCCCTCTATGAGACGCCAAGTAAGAGTCCCTTCAGGTGTCCCAGAGAAGGAACCACACACCTTTTTTCTCCTCCTAGCTTAGTATTCCCTCCCCATCTAGGCTTCTAGAGCCTCTGAACTACTCCAATTCAACACAACAGTCTCTGGGCTATTAAGTACAATTGATTACCTTATCCTGAAGCAGTGTCACTTTCCTGGGGATTTACAATAAACCAAGATAAACAACACGTAATGAAATCCACAGCTGTGTGCGTAAAAGATGCTTTTCAAAACAAATCTTTCCTTGTTAATACAGGACTTTATATGTATTTACATCATAACAATCAGATCTCTGGAAGTAAAAGTTATCATTTTACTAACTGAGATTTATATTTTACCTATTCATTTTCAACTGTGTTAATACTTTCCTGAAATCCCAATCCGTCAAACTGATTATTCCCAGAAGATACTCATTGCTTTTAATTGTAAACATCAGCAAGAAGAATATAATTGAAATACTCTTTCCAACCAAGTTCACATCACTAAAGTCTATTTTATGCTATGCTACATTCGGCAGATTTCTTATGAAATGTCAAGGGGGAGGGAGGGAGAGGGGGGAGGGGCAGGGCAGGAAAAAGAGAGACTGATGATTTATAGCACACAGGAAAACATTCACTGCTCATATTCCACCAGTAATCTTAAACATCAACCTGGAGTACCAGAATTATTCTTGGAACAAGAATAATTGAAGCTCATTGCCTGATCAATCTATGGCCTATCTGTAAGATTGTTAATTATGCATGATAACTACTGAAAGGAACAAGAGTAGGCTGTTTTCATAATGGCCACCAACATTAAGGCCATGGTTTTCCTTAACTGTATAACATTTCTGATATTATTTTTTTTCTGATTTCAATGTTGATTTAACAACAGGAGCTCAGTCTATTAAAATTGTACAAACTGGATATATAGTATATTAGTCAGGATTTTTCCTCTTAATTCCCCATTCACACCAGACATGTGATACAAATAGCATAGTCAGACTTACCAAAAGGTTTTTCCCTGATGAACCTTCTCACACTTTGCTTTTGTTAAGAAAATTCTTTATATTATCATAATAAACATTTGCCCTCTTTTTCATATTTGCTCAAACTGTCTGTTCAGTACAGTACCTAAATAACATAAGTTTAGAACTTAAACATGTGCTTAAGTGCTTTATTAAACCAGGTTTCAGAGTCAAGTTTAAAGTCCATTAGAAAATTCAGGGAAAGTAGTCCCACCATGTCATTTTAACATTAGACTTGAAACAGAGTTTCACTGTCACTTTTATAGTTCACAACAGCTTTCCTAAAGTATCTTCTTCAAAATTGCCTCCATTATTAATAAGTCTCTTAGGTTCTACTCTATTCTACAACACCTCCCGTCTTCCTTTCTGTATCCAGCTTCCTCCCCTTGGTAATGCTAATATACCCAGTTGGTGCTTTGGTGACACCAGACTACCTTTGCAGATAGACATACTGAAATGTGGTAAGAAAGGAACATTTTCACTTGCCAATCAGCAGATCAGAATCTGATACCATGTTCCATCTTACTCTATGAAAATAAAATTTTGTATTTGTTGTATTTGAGAGAGATATCATTAATGCGATATAAAGACTGTGATGCACAGGAAAGTAGCACACAATCAACTTAATACTTCCAAGTAATGTTGTATGCTGTCAGATTTGTTGTCCACTGCTCGCATGCAAGATGGACCTATCAGATAATAAGGTATATAATTGCAATGCGTTTGGATTACTATACAGTATGTAATTATTATTTTTTCCTTCCAGCTTTGGACAGGGAAACAATTAAAATGAATGGAATATTCAGTAGTGCTTCCAGCAAAGAATATACATCACTTAATTAACTGTACTTTGTGCCCTGAATATGTTTGAAGAGAGACAGGGGGTGGGTAGAAAAACATATACCCTCAGGCCTCATTATTCCTTTGCAGTTAGCCCAGATCTTTGTATGCATAAATTATCTTAGGTTAAGTAATTGACTTTTTTAAAATGACAGCATTTCCTTTGCCTAATAATTTTGAAACAATGGTTCCTTTTTAATATCTTGTCACAGTCCACAAGTGCAACTGATTTGGCCACATTTCATAGTTTGGGGGGGATTATTTATAAATCAAAAAAGTTAGACATCCAGATTTCATTTATGTTCTGTCATTAATGCAAGTGTACTGGGTTGGAATTTTCAACTTTAAAGGGATGTACAGAAAAAGTACCTGCAATTTATACATTCATTAGCATCAGAGCTAGAAAAAGGAGAAAGCAGGGAAGTAAGTGTCTGCCAGTGCAATTTCTATCACACAGAAAAACCCTCATGACTACAGATAAATATATCTGTATTTTATTATTTTAAATATAGCTGGTTTATTTATTTATTTATTTATTTAATAGTGTTGCCACATACCTCCACCAATTTGACTGGGGACATTCCACAACTAAACAATGTCACCTACTACATCACCAGCAAAGTACTCATTGATTTTACACTGAACCCTAACCCATTCTCAACAAACATATTTGACAATGTATCTTTTCATAGGAAGTTAAGACATATGCAGTAATTAATTATCCTTAACGTCTAAAACCACTGATATAATCCGATATGCATATCTAAAATACCTAGACATGCAACTAGATGAAGGCAATTATTTGTTTATAGCAATGGATTTTTGCAGCTGCAAAATAAAATACGTCTGTTGATTTGCTTTTTAAGAGATACTGATTCTTGATATACCACTAATAGTGTGCAGTAATATACATCTGAACAAGCCAGCCATCAAGTCATGGGAAAAACTCAACATTAGTACTTAATTCTTTACAACCTAAGCACCTATTTTTACATGTATGTAATATGATAGATTACGAGTTAGTGTGGAATAGAATGATTATTTTCTGCTGGTAATAATTTTAATCATTCTTAGAAAATGCATGAGAAGTTTATGGGATCAGCTATTTTAAGTGTCCTTTCTATTGATCCTGTATGATACTTAAAGTGACTGTTGGTCATTTCCAGTTTGATAAAGCACCAGAATATCTACATATTCAAAGCAAACTATGAAGTGTTTTTCATTAGTGACAAAATATGAATTAAAAAAATATTTAAATGAATTATTTGGCAAACTTCAGATCCATATTTGTATATAGATATCTCTATAGAGAGAGAAACAATGCTTTCATTAGAGTGAGGTAGATGATATACTTAATGCACTCAGAAAAAATAATCCCAAAAGTTTTTGTTTTTAAAGATACATTCCTTCTGGAATATACATAAAGTTTGCTCACAAAAATAATTAGTTGTTCTACCTTCTGCTTGTATCTAAGTATTATTCTGCAAAGGATAATGGAGAAGAAATGAATGATATCAAAATAAATAATTAATCTATAAATCCAGAAACCAGATTAATGACAACATCAGACATGCAATCTCAAAAACTAATTAATCCCTTTCAACACATACTTTTTTAAAGTTCACACAGTAGCCTTCTCTTTGAAAAGACCGAGGGTGGGGGGAGAAGAGTAAAGTCATCATACAATTTAATCTGAAATATCCTTTCCCATAAATTATGGTGGGGTTTTATCACTTCTAATATTACTGTAGATTAGATCTCAGAATACAAAAATTCTCAGAGTGGGAGGTCTAAGGATTTTCTTCTCCAGAAATGTTGCAGGATAAATTGTTGATGCTGAGTTCTGAAATTATGGTATTCCAAATTTGTCTTTACTCTGGCTTTGTCACTTGAAATATGACATGTTGATACAACATATTTTTTATAAATAGGCTGTAATAATTATGAATGTTGACTCTTCATACTGGCATTATATTACTTTTAAAAATAAAAAAGAAGATGTTAAATTATCTGTGGTCTGGCAAGTGTTGCCAGACCTTCTCCTACGCACCTGAGTCTCTTGATTATAGTGTGATACTGCCAAATAAATGGGAACAGTTACAGGAAATGCCTAGTAACTTACAAACACAAGGACAAGCTGCTGACTTTGCATTTTTTACAAAAAGAATGGTTAACCATCAGCTTATGCAACCAGCACACACATCTAAAGAACAACATATTGTTACAATGACATGCTACAACTGACAATGTGTATGGCTTACATATGGTATCAAGTCAAGTTATAGTGTGTTACATTTATAGAAACCTCATTAAACGCAAACTCTGTTAATTCCAAGGTGACACCTACAATTTTTGTTATTACTGTGCATAGGTGGAGGAGTTAGGGGAAAGAAAGGGCTGGCAGCCTTGAAGGAAGGAATGTAGTAGAGACAGCTGGGAAGCAAGTACTTTATATAGGCTGACTTGATAGCATCTCAAGAGGTACGGTGTGAACTGATTATCCACGGGATGTTAATGCAGTTTTGTGAGCATGGATGGACATTTCAGAAGGGACTGCCATTACTTTCATAGCAGACAAATACCTCTGCTAATTAGTACAGAGGCAGAAAATAGGCAACTTTAGGTCTATGTGAAAACGTACCAGGGAAGAAGGATTTCATTTGTCTAAGAAATTATGCTTTATAGGTGTGCAATAAGTAGCATCTGCCACTAGGCCAGAGAATAAATTGCCTGGAAATGTAAGATGTAAGATAGTTCCTTAGATGTAAGATCATGAGAGATATTGTTGCCTAATGCAAAGAAAAGTTTGGTTTTGGTCTTAGCTTTTCTCTCCATTTAGGTATCAAGTTGTTATATCATTATGCAGATTATTCTGGAGGAGAAAAAAAAATCTTCACTAAAATAGTGAAATTAACTTTTGGATTTCTTTACTGCATTTATAGTTCAAAGTACATTTTGGTAGCTAACATCCATGCTGCATCTCTCTTTAAATGTGCAGAGCTCTTCAGCATACAGCTACTGTTGCCACTGATAAGAAAATAAGCCTGTCCAAAGGCAATGTCAAGAGGTTGGCCATCATTACAATGAAAAAATATTGACTTCTCCAAGATTACAGAATGCCAGAAAGCATCCTAGGAAAAAAAAGTGGGGAATTATAGGAGACAGAGAGCATAGAGTCTTTTTAGCACTAAATGTGTTTTTATCACACACTCCATCATGAAGACCTGAGAGCAATTATCTCATTTACAAGGAAAACACATGCTGCCTTTTCTCTGGAGATTACTTTTTCCAGTAGATTTCAGTTAATTAGTAAATAAGCCCAAGACAAAAATGAGAGAGGAAGAGCATCAAAAGCCAGAACTTAGCATTTCTCAGGCACAGAGAACATAACTAGGTGTAGCATCAGGTCAACATGTCAGAACAATGTGTCCCTCTTCCACAGCAGGCAGCTGCATTATGCAAACATTTCTGAAGTCCAGTAAGAGTGGAAAGCCAGTGGGAAGTTACTGGTCTTACAAAATATTGAGAGGGAAAATAGCCAATTTGAGGTAAATATGTCACCTAAATTTACTAAAAAGTCCCTTGTGTCATTTATGGAAGCGGGCCATTAAGTACTGGTTCTATATATGTATTTTGCAGAAAGAAGAAAGCAAAAGTAATTCTACAAAGCATTTATTGCTGGTACTCATAAGGAGCATAGATGCCAAACTCTTTTCTGTTACAGCTACTGAAGCACCATGGAATACATGTGGTGTATATGGGTTGCTTGAAGTTATCACTTCGGTTAATAACCCAAGCACTCCTGAGGGAAAATCCTGCGAAGAACATTAGAACTGCTCTTTATTGCCCAGTATCAAACTGATTAGCAGAAGACTTTGTGCCCACAGACCATATAAAGTCAACATGTAGAAAAATTTTAAAGGCAATAAGGAGAGAAGAAAGGCAATTTCCCATTTCATTCTGATGCTGCATCAGAAGACGACACTACCTAGGAACTGCCTAAATTCAGTGGAGGAAGAGATGATCTTTCAAGGAGTGATTTGCAATAGGCACCTATTGCAGGTGCTCTTAAGCCCTTCTGAATTCCGTGTCAGTTCTTCGAGGTTCAGCCAGCTGCTGAACATATACTCCATTTCCAGCCCCCGATGGCCCTGGCTGCTCCTGCCCACAGACAGCAGGCTGCTGTGCTGCCCTGGTCTGGCAGGAGAAGACACAGCATGTCTGCCTGGTACAAACTGCTGGGCTGTTGGCACAGTTTGAGAAACTGGAAATGGCTGTTGTCAGACAAGCAGCCAACCCTTCACCTATACAGAGAAACTAACAGCAACTGTCTCCCCAGTGGCCACAGCTATGTCTTGCATTGTGGGCAGATGACAGGGCCACTGAGTTGCTTGAATCTAGTTTTCTTGTTGTGGAGATGCACCCTGTCTCTCAGCCTAAAGAGGTGGGATGGAAACGTCATATGAGCTAGAGCTAGTCAGTAGGTCACCTGTTTGGTCATGCTGCTTTACATGCAGATTTGCGTTGGTTCATTCTGAGAGAAAATGTGAGAAGGAGAGCTATCCTAAAACATGCAACTTTTATCTGTCATATACTCCTACTTGAAACATTAGGAAAGGTATAGTAAATCCAAGGCTTCATCTCCTTTTTATCTTTTTCTTCTTGAGCACTTAGATCAACATTCCAGCAGTCTGAAATGATGGAAGTTTAAATTGTTCAGCCTGGTCAAGAAATATATGAGAATGGAACGACCCCACCACTTCACATACCACTATCCAGTAATTAGAGCCTTCCCAGCTTCCACTTCAGTGGGGGCAGAGTTATTGGTAGTTGTCATTGTACTGATACCCTGTACACACATTAGTGACTGTAGCACCCTGGCTTGAGAACACCCATATGGACTTCCTGCATATGCTTATTATTTACTTATCTTTACTATTTCCACCAAACTTTGGTGTTGTGGGGTTTGTTTTTGGTCTTTTTTTTTTTTTCCTAATGTAAAGAATATTGACTACAAATAGTTTAAAAATATGAGCAAGACATTTATATATATCTACCATTTCCCTAGTGCATATTGTTTTATGCATGTATGCACCATGAACGAGTGCACACTGATTTATGTTTGCAATTTGCACTAACCATAAAAGAAAGCAGCAGGGTTTTTTTTTCTTTAAAGAAAAAAACATGATCATAAATAGAAATCTTAGAAAAGCCCTAAATACAATCCCATAAAATTAAATGCAAAAAGAAATATTACTCCTCCCCCTCCACCCTGCCCCCCCGCCAGTTAAGCTATTTCAGAAAAGGGACAGTCAAGATAAAAATACAACTATGTAAGGCATTTTCCAGAACGATGTATTTTTAAATAGTGAGAATTGCTGACCAGGCAAATTGCTCATTTTATACTTCTTTTCAGAGAAAAGTGCCACTAAGAAAATTATACACGCATATGCACTCTCATGTGTGTATGTTCATAGGAACAAATGCCAAAGTAATTCATTATCTGTGACACTGTTAAAATTAAAAAAAGGACATTAGAAATTCCATGATACTGTAAAGGCTACCAAATGAATGTTTTACTCATGCTCACACTAATAAACAGATCACTTATGCTCACAATAGTATTTTTTCCAGTCATGAAAACATATAATAAGCAAAAAATAACATAAGTAGTAACCGAGGTAAATTTCCTTTGATATTTATAGCCTAGTTTCACAGTAAGCAAGTCTTATGTGATCACATACTTATGTTTGTGCAGCTCTAATAACTGTTGAGCTTGTTGGCCACTCTCAGCAAAACTTACAGGGGAGAGGAAGGGCATTTCGTCCACCAAATTAATAAAATGTCTGTGAAAGCAGGTAATTGGACCGAGAAGGGAGCCTGCAGCTAAGGGAAAGGCTATAACCCAAGCAAATGCACTGGATGTCAGGATATCCATGTTGGGAGACAGCACATTCTTGTAATTGCCACAGTTTTAATAAATTTTTCAGTCAGCAACTAAACAATGACAGGTACCAAAACAAAGCAAGTGTGAAACACAGGTCTGTGAGAAAAAGAGTTCATTCATTCTGGTTTTCAGGGGATTATTTGTTTTTATTTTCTTTCTGTTTTAATATTTGAGATGACAGTCCTCTTCAGATAAGCCCTTTCTTCTCCCTAAAATTATAACTTCTTGCAAAAGAATTTTAGGTATAGGCAGTGCCCAAATGACTAGGTTTTGTTCAATGAAAATAATGTACATAATCTGAATTTATGTTTCCTTGACTGCGGGCAAATTTGCCTCTCTCTTTAAAGAGGCCTGTCAGATTATGTGTTGACCTAACTGTAATCAATTTGAGCCTAAAGATGTGCTGCTGAAGGTGATACAATTGACTTGATCATCTGTCTTGTATGGTGGAAAATCAGATAATTTCATCATACTCATCTCAGCTTGCCATAGGAACAAAGGAAAACAGACTTCTACTAGATTAACAGTAAAATGAGATTGACTATGGCCTATGTTTTTTTTCTGATGAAAGATTGTTTAATACTTAGGGGGCGAGGGGGACCAGTTCAACCCCTAATGAAAAATAATTTCCCCCTTCAATATAAAGCCACACAACTTCCCTCTAGATCTTAATGCTTAACTCAACCACTGCATTTCAGATAGCAGAGAACAGTCTGCCCCTTAGCAGATTTCAGATCAGAAATGTTCACTGTGTGACAAAATCCAGAGGTCAAAAAGGATACCAAGAATTACAGCATACAGCAGCACTCTTGGTGTTAAAAAGGCAAGTGTTGCACTGCATAGCAGTGTAGTAAACACAGCAAAGATGTGGGATGCCACTGATCAAGATGACAGCTTTTCATCTGTGCTCTATGTTTTGCTGTCAATTTCCCTGATTTATGGAAGAAGGACAAGCATGAGTCTCTTGATAATGTTTATTGATTATTTGTGCCCTTCCAAAGATCAGTTCCTTGTACCATTTAGCTGAGAAGGAGAAGAAAATGCAAGAAGATATATAGCACGGCTTAATAACCATGAAAGAATCTAATGGAAAGCCAGTAGCTAAACCATTAGTAAAACAGCTGAAGATTGTTACTACTTCAATATAGTATGTGGTGCAGATTTTTTGTTTCATTAACTAATACGCTGTAATAAAGAAGACAAACTACTTTGAGTTTGATTTATCTATTAAAGATCTGTTGCATTTGCAAAAGCCTAGGGATTATTTTTTAATGTAAATGCTGTCCTAAATAATTTTAAATCCCTTGGGTGTAATTCGGCCCATACACAGTCAATGAAAGCTCTATTGTTCATTTCTATAGCACTATAATTTTATCTCTAATTACTATCTATAAACGTGTTGTTATTTTTATTTATTTTTTTTAATTTTGAAAAGCCAAAATGTTCAATGTCCCAAAACAAGAAAAGGTGCAGTCTATCTCTCTGATTCATCCATCTTGCATCAAATTAATTCTAGTCAGAAATTAAAGGCAGAAACATTTTTACTTCCTTGTTTTGAATTTTCAGATATCAGCAAATATTTGTGAAGTAGAAAGTCTCTTCTCAGAGTGAGTAGAAGGTAGAAAAGTCTTCAGTAGAAACTTTAACTAAACCTATTCTATGTGGCTCCTTTTAAGAGCTAACAAAGTCTAAAAGACCACTTAGAATTTCTTTTCCATTTTATGTGGATGCTGAAAATGCTTCTGCAACATCTTAACATTGGAAGCACAAAACATAGATTGGAAAGACAGAGAACTAATACAAAGATTTCACTTCTCTGTGTCAGCCACACATCTCTCATCCTTGAGTTCCAAAATGTTCTATTATCCCTGTGTCTGCCTCTTCTGACAGAAGAGCCTGTAATCTCACAGCACAAGTTCAAACATCCAAACTGAAATAAGCTCTGATAGCAGGGAAATAAAAGCATAACATGAGTCAAAACCTCTCCACTAAGAGTCTTACTCTGAAACACAGAAGATACCAGAGATCTTAAGCCATCATTTGAATACATAAATAAAAATGTGAGCTACCATATGTCTTAAACGGGAGGTGGTGACTCATATCCTACCTCAATACGCACCAGCTACAAAGCTACATATGTACAGAAGTCTAGTGAGGAATGGTAATGAATAAATTAAGTAAAATTTTTGAATCAGAAATGTGATTAGTGAGTAAGATTCAGCTCTAACCTCATAAAGCAATGCATATTACTCTGACTAAAGGTACAGAAGAGAAGTCCACTCCTACAATAACAACAGCTGAAGCTATTTCACAGCTGGCCCAACCTTCCTTCAACATCACTGGGCAGCTATGTGTACATGAAGACTATTGCCCCTTCAGACTGTTCTGTTGTGTGCACAAACATAACCCAAACACAAGTATTCAAAGAAAAAGGATTGTATGCAAACATGAACACTTCTACTCCCATGTCGAAGAGACAAGTGTTGACTCTTTTTTTTTTTTT